>VZQC01007306.1:84824-138719 GCA_009823505.1 Rhizomys pruinosus
CCTCCTCCTCCTCCTCCTCCTCCTCCTCCTCCTCCTCCTCCTCCTCCTCCTCCTCCTCCTCCTTCTTTCTCTTGTCTTCTTTCCCCTCTCTCCTCTCCTCTACTTCTCTACCCTGTGTCTCTCTCTTCCATCTCGTTCCGGCTCCTCTCCCTGCTCTCTAGTGCCTTTTCATCTCTCCCCTGTCTCCTGTTTTTCTGTCGGCCTTGGCTGGCCTCAAATTACCTTCAACTTCCGATCGGCCTCCACCTGTTAGCAGCTGGGTTCAAGCAAGAGACCCTGCCTTAAGACGAAGGTGAATAGTCAAGGAAGATCCCTCCACACGGCTTTACACAGTCCTGGGGACGGAACCCAGGGTTTCATGGGTGTATCGCAATTGCTGCACCACCTGAACTGCATCCCTAACGCTCATAGCTCTCTTGGCACTAAAGCTGTAGATGTGTGCTGTCATTTCTTTCACTGGACTCCTGGTACAGGCTGGGCTGGTACTTGAATAAAAATAATCTCATGAAAAATGTGGGTCATGGGGCTGCAGAGATGGCCTAGCTGTTAAGAGCTCCAACTACTCTTTCAGAGGACTCAGGTTTGATCCCCAGCACCCACATGGCGGCTGAGAACCATCTTTGACTCCAGTTCCAGGGGAATCCGACGCCATCTTCTGACCTCCGCGGCATTGCACGACACGGGTGCACAAACCTACATGCAGACAGTACACTCACACACATTAAAAAAAAAAAAGCCTTACTTGAGGTAGATGGGTGTGGTGGTGCACACTTTTATATATTTTTTTTAAAATTTATTTATTTTTGTATGTGTATGAATGTACTGTCTGCCTGTAGGTCTGTGCACCCATGTTGTGCAATGCCGCGGAGGTCAGAAGAGGGTGTCGGATTCCCCTGGAACTGGAGTTCTCCTGGAATTGGAGTTACAGACGGTTTTCATCCGCCATGTGGGTGCTGAGGATCGAAACCAGGTCCTCTGCAAGAGCAGTTGGCGCTCTTAACCGCTAGGCCATCTCTCCAGCCCGGTGAACAACTTTAATTCCAGCTCTTGGGGGGCAGAGGCAGGCCGATTTCTGTGAGTTCAAGACCAGTCTGGTCTACATAGTAAGTTCCAGGGTAGCTGGGGCTACAGGGAGACCCTGTCTCAAAAAGATAAAAAAAAAAAAAAAAAGCCTATTTGAGAGACTGTAAAGATGGTTTAATGGTTAGGAACACATACTGCTCTTTCAGAGGACATGCTTTGCACATTACAGTTATACAGGGTGACTCAAAACTGCTTATAACTTCAGTTCCAGGGGCTCTGGTGCCCTTTTCTGGTCTCCTCAGGCACCTGCATACACATGCTGCACATACGTACACTCAGGCACACACATATACACATAAGATTTAAAAATCTCAAAAAAAAGAAAAGCTATTTGTGTACCAGGTGTGGTAGTGTACAACTTTAATCACAGCACTCAGGAGGCAGGGGCAAGCAGATCTCTATGAGATTGAGGCAAGCCAGGTCTGCTTAGTGAGTTTCAGGCCAACTGGGACTACAGGGAGACCGAGTCTCACCAAAACCAAACCACTCCAAAGTTATCTAGCCCTAAGTAGTAGCCGTACATAGTTGAGAAATTTTAGGTAAGAAGCTTGCAAAGGGGAAAAACCACAGACATAGAAAATCTCTGAAATCGTGGAGTTCATAACTTTTGAAAATTTTTATTTAATTAATTAATTTATTTATTTATTTTGGTATTTTTGAGACAGGGTCTCCCTTTAATCCCAGCTGGCCTGGAGGTCACTCTGTAGACCAGGCTGGCCTTGAACTCACAGACATCCACCTGCCTCTGCTTCCCAAGTGCTAGGATTAAAGGCGTGCGCCACCACATCCAGCTATTTTTATTTGTTAGATGATTTTATTTATTATTTTTTATGTGTTTGAGTGTACTGTCTGCATGTAGGTTGGTGCACCCGTGTCGTCCAATGCTGCGGAGGTCAGAAGAGGGCATCGGATTCCCCTGGATCTGGAGTTAAAGACAGTTCTTAGTCAGGTCCTCTGCAAGAACAGTCAGTGGTCTTAACTGCCGAACCATCTCTTCAGTACCTTATTTTTATTTTTTATGCATACCACTATTTTGCCTGCGTGTATGTAAATGCACCTGTGTCATGCAATGCCCACAGAATCCAGAAGAGGCTGTAAGAACCCCTGGAACTGGAATTACAGATGGTTGTTAGCTGCCATGTGGATGCTGGGAATTAAGATTGGGTCCTCTGAATAAAGAGAGCCAGGTTTCTTAACCAGTGAGCCATCTCTCCAGCTACCAGAGTTCACAACATAATGGGTCATATTTTGTTTAGTGTTTACTTATGGGCTGTGGATGCACTTAGAGATAGAATTCTTATCATGTGCACAGCCCTGAGTTCCATTCCCCAAAACTGCAAGAAAATAAAAGCAAAGCAACAACAACAAAAAAACCCTCCTTATAAAATGTTTATTTGTGTTAGATGTATACTAAAGCCAGTATTCTAAACATTTGCACAGAAAGACATCTGAAATTAATTGGCTTCATGTTAAAGATGGTTCTTTCTGGGAGCCAGGATATCAGGTATTGTTTTTGTCAGTGAATTATTTATAATTTTTGTAGAAAGATGGGGAGTTAAATCTGTACAATGTTTAAAATCTTTGATAGCTGAGAGTGGCATGTGTATGTTTGTGTGGTGTGCATACTTGCGTGTATTCAGGTTTTCATGTGGTTAGATTGTGTATATGTGTAGATGTGCACACACGTGTGTCTATGGGTGTTCATGAGTATACATGCACATGTATGTGAAGGCCCAAAGTTGGTGACCCGGGTCTTCCTTGATTGCTCTCCATTCTGTTCATTGAGGCAGGGTCTGTCATCTGAACCCAAAGCTGGTGTGTCTGGCTGGTCTCACTCGCAGCTTGCCCTAGGGATCTCATGTACATTTTATTTATTTATTTATTTATTTATTTTTATTTTGGTCTTTTTGAGACAGGGTCTCCCTTTAGTCCCAGCTGTCCTGGAGCTCGCTATGTAGATCAGGCTGGCCTTGAAGTCACAGAGATCCACCAGCATTCTGCCTCCTGAGTGCTGGGATTAAAGGCCTGCATCAGCATGCCTGGCTTATTTTATGTTATTATTGAGCATTGGAACATCTCATACAATTGTTCCTAATCAAATTTAGCCTCTCCATGCCCCAACCCCCCATCAGAACTCATGCACTACACCATCCAAGTTGAGTCATATCTAGTCAAGCTTTTTTTTTTTGGTCTTTTATTTTTTTTTGAGACAGGGTCTCCCTGTAGCCCCAGCTGTCCTGGAACTCACTCTGTAGACCAGGCTGGCCTTGAACTCACAAAGATCCGCCTGCCTCTGCCTCCGGAGTGCTAGGACTAAAGGCGTGTGCCACCACGCCCGGCTCTAGTCAAGCTTTTGAACCCAGGTGTCCTTCTGTGCAAATTCATCCACAAGATTTGACTTATTATTTATGTTTTTTTTATGTGTATGAATGTATTGCTTGCATGTGTGTAAGTGCACCCCTGTCATACAATTCTCCTAGAAGTCAGAAGAGGGTGGTGTCGGATCCCCTGGAACTGAAGTTACAGACAGTTGTCTGTAACCCGGGTCTTCTGCAAGAGGACCCTCTGAGGCATCTCTCCAGGCCCGAGACCCCCTGTCTTTGCCTGCTGAGTGCCAGGATTGCAGGTGAGCTGCCACATCAGCCTCAAGTTCAGTCTTTACAAGCGCACTGGCCTTCAAACTCAGGCCCTTACAATTGCACGATAATTTACTCACGAACCATCTCCCCAGCTCAGTTTCTTTTCTTCTTTTAACACAAGCAATCAAACACATATCAAATTTATGTCACAAACTCTGAACAAGTTCTTTTTTTTTTCTTTTCTTTTTTGGTCTTTAAAATTTTTTTTTTAATTTTATTTATTTTTTTTACGTGTATGAATGTACTGTCTGCATGTAGGTTTGTGCACCCGTGTCGTGCAATGTCATGGAGGTCAGAAGAGGGCATCCGATTCCCCTGGAACTGGAGTTAAAGATGGTTCTCAGCTGCCATGTGGGTGCTGGGGGCAACAAACCCGGGTCCTCTGCAAGAGCAGTCGGTGCTCTTAACCACTAGGCAATCTCTCTAGCCCCTCCTTTTTGGTCTTTTTGAGACAGGGTCTCCCTTGCAGCTCTGGCTGTCCTGGAATTAATTCTCTGGCCTTGAAGTCACAGAGATCCGAGTTCCTCTGCCTCCTGAGTGCTGGGATTAAAGCTCCACCCTGGCAGGCAGGCAGGCTTGTTTTTATCGTACTTTAAGTTCACACAGTTCCACTGAGTTCCAGCCCTAGCCCTGTCCTTTGATAACACAATCAAACTGGCTTATTTTCTTTCTATATTTTGAGCCAGAGTCTCCTGTAGCCCAGGCTGACCTTCAACTCTCTTTGTAGCTGAGAATGACCTTGAACTTTTGCTTCTTCTCCTCCTCCTGGAACTTTTGGTTTTCCTACACCTTCAGTGTGCCAAGATTAGAGGTATGAGCTGGGTGTGGTGGCACACACCTTTAATCCCAACACCTGAAACTCAAAGGCAAGCGGATCTCTGAGATCAAAGTCAGCCTGGTCTACATAGCACATTCCAGGACAGATGAGATTACAGAAAGACCAAGTTTCTGAAAACAAAAAACAAAAACAAACATTTCTGGTGAGCACTAACTACTGAAGCTGTCTGTGCCCTGAGGGATATCAAACCCAGGGCCTGGTGCATGCTTGGCTAGCACATTACCGACTGAGCTATGTTCTCAGACCTAATATAATTAAACTGCTACTGGAAGCCGAACATAATTGCAAATCCTTATAAACCCAGTAGTCAGCAGGCTGAGAAAGATGGTTCTCCTGATGAAGACGGCCAAGGCTATATAGAAAATTTGAGGTTTGCCTGAGCTACAGAGTTGTTTTGTGTGACGGGGTCTCACCTTGCAGCCTGGCTAGCCTGGAATGCACTATGTAGTTCAGACAGCCTTGAACCTGAACTTGAAGCTGTTCTCCTGTCTTCAGTGTCCTGAGTGCTGGGATTACTTACAGGTCTGAGCCACTATGCCAAGCTTGAAGAAAAAAATTCTTCATGGAATTATTATTATTATTATTATTTGGGTCTTTTTTTTTTNTTTTTTTGTCTTTTTGAGACAGTGTCTCCCTTTAGCTCCAGCAGTCCTGGAACTCACTCTGTAGACCAGGCTGGCCTTGATTTCAGAGATCCGCCTGCTTCTGCCTCCCACCTGCTAGGATTAAAGGCGTGCCCCACCATGCCTGGCCAGCTTTCTACCCCTAAACTTGCCTTTTAATCTCAGCACTGGGGAGGCAGAGGCAGGATTAGGAATTCAAGACAATCTTTTGTTTGTTGTGACCTAGTGAGGTCAAGGCCACCCGGGGCTTCACAAAATCCTGTCTCAAAAAAAAACAAACCAAAACCAGAAAAAAAGAAAACACAGCACTTGGGAGGCAGAAGCAGGCAGATCTCTGTGAGTTCAAGGCCAGCCTGGTCCACAGAGCGAGCTCCAGGCCAGCGGGGATTTACGGGAGACCCTGTCTCAAAAATACAAAACAAACAAACAATCCCCCCCCCCAAAAAAACCAAACCAAAACCAGAAAAAAAGATATCCTATGTGCTCTATTTTATTACCTGGGATTTATCGCCATCTAGTGACACCAAGTAGCAATTGTCACAAAACATTCAGTCCTAATGGAAAAGAGGCATTTGCCCGGCGTGGTGGCGCACGCCTTTAATCCTAGCGCTCGGGAGGCAGAGGCAGGCGGATCTTTGTGAGTTCAAGGCCAGCCTGGACTACAGAGTGAGTTCCAGGACAGCTGGAACTACAGGGAGACCCTGTCTCGAAAAGACCAAAAAAATAAATAAATAAATAAATAAAAAAATAAAGAAATAAAGAAAAGAGGCATTTGTGTTTTCAGGAACACAAAGTTACTGCATTCACAGGCATTAATGTCTTAAGAAAATGTTCACGGGCTGGAGAGACGGTTCAGTGGTTAATAGCGCCAACTGCTCTTGTAGAGGACCCTGGTTCGATTCCCAGCACCCTCATGGCGGCTAAGAACCTTCTCTAAACCTGGGCGTGGTGGCGCAAGGCTTTAATCCTAGCACTGGGGACGCAAAGGCAGGCGGATCTCTGTGAATTCCAGGCCAGCTGGGGCTATAGGGAGACCCTGTCTCAAAAATACACACACAAAAAAGTTCACGTCCACACACGCTTAACTCACTTCACAGTGTGGACCACCTTCTACTTCTCTACATGAGGCATCATCCATAGTTTAGTACATTCACAAACAGCAGAGGAGATGGGGGGTGGGACAGAATCAGACGGTGGCATTGGATAATGGCAGGGCTGGAGATGAGTGGGAAGAAGTGGGGGCTTCATCAAGAGCTGAGACTGGAGATGTGTCCCTGTGGTTAAGAGCGTTTGGTCCTCCTCCAGAAGATTCGGACTCAGTTCCCAGCACCCAGCTAACAAGCATCAGTAATTCTAGTTCAAGGGTCTTTGACGCCCTCTTCTGGACTTTGTAGGCATTTCACAATTGTGGTGCATATACAAACAGGCAAAAGAGAGAGAGAGAGAGAGAGAGAGAGAGAGAGAGAGAGAGAGAGAGAGAGAGAGAATCAATCCTAGCTATAGTAATCCTTAGTTTCAAGTGAACAGAACTATTAGATCACAGAGGCTGTCCTATAGAGGGGATTAGACACTCCTTAATCCTATCTAGTATTTGCCCTAAACTCATAAACTCCTGGCAAGTAGCAGCCCCAAGGCAGGGTTGACAAGAGGATTAGCATCCTAAATCACAGCCTTACCAGCCTATCCAGTACCTTAACCAACATTCTAAGAAATGCTCCCCTCTAAGGTCAGCTCCCTCCCTTTTTTCAGACAATGATAATGATGCTTGATTTGGTGTTTTTGAGACAGGGTCTCCCTGTGGCCTGTAACTCACTCTGTAGACCAGGCAGGCCTTGAACTCACAGACATCCACCTGCTTTTGCCTCCTGAATCTTGGGATTAAAGGTGTGCACCACCAACGGCCCAGCCTGAGATTTATATTATTTTTTGTTGTGAGTATTTTTTTTTTCTGTCTTTTTGAGACATGGTCTCCCTGTAGCCCCAGCTGGCCTGGAGCTCACTCTGTAGACCAAGCTGGCCTTGAATTCACAGAGTTCCACCTGCCTCTGCCTCCTAAGTGCTGGGATTAAAGGTGTGTGCCACCTCACCTGGCTGTTCTGTTTTGTTTGGGGGACAGGGTCTGAGGACGTGCGGGCAGTCCTCTCACACTCTGTAGCAGGAGGATAGACTTGAGCTCCTTATCCTCCTGCCTCCGCCTGGACTTTGCCTCTGGAGTGCTGGGATTACAGGTGAACTCTACTAACCCCAGAGTTTATGCTTTTCCCAGAATGCCTTGCACATGCGAGTCTGTCAACTAGTTCGAACTACATTCCTAACCCTGTTTTTGTTGTTTTTAAAACATATTTTATTATTTTTATTTTATGTGTATGAGGGTATTGCCTGCATGTGTGTAAGTGCACCCATGTCATGCAATGCCCACGGAGTAAGAAGAAGGTATATCCAATTCCCCTGGAGGTGGAGTATGGACCATTGTTAGGCACCATGTGGGTGCTGGGAATTGAACCCAGGTCCTCTGCAAGAGCAGCTGGTGCTCTTAACTGCTGTACCATCTCTTCAGCCCTTTGTTGTTTATTTTAAAATATATTTAATTAATTAATTAATTAATTAGATCTTGAAACAGGGTCCCCCTGTCGCTTCAGCTGGCCTGGAACTCACTCTGTAGATCAGGCTGGCCTTGAACTCACAGAGATCCTCCTGCTTCTGCCTCCCACGTGCTAGGAATAAAGGCGTGTGCCACGCCGTGTCTGGATACATAAAACAGGCTAACCTGGAACTCAGAAATCCACTTGATCACAAAGGCCTCCCCTCCCAAGTTCCAGGACCAAAGATGTACCACCAAGCCTGGCTGAGTATAATCTTGAATTTATGACCATCCAGCCTCTGACACCCAAATGTTAGGTTCACAGGCGCATTCTACCACCATTTATGCAGTGTGAAGTAGGCAAGCCCTTTAACCAACTGAGGTACAGTCCTCGGTCTGTGTATTAGGATAATTTTACAGAATCCCCATGTGTGATTGATTATACGTAATTTAGACAGACCTTTATTGTTGGATACGGTGGATGTGTAGGCTTTCAATATTTTTTCTCTTAGGAACTGTTCTCTGATCACCCTTTTTACATTTTTGCAGAAATCAATCCTTACCTGTCCTGTGGCCACTGAGATGGCTCTGGGAGTCTAGGTGCTTGGCTGTCAGGCCTGATGACCTGGGTTTGATCCCTGGGCCCACATGGTAGAAGGAGAGAGCAGAGTCCTTTAAGTTGTGCTCTGACTTCCACACTAGCTGCTGGTGGGTCAAGACAGGGGAATCCCCTCAATTTTTCCGGTTAGCTTGTCTAGCCAAAATGGTGGCCACCAGGTTTAGTAAGAGACCCTGTCTCAAAAACTGAGGTGGACAGTGATGGAGGAAGATATGTGGATGTCAACCTCTGGTTTTCCACGTGCATTGGCACACATTTGCACACATGAACACACATGCAGCCACACATGCACATATGAAGGGATAAATTGTATGGGAAGATAAGAAAACTCTTGTTCACCAAGGATATGTGTTGGTTCCATAGACTAACAAAGAAGCTCTCTCTGCTTCTGGTGCTCATTTCGAGATGTGACCCTCAGCTTGCTGCTCCAGCTCCAGCCTTAGCCACCATGCTTCTGGCCACAATGGATTCTAATTCCCTGGAACCATCAATCATAAGCTCAAATAAACTCTTCCTTTTTAAAAAAAAATTTTTTTTAATTTTATTTATTTCTGTATGTGTATAAATGTACTGTCTGCATGCAGGTTTGTACACCCATGTCGTGCAATGCTGTGGAGATCAGAAGAGGTGTCGGATTCCCCTGGAACTGGAGTTCTCCTGGAATTGGAGTTTCAGACGGTTCTCGGCTGCCATGTGGGTGCTGGGGATCGAACCAGGGTCCTCTGTAAGAGCGGTTGGTGCTCTTAACTGCTAGGCCATCTCTCCAACCCCAAACTCTTCCTTTTATAAATTCCCTTGGTCATGGTGGATTTATCACAGCAACAGAAAAGTGACTAATACAGTTATTTGGTACCGAGAGTGGGGTGTTGGCTGTGAAGAACCTGACCATGTGGATGTTTGGAGAAATGTTGAAGACTGGAACTTTGGGCTAGAAAAGCTGTTGACTACTGTAAGAAGAGCTTAATGGGCCATTCTAGTAGAAGCCTGGAAGAAAGCATTGCTGCAAAAAATGTAGTTCCAGAGGAAAATAAAGACTTAGGCAGCAACTGGGATATTTTGATAAAGAGTCTGGCAGCAGTTTGCCCACAGCCCAAATGCTTGCCTGATGCTAAGTTGAAAAGCAATGGACTAATGTCTTTGGCAGAGGATATTTCAAGACAGCCTAATGTAGAAATGGTGGCGTGGCTATTAATGGTGAATATTGTACAGATCTACAGTGAAGAAGAGCAGATGGGGCAGAAAGAAATGCAGAATGTACAGTTTGGATCTGAAAACTGCACTAGGAAGATTAAAGGTGGGGCCAAGGCACGTGAAGGAGAGGTTCCTTTTGATAAGGAGACTAAAGTGATTAAGGAGAGGCCTAGCTATTTACAAGTAAACAATGGAAAAAGTGAGATCAAAGTGATTAAGGAGGGGCCTTGAGATTTACAAGTAAACAACAGAAATAGTACCTTCAGGGCAAGACCACACCCAGCTAATCCTCCAACTTTTGAAAGGAAATACTGAAAGGGTTTTCTGCTCCAACAAGTTCAGGGCAGAGAAAAGTTCCAAATGTGGTTGAAATAGGCCAGGGTCCATCCCAAACTTGCAGCCAAACTTGGCAGTTTAATTTGCATGGTGCTGGCTTTAGAGGCATGAAGTTTGCAAGAGTGAAGGGGTCTTCAGTTCTTCCTCCACGGTTTCAGAGAGCCCCCAAGGCCAGGCAGAGTGCAGCAGGGGCATCCCTGCATTAAGAAGGCCCTGATAGGCCATTGCATGAAGCTGTGAATGTGAAGTCTGGTTGGCAGCGGAGACCCTAAGAAGACATTCGAGATGCCAAAGCTGTGAGATATTTGCCAAGGAGAGCTGCATACAGGGAGTGGTACCAGCCTAAGAAAGAGATGTATGCTGCAAGCAAAGCTGGAAGAGCTGAGCCATCTAAGCCCTGTGGAAGTAAAGTCCCAGAAGTCACACATGGAGCTACTGGACTTGGTGTTTGCCCTGCTGGTTTTCGGTCTTGTTTTGGTCCAGTATTTCCTCACTATGCCTCTATTCCTCCCTTTTGGGATGGGAATGTGTATTCAGTTCCACTGTACGTTGGGGAGTTTGTAATTTGTCCTTTGATTTTACAGGAGCTTACAGTTAGGAGATTGGCCTGAGTCTCAGAAGAGATTTTGGACTGTGGACTTTTGAATAGAATTGAGATTGGTAAAGACTATGGGGACTTTTAAGGTTGGACTAAATGCATTTTGCATTTTATACGTTCATGAGCCTATGGGGGCCAGGGAGTGGAATGTGGTGGTTTGAATGAGTGTCCCCCATAGGCTTTAAGTATTCAGACATTTTGTCTCCAGTTGGTGGCACTGTTCTTGGAGGTCTTAGAAGGCGTGGCTGTGCTGGAGGAAGTACGTCATTGGGGGCGGGCTTAGTGAGTTTAACAAGCCTTGTGGTCTCCAGTGCTCTCTCTGCTTCTGGTGCTCCTTGTGAGATGTGACCCTTGGCTTCCTGCTCCAACCCTGGCCACCATGCTTCCTGTCACAATGGACTCTAATTCTCTGGAACTGTCAATCATAAGCTCAAATAAACTCTTCCTTTTATAAAAAAAGAAAAGAATAACAAAGAAGATTCATGGGGTGCGACCCAATGCGCTGGCTCAGGCGGCAAGGGTGCTCTCTACCAAATCTGAGGATTTGAGTTCGATCCCTGGGAGAAGTGCATGGTGGAAAGGGATAACAGACTCCTGGAGGTTGTCCTCTGGCCTCCAGATGTGCACCATGTTGCACACAGGTGTCCTCTCTGAAAAGAGTGAATGTACTACATTTCTCTGTGAGTTCAAGGCCAGCCTGATCTGCAGAGAAAATTTCAGGACATCTGGGGCTACAGGGAGACCCTGTCTCAAAAAGACAAAAAAAAAAAAAGATTTGCACTTCCACAAGTTGTCCTCTGATCTCTACATATGGGCTGTTGATCCCACATGTAACAAGTCTGTGTGTGTGTGTGTGTGTGTGTGTGTGTGTGTGTGTGTCTACCACATGCCTTACAAATACATATAAATAAATGTAGGTTTTTTTCTTATTTTCTGAGATAGGGTCTCCCTGCAGCCCCAGCTGGCCTGGAACTCATTTTGTAGACCAGGTTAGCCTTGAACACACAGAGATAGGCCTGCCTCTGCCTCCAGAAGGCTGGGATTACAGGTGTGTGCCATCACCTCCTGGCATAAATGTAGTTTTAAAATCCCATAGTGGGGACTGGAGAGATGGCTCAGAGGTTAAGAGAATGTACTGTTCTTTTGGAAGACCCGACTTTGGTTCCCAGCACCTATGTCTGCTAGCTCACAACCACCTCTAACTCCAGCTCCAGGGGAATCTGACACTCCTTCTGACTTCCATGGGCAAATGCATATATCGACATACAGACACACATATGCAAAAAGTAACATCTGAATAATAAAAAGCTTAAAAGCCCATAGTATAGCAAATGCATAAGCCATCGATGTAGTTGTTTATTGTCATCGTTAAGTACTGTGCATTGTACATAATCATATGTGACACATCAGCAGCAGCACAACAGCTCTGTCCATACTGGATTCACCACCAGTCTGTGATCCATGCTCTGACATTGTAATGTCTGTCCGTGAGGTCACAGTGATGGGAACTGTCAGCTCCACAATGATCTCATAGGGCCACCATAATGCACATGGTCTGTCATTAAGTGAGTCTTAGGGGCTAAAGGCACAACCCAGCAGTTAAGAGCACTTGCTGCTCTTGCAGAGGACCTGGGTTCCATTCCCAGCACCCACATCAGCCGACTCACAGCCACCTGTAATTCCATTTCCACGGGGATCCCTCTTCTAACTCCAACGGTCACCTGCATACATGTACACACATACACTTAGGCACATGCATACACATAAACAAAAATTAAAACAGTCTAAATTGAAATGTAATAAAAATGACTATCTAGAAAAGTCTCTTAAGCAATAACAGCATTGGAGCTAAAATATAGTTCCCCAGTGGGCACATTCCCAGCATGCACATGGCCCTGCAACCCATCCCCAGCATTGCAAAAGTAGTAGCAGTGACTGATTTTGAAGAGACAGGAAATTAAAGATAAACTATACTTGAAAATCTCTAAGACAGCAGACTTTAACTGTTTTCTTTTAATATTTATTTTTTATTATTTAAATTATATGTATAAAATATAGTGTGTCTGTGTGAGGTTATATGCACTCATGTCACTGTGTGGACCACCTTCTACTTCTCTACATGAGACATCCATCCATAGCTTAGTACATTCACAAACAGCAGAGGAGATAGGGGGTGGGACAGAATGAGATGGAGGCATTGGATAATGGCAGGGCTGGAGATGAGTGGGAAGTGGGGGATGGGCCAGAAGCTCCTCTGGACTGGAGTTATAGGCAGTGCCATTGTGGTGAGGACCCTCAAGATAGCCCTTAGCTACCGCATAGCTGCAGCTGAGGCCAGTGGTTAAAACTTAACTCAAAGTATTGGAACAGACAACGGAGCCAGGACAGGCATATGAGAAATCTCAGCGTGTACCTGGTTGCTTGGGAACTCATTCTGCTAACCTGGATTCATGGTGTCTGTACTTTAGGCTTGCTTTTAGAGAATAGGAATTGTTAGAGCGGCGTTTGTTTTGTTTTGTTTTTTGGTCTTTTTGAGACAGGGTCTCCCTGTAGCCCCGGCTGTCTTGGAACTCATTCTGTAGATCTCACAGAGATTGGCCTGACTCTGCCTCCCAAGTGCTAGGATTAAAGGCATGCACCACGACGCCCGGTTTAGAGCAGTTTTCTACCCCTAAACTTGCCTTTAATCTCAGCACTTGGGAGGTGGAGGAAGGATTAGGAATTCAAGATAATCTTTTGTTTGTCGTGACCTAGTGAGCTCAAGGTCACCCTGGGCTTCACAAAATCCTGTCCCCCAAAAAATCAAACCAGCTGGGCGTGGTGGCACACACCTTTAATCCTAGCACTTGGGAGGCAGAGGCAGGCAGATCTCTGTGAGTTCAAGGCCAGCCTGGTCTACAGAGCCAGCTCCAAGCCAGCTGGGACTTAAAGGAGACCCTGTCTCAAAAATACAAAAAAACAAAACAACAACAACAACAAAAAAACCCAAACCAAACCAAAACAAGAAAAAAAGAAAACACAAATATCCTATGTGCTCTATTTTTATTACCTGGGATTTATCGCCATCTAGTGGCAACAAGTAGCAATTGTCACAAAACATCAGGCTTAATCGAAAAGAGGCATTTGTGTTTTCAGGAACACAGTTGCTGCATTCACAGGCATTAATAACTTTAAAAAAATGTTCACGGGCTAGAGAGATGGCTCCGTGGTTAAGAGCGGGGACTGCTCTTGTAGAGGACCCTGGTTCGATTCCCCGCACCCACATGGCTGCTCAGAACTTTCTTTAAGCCCAGCATGGTGGGGCAAGGCTTTAATCCTAGCAAAGGCAGGCGGATCTCTGTGAGTTCCAGGCCAGCTGGGGCTATAGGGAGACCCTGTCTCAAAAATACACACACAAAAAAGTTCACGTCCACACACACGCTTAACTCACTTCACTGTGTGGACCACCTTCTACTTCTCTACATGAGACATCATCCATAGCTTAGTACATTTACAAACAGCAGAGGAGATGAGGGGTGGGACAGAATCAGACGGTGGCATTGGATAATGGCAGGGCTGGAGACGAGTGGGAAGAAGTGGGGGGTTTCATCAAGAGCTGAGACTGGAGATATGTCCCTGTGGTTAAGAGCGTTTGGTCCTCTTCCAGAAGATTCGGACTCAGTTCCCAGCACCCAGCTAACAAGCATCAGTAATTCTAGTTCAAGGGTCTTTGACGCCCTCTTCTGGCCTCTATTGTAGGCATTTCACAATTGTGGTGCATATACAAACAGGGAAAAGGAGAGAGAGAGAGAGAGAGAGAGAGAGAGAGAGAGAGAGAGAGAGAGAGAGAGAGAGAGAGAGAGGAGGAGGAGGAGGAAGAGGAGGAGGAAGAGGTGATCCATCCTAGCTAGAGTAATCCTTAGTTTCAAGTGAACAGAACTGTTAGATCACAGAGGCTGTCCTGTAGAGGGGATTAGACACTCCTTAATCCTATCTAGTATTTGCCCTAAACTCATAAACTCCTGGCAAGTAGCAGCCCCAAGGCAGGGTTTGACAAGAGGATGATAGACAATAATAATGATGCTCGATTTGGTGTTTTTGAGACAGGGTATCCCTGTGGCCTGTAACTCACTCTGTAGACCAGGCAGGCCTTGAACTCACAGACATCCACCTGCTTTTGCCTCCTGAGTCCTGGGATTAAAGGTGTGCGCCACCAAGCCCAGCCTGAGATTTATATTATTTTTTGTTGTGGGTATTTTTTTTCCTGTCTCTTTGAGACATGGTCTCCCTGCAGCCCCAGCTGGCCTGGAACTCCCTCTGTAGATCAGGCTGGCCTTGAACTCACAGACATCCACCTGCCTCTGCCTCCCAAGTGCTGGGATTAAAGGCATGCGCCACCATGCCCATCGATTTATATTATTTTTAATTATGTGTGTATGTGCAGGTTCCCCTAGAGTTCAGAGACTTGAAGCTGGACTTAGAGGTGAACCACCTGACATGGTGCTGTGAATCCAGCCTGGGTCCTCTGCAAGAGCAGTCTGTGCTCTTAGCCACCCAAACGTCTCTCCAGTCCCAAGACTTTTCCCCTTTAAGCTGAGTAGCCCTCCCACCCTGCTTCTAAACTCAGAGACTGCTCCCCCATAAAGTCTATAAAAATAAGGAAATTTTTTTTTGGTCTTTTTGAGACAGGGTCTCCCTGTAGCTCCAGCTGCCCTGGAACTTGCTCTGTAGACCAGGATGGTCTTGAGCTCACAAAGATCCACCTGCTTCTGCCTCCCAAGTGCACCACCATGCCTGGCAGGAATTTTCTTTATTCCTGAGTTGTTGTATCTCCCAAGTCAGCTTCCCCCGACCGCCAGTCACCTGTGTTATTGAAGGATATTTCAGCTGAAATCATTCTCTCTATCTAACCTTGGCTCGACATCTTTAGTGTCAACTTGACACACCTAGGCTGAGGGAGCCTCAACTGGGGCATTGCCTCCCTTGGACTGTCCTGTGGTCATGTCTGTGGAGTAATTTCTTGATTATTGAGGGATGTGGGGTGGCCCAGCCCACTGTGGGCAGTGCTGCCCCTGGGCACCTTTTTGTGTATTAGATAAGAAAGCAGGCTGAGCATGGTACAGGGGAGCAAGCCAGTAAGTAGCGTTCCTCCATGGCCTGTGCTTCAGCTCCTGCCTCCGGGTTCCGGCTCTAAGGTCCTATCTTGGGCTCCCTGAGTGATGATGACCTGTAATATGAATAAACTCTTTCCTCCCAAGTTGGCTTTGGTCAGCGTTTTGTCACAGAAATTGAAAGCAAACTAAATATCAGCCTAGAAAGAATTATTATTATTATTATTAGACAGATTTTAGTTGCATTCCTGTTGATAGAAGTTCCATTCATAAAGTTTTTTAATTTTATTTATTTTTATGTGTATGAGTGTATTGTCTGCATGTAGGTTGGAGCACCCATGTCGTGCAATGCCGTGGAGGTCAGAAGAGGGCGTCGGATTCCCCTGGAACTGGAGTTAAAGACGGTTCTCAGCCGCCATGTGGGTGCTGGGAATCGAACCCGGGTCCTCTGCAAGAGCAGTAGGCGCTCTTAATAATCACGAGGCCATCTCTCCAGCCCGGAAACAAGACCCAGGGACTACCCTTGAAGATGGGGAACTGAGGCAGGTGAGAAGCTGTGGGGAAGATGTCAGAGGCTGTGTTTGGGGGCAGGATGAGACACCTCCCATGATGCATTGAGTAGCTCGATTGTTGTTGTCTGAACTGTTTTTACTTCTCTAACCACTAAAATCATACGTTGGGGTCCCCACCCTCAGTGCCTCAGAATATGACTGAAGGCTGAAATAAGACCTTGATAAGAAGGTCATTGAGACTGGAGACTCAGCAGGTAAGAGCCCTTGCTGCTTCCAGAGGACTGGAGTCTGGTTCCCAGCACCCATGCTGTGGGTCGCCAGGAACTCCAGCTCCAGGGGCTCCAACGCCCTCTTTTGGCCTCTGCAGGTACAACACTCACCCGGTATACACTCTCTCACACACAGACATACAAAAACGAATTAGAAAAGGAGGGCCTGGAGAGATGGCTCAGCAGTTAACCATACTGGCTGCCCTTCCGGAGGACCCACGTTCAGTTCCCAGCACTCATACTGCAATCATCCATAACTCCAGTTCCAGGAGATCCGACTTCCTTTTCTGACCTCCACTGGTATTGCACACATGGGCACACTTCCATACATGCAGGTAAAATTTAAATATTTTATTTATTTATTTTAAATTTATTTATGTATTTAATTTGCTCTTTTTGAGACAGGGTCTCTTTGTAGTCCCTGCTGGCCTGGAACTCACTATGTAGACCAAGCTGGCCTTGAACTCACAGAGATCCACCTGCTTCTGTCTCCCAAGTGCTGGGATTAAAGGTGTGTGCCACCTCACCTGGCTGTTTTGTTTTGTTTGGGGGACAGGGTCTGAGGATGTTCGGGCTGTCCTCTCGCACTCTGTAGCAGGAGGATAGACTTGAGCTCCTCATCCTCTTGCCTCCGCCTGGACTCTGCCTCTGGAGTGCTGAGATTACAGGCAAACTCTACTAAGCCCAGAGTTTATGCTTTTCCCAGAATGCCTTGCACATACTATTCTGTTAACTGAACTACATTCCTAATTCTGTTTTTGTTGTTTTTTAAAAATATTTCATTATTTTTATTTTATGTGTATGAGCGTATTGCCTGCACATGTGTAAGTGCACCCATGTCATGCAATGCCCACGGAGTAAGAAGAAGATATCCAATTCCCCTGGAACTGGAGTTATGGACCATTGTTAGCCACCATGTGGGTGCTGGGAATCAAACCCAGGTCCTCTGCAAGGGCAGCTGGTGCTCTTAACTGCTGTACCATCTCTCCAGCCCTTTCTTGTTCATTTTAAAATATGTTTTATTATTTAATTAGTTTATTTGATCTTGAAACAGAGTCCCCCTGTAGCTCCAGCTGGCCTGGAACTCACTATGTAGAGCCTTGACTCACAGAGATCCACACGTTTCTGCCTTCCAAGTGCCTGAACTAAAGGCTGGGCCCCACCAAGCCCAACTATTTTATTTTTCTATTTTATGTGTACAAGTGTATTGCCTGCATGTATATAAGTGCACTCATGTCATACAGTACCTGTGAAAGTCAGAAGAATGCATGGATCCCCTGGAACTGCACTTACAGATGGTCATTAGCCATCATGTGGGTGCTAGGAATTGAATCCAAGTCATTTATTTATTTATTTATTTATTTATTTATTTATTTATTTATATATTATTGTTTATGTGTATGAGTATACTGTCTGCATGTTGGTTGGTGCACCTGTGTCATGCAATGCCGAGGAGGTCAGAAGAGGGCGTCGGATTCCCCTGGAACTGGAGTTAAAGATGGTTCTCGGCCTCCATGTGGGTGCTGGGAATCGAACCCCGGTCCTCTGCAAGAGCAGTCGGTGCTCTTAACCACTGAGCCATCTCTCCAGCCCCAAGTCTTTTGTAAGAGTAAGTAGTGCCCTTAACCGCTGAGCTAACTCTCCAGCCCGGTTGTGTTTGTGTGTGTGTGGATTTTTTCTAAGACAGAGACTTATGTAGCACAGGCGAGCCTCGAACTTGCTGCCGGGTCGCCACCCAGGGCCTGGGATTACCTGCAATTACTCTGTTTTGCTGGGAGCTTTAGAAGGCTTTGGTGCGCAGGCCCTACAGTAATTCCTATCAATGGCCACCAGGTGGCGCTCAGAAGACATCGGTAGAAACTGTGAGAGACCAGGAAACCAACCTTTTAGACTTGGGGTTCCAGATTTATTGCATCCATTTTTGCCTCCACAAAAGACAGGAGCATATGAATTTATTTTTATTTTTATTTTTTAGGAGCATGTGAATTTAGAGAAAGACGAGCAGGCAGAGACCAGATCCGACTCATTCATTGCTCCTATGTCTCGAGGGTAACACAGTAGCCGGGAAGATTTGCGTTCATATGGTAGCTCCATCTCACGCTTGGAAACATTCGATTTCTTCTTTTGCACATCCATGCAGCACATCATAATGAGTGTGTAACAATACTGTTACTCAGAATTTACTGTGAGAAAATTTAGATGTCCTCACCACTAGAGAAAATGTGAGAAAACAATGGCTTTGTTGGCAGCTTGACTTATTTTATGTTATATAGTTATTATATATATATATAAAATTTTTTTTTTTTTTTTTTTTTTTTTTTTTTTTTTTTTTTTTTTTTTTTTGAGAACAGGGTCTCCCTGTAAAGCCCCAGCTTCTGGCGGCTAAGTACTCCCACAATGAGTAGACCAGTTGGCTTGAACACAAGAGTTATGCATATTATATAATATACTAATATAAATATATATATATTAATATTATATATATATATATATATAATTTCTATTGACAACTTCAAAAACAAACAAAAAAGCTGGACAAAGTGGCTTTCCTCTTTCATCCCAACACTTCAGAGGCAGAGGGAAGAGTATCAGGTCTTCAACGTCTTCCACGGCTACACAGAGTTGAAGACCATGGAAGTGGTAAGCCCTTTAATCCCAGCACTCAGGAAGCAGAGGCAGGTGGAGCTCTATGAGTTTGAAGACAGCCTGGTTCAACAGTGAATTCCAGGCCACCCAGGGCTACACAGTGAGACCCTGTCTCAGAAGCCGCAAACAAACAAGAAAGCCACTCCAAAACCTAATAATCAAAAAGAATGCAAAATTAGGCAGCATGAAATGCTTCATTTCTTTATTAAAAACTGTATAAAAATGGACTCTATAAAGCATTCTGCTGAACACTTACTTTTGTGACAGACACGATGATAAATACCTCTCAAGAATTCATAGTGCCAGGAGGGTTTTGAGAGTTCAAAGCCAGAATGAGCCACAGTGAGTTGGAGGCCAACTTGGGCTCCTGTGACCCTGTCTCACCCTCCTCCCCTCCAACCCCTTCCAGAAAAGAAAGAAAGCCTGCAGATTATAAAATTCAATGTTGTCAGCTTTCAAAATTTGGATGAAAGCAGAGGCCCCAATCAGGAGGAAATTTGCAAAACAGATGCTGTTTAGACAGATGTGATTCTAAACAGATATCTCCAGAATACTGTCCGTATTGTTTTGTATCTAAGTGAGACCTTTTCTGTCCTTAATTACACAGGGAGGTATATAATTCTTGGAATGAAGCCTGGCCTTTAGCTCAGTGGAAAATTCTGTTGCTGATTGGAGTCGAGCTTTCCTCTGGCTGCCGGAGAGATGGTAACCACCCAGATGCTTTCTCTCCCTCAAACGGGGTCTCTGGTTTTCTAAGCTTTTGTTTTCATACTTCCACTTACTAGTAATGGTCCCCCCACACACTTTTTTTGTCCATTCCCACTGCCACCTCCCCCCGTCCACTCCACTGCCATTCATCTCACAGGTAAGCATAATACCATCTTGAATTTTTTAAAATTATATTTATTATATTATTATTATAATTATATAATTTTGTCTTTTTTTTTTTTTTTTTTTTTTTTTTTGGTCTTTCTGAGACATAGGGTCCACCTTAGTCTCAGCTGGCCTGGAACTTGGCTCTGCCTAGACCAGCCGGCGGCCTTGAATCTTCACAGAGATCCGCTGGCCTCTGCCTCCCAAGGCTAGGATTAAAGGGTGTGCCACCAAAAAACAAAATTTTGTCTTTTTGAGACGTTCTCTCCTGCAGTACCTAGCTGGTCATGAACTTGTGTATGAAGACCAGCAGGCTGGCCTTAACTGATAAAGATTCACTGCCTCTCTGTCCTTTCCAAGTGCTGAGATCAAGTGTGTGGCCCCATTACCGCCGTGTGTTTGGACAGCTTTGGTTAGTGTCCTTGACACACCTGGGTTGAGGGAGCCTTCATTGGGGAATTGCCTCCATTGGACTGGCCTTGGCTGTCTGTTGGAGCATGAGGGGAAGGGCCCAAACCACTGTGGGCAGAGAAGCCCTGGGCAGGTGGTCCTGTATAATATATTAGAAAAGCAGAAAGAGAAGGGGGGGAGGAAGAGGGAGGAGGAAGAGAACGGCTGAGCGGGCTGGAGAGATAGCCTATGCGGTTAAGTTAGCGAGGCCGACTGCTTTTTTTGCAGAAGGACCCGGGTTGCATCCCATGACATCCCAGTGGTGCTGGAACTGTCTGATAACTCCACATCTCAGGAGAACTCCAGTTCCGAGGGGAATCAGACACCCTCTTTGACCTCCGGAGGCATTGCAATGACACGGGTGCACAAACCTACATGCAGACAGTACATTCATATCACATAAAAAAAAAAGAAGAGAAAGAAGCAAAAAAACCAAGCAAGCAAGCAAAGCAGGCTGAGTATGTCAGGGGAGCAAGCCTAAGCAGCAGTTCCTCCATGACGTGCCTCAGCTCCTGCTCCAGGTTCCTGCCCTTGAGTTTCCTACCTTGGGCTCCCTAGTGATGACCTGTTGACCTGGGAGTGTAAGAGAATAAAACCCTTCCTCCCCAAGTCGGTCTTGGTCAAGTGTTTTTGTCACAGCAGTTGAAGCAATGGACACCACTCTTATTTATTTTTATAGTGTATTATTACTGTGTGTTGATGTGTTTGATGTTGCACATCATAGAGCATGTATGTGTGTGGGGGGTCAGTAGACAAGTGGTAAGATTCAGTTCTCTCCAACATATGGATTCTGGGGGTTGAATCCAGACTGTGGGGCTTGGCAGCCAACGCCTTTCCGTCCTAAACCATCTCACTGGCCTTTTTTTTTTTAAATTTTGTTTATTTTTTGTCTTTTTTTGAGACAGGGTATCCCTGTAGCCCCAACTAGCTTGGAATTTGCTATGTAGACCAGGCTGGCCTTGAACTTACAGAGATCCACCTGCCTCTGCCTCTCAAGTGCTGGGATTAAATGCATGTGCCACCATGCCTTGCTATTATTATTATTATTATTATTATTGACTGGCAAAATTATATTTTTTTTCAGCTGTGCATGGTGGCACACACCACTAATTACAGCAGTTGCGAGGCAGAGGCAGAAAGATCTCTGTGAGATTGAGGCCAGTCTGGTCTACACAGCAAGTTCCAGGCCAGCTGGGGCTACAGGGAGACCCTATCTCAAAAACCAAACAAATAACAAAACAAAACAAACAAATATATATAGATGCACAATGTAAGTTTTCTCAACATGTCTTCAAGTATGTGTTCATTAGGCCTGGAGAGATGGCTTAGTGGTTAAGAGAACTGGTTCATCTTCCAGAGAAGTTTTGTTCCCAGCACCCACAGTGGGGTCGTAACCATCATAACTCCATTTCAAAGGAATCTGATGCCCTCTTCTGGCTACTTCAGGTATTGCACACATGACTGCCCTTAACATACATGTAGGCAAAACATTTATACACATAAAAATTTTTAGGGGCTGGAGAGATGGCTCAGTGGTTAAGAGTACTGACTGCTCTTGCAGAGGACCAAGGTTGCAACCCCAGCACCCACATGGTGGCTAAGAACCGTCTTTAACTCCAGTTCCAGGGGAATCCGACACCTTATTCTGACCTCCTTGCCTTTGCATCACATGGGTGCACAAACTCACATGCAGACAGTACATTCATACACATAAAAAATTAAATTAAATAAAAAAATTTTAAAGATTTTATTTTATTTATTTATTATTTCTTTTCTTTAAAGCACCATTATTTTGTCTATCTTCAATTCTTTTTTTTTTTTAATTTCTTATCAGTATGAATGTACTGTCTGCATGCAGGTTTGTGCACCCGTGTCGTGCAATGCCACGGAGGTCAGAAGAGGGTGTTGGATTCCCCTTGGAACTGGAGTTAAAGTCGGTTCTCAGCCGCCATGTGGGTGCTGGGGATGGAACCCTTGGTCCTCTGCAAGGGCAGTGGGGACTCTTCACTTCTAGGCCATCTCTCCAGCCCCACACCTAAAAATTTTTAAAGAAAAAAAAATGCTTGCTGGGCTTGGTGTTGCATGCCTTTAATCCCAGCACTGAGGAGGCAGAGGCAGGCAGATCTCTGTGAGTTCAAGGTCAGCCTGGTCTACAGAGTGAGTTCCAGGACAGTGAGAGCTACAGGGAGACCCTGTCTCAAAAAGATCAAACAAAAAAAAAAATGCTTAAAGTAAATATGGCTAAGTAGGGTGTAGTCACAAAATCCCTCAGCTTTCTTTTTCAAGAATATGGCAAGAAGTCTTAAAACCTGCTCTCCCAACAATTTTTAATAATATATCATGGAGCTAGAGAGATAGCTCAGCAGTTAAGAGCACTTACCGCTCTTGCAGAGGACCAGGGTTTGATTCCCAGCACCCACATGGTGGCTAAGAACGGTCTTAGGCTGGGCGTGGTGGCGTGTACAGTGCTCGTGAGGCAGAGGCAGGCGGATCTCTGTGAGTTCAAGGCCAGTCTGGTCTGCATAGCAAGCTCCAGGACAGCTGGGAGTAAAGGGAGATCCTGTCTTTTTAAAATTTATTTATTTTTTTATGTGTATTGAGTGTACTGTCTGCATGTAGGTTGTTGCACCCATGTCGTGCAATGCTGCGGAGGTCAGAAGAGGGCATTGGATTCCCCTGGAACTGGAGTTAAAGATGGTTTTTAGCCACCATGTGGATGCTGGGAATCGAACCTGGGTCCTCTGCAAGAGCAGTCAGTGCTCTTAACCACTGAGCCATCTCTCCAGCCCCAGGGAGGGGGGTCCTGTCTTCAAACAAACAAACATACAAATAATAATATATCATTACTAACTACTGTGGACATGCCTTGCACCAGATCTCTTGAGCTTACTCCTCCTACATAATTGCACATTTTTCTCTATTTATTTATTGTGTGTGCCTATGTGGAGGTCACAGGACAACTTATAGGAGTCAGTTCTCTCCATCTACCATATGGATCTCGGGGATGTGAACTCAGGTCTTCAAGTTTGGTGGCAAGCACCTTTACACACTGAGCCATCTCTCTGGCCCCCTAGCTGTAATTTCGCCTCCTTCCTTTGATCAACATCTCCTCAATCTCCACCTTCCACACTTCCAGCCCCAGCCTCTGGTGACCACCAGTCTGCTCTCTATCCTTATGAGTCCCAGGTTTTTAAATTCCACCAGTGAGTGAGATCATACCATCTTCTATATCTGGCTTATTTCATCTAGCTGCATAATGTTCCCCAGGCTCATCCATGTTGTCAAGAAATGAAAAGATTTGGAAACGTTAGGTCTTTGGAAACTTACTAAGCACTCCATTTTTCCAGATCAGCAGCTAGAGTGGTCTTTGTTGTTGTTGTTGTTGTTGTTGCTGCTGTTATTGTTGTTTTGTTTTTGAGACAGGGTCTCCCTGTAGCCCCAGCAGGCCTGGAACTCATCCTGCAGACCAGGCTGGCCTTGAACTCATAGAGATCTGCCTGCCTCTGCCTCTGCCTCCTGAGTGCTAGGACCAAAGGCATGTTCCACCATACCCAACTTAAGATGGTTAATCACCATGTGGATGCTGGGAATCGAACTGGGGTCCTCTACAAGAGCAGTTGGCACTCTTAACCGCTGAGCCATCTCTCCAGCCCAGAATATAATAATTCTTAATGCAAAAGAAATGGTTTTACTCTTCTGTTAAAAATCCTACTGTTGGGATGGAGAGATAGCCTAGTGGTTAAGAGCTCTGACTGCTCTTGCAGAGTGCCCGGGTTCGATCCCCAGCACCCACATGGCGGCTGAAAACCGTCTTTAACTCCAGTTCCAGGGGAATATGACACACTCTTCTGACTGGGTGCACAAACCTACATGCAGACAGTACATTCATACACATAAAAATAAATAAATAGGGCTGGAGAGATAGCCTAGCTGTTAAGAGTGCCAACTGCTCTTGCAGAGGACCTGGGTTCAATCCCCAGCACCCACATGGTGGCTGAGAACCGTCTTTAACTCCAGTTCCAGGGGAATCCGATGCCCTCTTCTGACCTCTGTGGCATTGCACGACATGGGTGCACAAACCTACATGCAGATGGTACACTCATACACATAAAAATAAAATTAAATAATAATAATAAAGAATTGATAAAATCTTTAAAAAAAAAAACACTGACAGGCTCCTGCAGAGGACCCAGGTTTGAATCCCAGCACCCACATTTTTGTCTAACAACTGTCTGAAATTCCAGTTCCAGGGGAATCTGATGCCCTCTTCTAATCTCCATAGGGGCTGCATGACATGGGTGCACCAATCTACATGGGGCAGTACATTCATACACATAAAATAAAAATAAGATATTTTTTTAAATACTTTAAATTTTTAAAATACTACTGTCTTCGGGATGGATTATGAAAAAGCATGTCCAGAGGGCAGATGTTGATTTCGATGTATAGTTCTTTCCACAGGGGACCCAGAGCTATGTGGAGAATTTGCTGATTTTGGGACAGGGCAGGGGAAATAGAAGATTAGAATATCTATCTTATAGTGCCTGGAAAGTACAGAAGGCTTTTTTTTTCTTTCTTTTTATGTGAAAAAGACTTAGAAAACAGCTTGAAGAGATTCTCAGAATCAAATTGGATCAGTTCCAGGGGCAGATAACTTCTGAGAGTCACCAATTAAAAGCAAGCCATTAATTAAAGTTAAAAATCAACATGGATTCAATTAATGTGGGAGAAAGGAAATCAAAGCTCTAGAAAAGAGTGTTAATAGAAGCATAGCAGGAGTCAGGGTCACTCTGGTAGAATTTGGAGTCTCCTGTGGAACAACTGTCTCAGGGTAGAGTCAGGAGGTTGCTAAACCTGTGTGTGTGTGTGTGTGTGTGTGTGTGTGTGTGTGTGTGTGTGTGTAGAGGTGGAGGGGCGTGACAAACCTGAAAAACTGTGTCCCATCCCCAGGAACTGCACGGTGGAAGGAGAGAACAAAGTCCTGCAAGCTGTCCCCTCCTTCCCCACGGGCACTACAGTACACGTACACCCCGAACATATGCAAATAAATAAAGGCAAAATTAAAATATTTGCATTAAATTTTGAGAATTTCATATACACATATAACGTATTTTGGTCCTATTCGCCCTCCCACTCCTCCCCTAACTCTTGCCAGATCTTCCTCAATCCCTCCCAACCTCCTGGCTCTATTATTTATCATGTTGAAACAGGGTCTCCCTGTAGCCCAGCTAACCTGGAACTCACTATGTAGACCAGGCTGCCTCCATATCACAGAGGTCTGCTTGCCTCTGCCTCCAGAGTTCTGGGATCAAAAGTGGACACCATCATGCCTGGCTTTCTTTTTTCTTTTTCTTTCTTTCTTTCTTTCTTTCTTTCTTTCTTTCTTTCTTTCTTTCTTTCTTTCTTTCTTTCTTTCTTTTTTTTTTTTTTGTCTTTTTTGAGACAGGGTCTCCCTGTAGTCCCAGCTGTCCTGGAACTCACTCTGTAGACCAGGCTGGCCTTGAACTCACAAAGATCCTCCTGCCTCTGCCTCTCGAGTGCTAGGATTAAAGGCATGCGTCACCACACCCAGCTATGCCTGGCTTTCAAGTCCTCTTTATAAAACATAATTTTGTTAGCCACCCACCACTGTACCTGACCAGTTCTTGTTGACTGGTGCAATCCAGTGGTGAGCTAAAAGCAAGCCCCAGTTTAGGAAACAGGGTTGTCCTACATGTGGATGATTCCGTGCTGGAAAAAACAACAATCACAACAACAACAACAACAACAACATAATTTTATTTATTTATTTATTTTTGGTCTTTTTGAGACAGGGTCTCCCTTTAATCCCAGCTGGCCTAGAACTTGATATGTAGACCAGGATGGCCTTGAACTCGCAGAGATCCACCTGCCTCTGCCTCCTGAGTACTGAGATTAATGGTGTGCACAACCACAGTCAGCCCAAAACATAGTTTTTAATATTTATTTTTTTTTTACAGGGGAGAGCTCGAACGCAGTCCCCCACTACCATGAATGATGCAGTCGAGTTTCCCACATTTGGGGAAATCACAGGGGTCAGCACACCCGGAGTACAATGGATGAGCCTCACCCTGGAAGGACCACCTTCCTGATTGTAGTATCTCCCCTGCCAGGTAGGTATATTATTTAATTTTTAATTGTGTGTCTGTGTATGTCAACATGAGTGTAGTGCCCTTGGAGGTGAGAAGAGCGTGCTGGATTCCCTGGAGCTGGAGTGTTTAGGTGATTGTGAGCTGTCTAATTTAGGTGCTGGGAATAGAACTCAGGTACTCTGCAAGAAGTGCTCTTAACTCCTGAGCAAACTCTCCTTTTTTTTGTTGTTGTTTTAGAAATGGTCTCCCTGTAGCCCCAGCTGGCCCAGGATGCACTATGTAGGCTAGGCTGCTCTTGAAGTCACTGCCTCTGCAGTGGTGAGATAAAAGGCGAGCGCCACCAAGCCCGGCTGATCTTGAACTCTTGATCCCTAGTCTCCATCTCCCAAGTGCTGGAATTACAAATATGCTCCACCAAGCCTGGTTTTATGTGGTGCTGAGGATGGAACACAGGCCCTCATGTATGCTAGTTAAGCACTGTATTGACTGAGCAAATCCCCAGCAATGTTAATTTTTTTCTTTCTCTTTTGGCAATACTGAAGATTGAACACAGAGTCTCAGAAATGCTAGGCAAGTTCTTTCCAACTGGGCTGAAGCTCCAGTCCAGATATTTATTTATTTATTTATTTATTTATTTATTTATTTATTCATTATTTGTTTATTTTTTATGTGTATGAATGTACTGTCTGCATGAATGTCTGTGCACCTGTGTCCTCCAATGTCGCCAAGGTCAGAAGAGGGTGTCAGATTTCCCTGGACCTGGAGTTAAAGACGGTTCTCAGCTACCATGTGGGTGCTGGGGATCGAACCCGGGTCCTCCGCAAGAGCAGTTGGCGCTCTTAACCACTAGACCATCTCTCCAGCCCACCACAATCTGGATTTCTTAAATTTAAACCTTCCCTGTGGCTATAAGGGAGAATCCTCTTATTCTTAGAAAATACACACTGAGGGGCTAGAGAGTTGGCTCAGCAGTTAAGAGCACTAGGGCTGATTTTTTTTTTTTTTAATTTTCTTAACAAATCTAGACCCGTGTCCCCTCCCCCCCATTCCCCCACCCCACCAGAGCTCATGCATTCTGCCAAACATGCTTTTCATCTCTTTCTCAGTCTTTCTCAATATTCTCCATGAGGAAGCAGAAGGTCACTGTTTCAGTCAGTTCTTTGATGCAGTCCTTTCTGTTGTTGTTGTTGTTGTTGTTTCCAATATGCATCACTCCCAACTGCTTTGGACAAAAGCTCAAGGGGCCCTACACATGAAATACTTACAACTAGGTAATTGGCACTAGCATCCACAGATGAGGGATACCATTCGTCGTTTGTTTTTCTGGGACTGTTACTTCACTCAGCATGATGTCCTCTAGCTCCAGCCATTTTCCTGCAAAGAAGAACACTGGCAGATCTTGCAGAGAATCCAGGTTCAATTCCCAGAACACACATGGCAGCTCACAGTCATCCGTAACCCCAGCACCTGGGGACCAGATGCCCCTCTTCTCTCTTTTTTTAATTATTTGTTTATTTTTAAGGGATTCTACAATATAATGACACAGTTGTTTGCAGATAACATTGATGTTACTCAGTATGTCATACAACTAGGGAATTGGTGCATTTTGCAAGTATCTATGTCCAAATTTTGAACAACCCATGGTTCCCATAGTCCAGTTGGAGAAGCTTATACGTACAGGCATGTCGATCAATTAGGAGTCCAGACTATATTGCTGTAGTCTCATGATTCACCCCTATCTCCCCACAGCCCTTACATTCTACCATGCCTCCTCTTCCGCAATTCCCCTGGGCTTTGGGAAAGGGCCCTCTTCTCTCTACCAGCATTGCACAACACAGGTGCACCTACACACATGCAGACAAACATACTCATGCACATAAATAAAATAAAAATAAATAAACATAAAAATAAAAGAAGATACGCAGTGATAAACTCAGCACTGATAAACTCAGCAACAAAGGTATAAGATTTTTGCAGCTTGCACTGAAGAAAGAATGCGCAGGAGACGATCAGAGTACAGGGTATCACTCTTGAAATTGTCCTGTTAATTTGAAAATGTTTACTAAAATAAAAGTTTGCATCTGCCAAATTTTACATTATACTTTGTATGTTTCTCCACTTTCTTCTCTCTTCACTTTTTTTATTATTTTTTATGTGTATGAATGTACTGTCTGCATGTAGGTTTGTACACCCGTGTCATGCAATGCTGCAGAGGTCAGAAGAGGGTGTCAGATTCCCCGGGAACTGGAGTTAAAGACGGTTCTTAGCCACCATGTGGGTGCTGGGAATGGAACCCGGGTCCTTTGCAAGAGCAGTGGGTGCTCTTAACCGCTGAGCCATCTCTCCAGCTCTTCTTTTTTTTTTTTTTTTTAATTATCTTTTTTGGGACAGCATCTCCCTGCAGCCCCAGCTGTTCTGGAACTCTCTATGTAGACCAGGTTGGCCTTGAACTCACAGAGATCCACCTGCCTCTGCCTCCCGAGTGATAGGACTAAAGGCGTGCGTCACCACACCTGGCTCTCTCTTCACTCTTTTTTTTTTTAATGTTTTATTTTTTTTTATTTTTACTTATGCGTATAGGTGTATTGCACCAATGTGTGTAAGTACACCTGTGTCATGCACTGCCTAAGGAGGTCAGAAGAGGGTGTTGAATCTCATGGAACTGGAGTTATGGGTGGTTGCTAGCCACCATGTGGGTGCTGGGATTCGAGCCAGAGTCCTTTGTCTCCCGAGTGCTGGGATTAAAGGCATGCCCCACCATGCCCTGCAAGATTGTTTTTTTTGTTTGTTTGTTTTTTTTCGGTCTTTTTGAGACAGGGTCTCCCTGTAGCCCCAGCTAGCCTGGAACTCTCTCTGTGAACCAGGCTGGCCTTGAACTCACAAAGATCCAACTTCAAGATTGTTTTTTAATCTGCTTGTGTGTTTGTGCACACACGTGCAGGTGTCCTTGGAACCCAGAAGGAGATGTCAAAATCTTTAGAGCTGGAGTCATGGCTGCCTGTGAATCACTGACATGGGTGCTGGGAACTGAACTAAAATCTGCTGCAAGAACAGTAAGTTTTCTTAATTCCTGAACTGCCTCTCCACCCCCTCTCATCCTGGTATTCAACATAAATATCATATTCCAAATTTATTTTAAAATCTATTTTTATTAAATTTGTTCTTTGACAATCTTATCCATTTGATTACTCTTACTCCTCTGTCCGTTCTTACATCCAATTTTCATTTTGGGTGTTTTGAGACAGGGTCTCCCTGAATCCCTGGATGTCCTAGAACTCGTTGTGTAGACCAAGCTGACCTTGAACTCACAGAGATCCGCCTGCCTCTGCCTACTGAGTTTTGGTATTAAAGGCATGTACCACCACTTCTGGCCTTTCCTTCCTTTAAAAAAAAAAACTATTATTTTTTTATGTGTCTGCATGTATGTAAGTGCACCCATATCCTGCAATGCTCTTGGAGGTCAGAAGAGAGCATAGGAGTCTCTGGAACTGGAGATACAGATGGTTGTTAGCCACCATGTGGGTGCTGAGACTCGAACCTGGGTCCTCTGCAAGAGACACCATTTGTCTTTTTTTTTTTTGGTCTTTTCGAGACAAGGTCTTCCTGTAGTCCCAACTGTCCTGGAACTCACTCTGTAGAGCAGGCTGGCCTTGAAATCACAAAGATTGGCCTGCCTCTGCCTCCCAAGTGCTAGGATTAAAGGCGTGCTCCACCACACCCGGCTAAGACACCATTTGTCTTAACTGCTAAGCCAACTCTCCAGCCCCCCACCCCCTCTTTTTTTGGATAGAGTGCTTATTTTTTTTTATTTTTTTAAATTATTTTTAAAATATTTTTAAATTTTTTATTATTTATTTTTTATGTGTATGAGTGTACTGTCTGCATGTAGGTTGGTGCACCCGTGTTGTGTGATGCCGAGGAGGTCAGAAGAGGGTGTCGGATTCCCCAGAAACTGGAGTTAAAGACGGTTCTCAGCCGCCATGCGGGTGCTGGGGATTGAACCCGGGTCCTCCACAAGAGCAGTTGGCACTCTTAACCGCTAGGCCATCTCTCCAGTCCTTAAATTATTATTATTATTATTTTTTGGTCTTTTTTGAGACAGGGTCTCCCTGTAGCCCCACCTGTCCTGGAACTCACTCTGTAGACCAGGCTGCAAGAGACACCATTTGTCTTTTTTTTTTTTTTTTTCTGGTCTTTTCGAGACAACGTCTCCCTGTAGTCCCAGCTGTCCTGGAACTCACTCTGTAGACCAGGCTGGCCTTGAACTCACAAAGATCTGCCTGCCTCTGCCTCCCAAGTGCTAGGACTAAAGGTGTGTGCCACCACACCCGGCCCTTAAATTATTTTTTATGTGTATGAATGTACTGTCTTCATGTAGGTTGGTGCACCGAAATGCTGCAGAGGTCAGAAGAGGGCATCAGATTCCCCTGGAACTGGAGTTCAAGACGGTTCTTAGCCACCATGTGGGTGCTGGGGATCAAACCCAGGTCCTCTGCAAGAGCAGTCAGTGCTCTTAACCACTTAGCCATCTCTCCGGCCCCGAGCGCTTATTTATTTATTTATTTATTTATTTATTTATTTATTTATTTATTTAGGCAGGATTTCACTATGTAGCCTGTGGTGCCCTGAACTCACTTATGTAGACCAGGCTGGCCTTGAACTCACAGAGAGCCTCTTCTCTCTGCCTCCCTAGAGCTGGTATTAAAGGCATGTTTCACCATGTTCTGTTCCCTTCCTATTTTTCAAAAATATTATCATATGACAGAGAGAGAGGAAAGAGAGAGAGAGAGAGAGAGAGAGAGAGAGAGAGAGAGAAACATGTGGTATGTGGGCACACACATGCCGCAGTACCTGTGAAGGTCAGAGGAGGACTTTCAGGAGTCAGTTCTCTCCATGGTGGGCTCTAAGGACTGAACTCAGGCTGTCAGACTTCACGGTGAGTGCTTTTACCCACGGATCCATCTCTCCACACCTCCCCAAAGTTGGCTTATTATTAATTATCATCATTATTATTGGTCTTTAAAATATTTTATTATTTTTATTTTATGTGTGTGAGTGTAATGCCTAAGTGTGTGTAAGTGCACCCATGTGGTGTAGTGCCCCCAGAGTCAGAAGAAGGCATCAGATTCCCCTGGAGGTGAGTTACAGACAGTTGTTAGCTGCTGTGTGGGTGCTGGAAACTGAACCCTGGTCCTCTGCAAGAGCAGATGGTGCTCTTAATCTCTGAACCATCTCTCCAGGCCCTATTTTGGTCTTTTTGAGACAGGGTCTCCCTGTAGCCCCAGCTGGCCTGGAACTTGCTATGTAGACCAGGCTGCCCCTGAATTCACAGAGGTCCATCTGCCCCTGCCTCTGGAGTGCTGGGATTAAAAGTGTGTGCCACCATGCTCAGCTTATTTACACCTGACCCACTTTTGTTTTCTTTAATTAAAAATTGGTTGTTAGCCAACATACGTGTTGGGAATGAACCCTGGTCTTCCTTCCTTCCTCCCTCCCTCCCTCCTTCCCTCCTTCCCTTCCTCTCTCCCTCCTTCCCTCCCTCCCTCCCTCCCTCCCTCCCTCCCTTCCTTCCTTCCTTCCTTCCTTCCTCTTTTTTTTTTTTTTTTTTTGGTCTTTTCCAAGACAGGGTCTCCCTGTGGCCCCAGCTGGCCTGGAACTGGCTCTGTAGACCAGGCTGGCCTTGAACTCACAAAGATCCTCCTGCCTCTGCCTCCCAAGTGCTAGGATTAAAGGCGTGCACCACCACGCCCAGCCTTCCTGTCTCTTTTTAAAAACTTTTATTTATTTATTTGTTTGTTTATTTATTTATTTATTTTATGTGTATGAATGCACTGTCTGCATGTAGGTTGGTGCATCTGTGTTGCGCAATGCCACGGAGGTCAGAAGAGGGCATCGGATTCCCCTGGAACTGGAGTTAAAGACAGTTCTCAGCCACCATGTGGGTGCTGGGAATAGAACCCGGGTCCTCTGCAAGAGCAGTCGGTGCTCTCCAGCCCTCTCTCTTTCTTTTCTTTCTTTCTTTTCTTTCTTTCTTCTTTCTTCCTTCTCTCTCTCTTTCTTCTCTTTCTTTTGGTGTTTTGAGACAGGGTCTCCCTGTAGCCCCAGCTGATCTGGAACTCACTATGTAGACCAGGCTGGGCATGAACTCACAGAGATTCGCCTGTCTCTGCCTTTGGAGTGCTGGGATCCAAGGTCTGCAGCCACCACATCTGACATCTTTCTTTCTTTCTTGAAATATTTTTCAGCTAGTACTACTACAATGGCAAATATGAATGTTATTCATGGAAACAAGCTGGTCCTGGAGGGTAATACGGAATTCAGCTTGGGCTTGACCTAGGAGACTCTGTGGCTAGCCCAAGGGCTAGCCTCTCAAGAAGCAACCCAGAGCCAGGAAGCCCACTGTCCCTCCTGTCATGGCGGCTGAACGGCCTCAATGAGACGCTCACAGATCTCTTCACCAGACTCCGAAACTCTGGCTTAAGAGTTGCCAAAGCTGCATCATCAGGCTGGGCCCTCACAGACCAGCCATGAGCCTAGGATACAGCACCTTCTTCACTCTTCCAGTCATTTCCTCAGCGGCTTCCTGGGTTCTTAGTTTCTCTGTGAACCTAGCTGCTGTTAAGATTCCTTTCCTGAACCAGTTGGCCTCCTCTTTGATGTTGTCTGGGGAGAGCTGAGAAGATGAAGTCACAATCAAGCTTTGTGGTCACCATGGTGTCAACTGGTTTATGAACTCAGAGTCTTCTTATTTTATTATTTATTTTGATGTGTATGAGTATATTGCTTGCATGTGCGTTAGTGCACCTGTGCTGTGCAATGGCCAAAGTGCACCTGTGTTGTGCAATGGTCAAGGAGCTCAGAAGACCCCTGGAAATGGAGTTATGGATAGTAGTTGTTAGCCACCATATGGTTGCTGGGAATTGAACCTGGGTCCTCTGCAAGAGCAGCCAGTGTTCTTAACCACTGATCCCTTGAGAATAAGTCATCGTCTTCTTCTTCTTCTTCTTCTTCTTCTTCTTCTTCTTCTTCTTCTTCTTCCTCCTCCTCCTCCTCCTCCTCCTCCTCTCCTCCTCCTCCCCCCTCCTCCTCTTCCTCTTCTTTCTCTTCCTTCTCCTCCTCTTCCTCATTGTCCTCCCCCTCCCTTCTTCCTGTAGCACCATCTGGCCTTGATCTCTTTATGTAGACCAGGCTGGTTTCAGTTTCACAGAGATCTACCAGCCTCTGGCTCCTGAGTACTGGGATTAAAGATATGTGCCACCAAGACCAACTAATTTTTTTAATATAATTAAAAAAATATTTTATGTGCGTGTATTGCCTGCATGTATGTAAGTGACCTGTGACTTGCAACACCTGCGGAATTCAGAAGAAGGTGTCAGGTACCCCTGGAACTGGACAGTTGTTAGCCACCATGAGAGTGCAGGGAATGGAACCCAGGTCCTCTGCAAGAGCAGCCTGTGCTCTTAACCACTGAGCCAACTCTCCAGCCCTTAAAAATATATCTTTCATTTATCCTTTGAGAAGTTCATACGAGTAGACAATGTGCTTTGATCACATCCACCATCTACAGGCCCCTTCAACTCCTGCTAATTTGCACCTACATTTCCCTCTCTCCTTCTATCCTCTTTTTTCTTTTCTTTTCTTTTTTTCTTTTCTTTTTTAACAGCCCACAGAGCCCAGTCGATATGTGCCTATATGTGCATGGGGTGGGGTCCTGCAGTGGAGCCGGGCCACATCTTTGCAGAAAGTAGACACCGTTCCCCAGCAGCCAATAGCTCCTCAGCTGCCGGTGGTGCCTTATGAGCCTTTCAGTTAGTTATCCCTGCTAGAATATTGACTGACTTGATCTTTTTTTTTTTTTAATATTTTTATTGATGCTTTGTGCATTTCATACATTATTTTCCAATTCAGTTCAGGCACATTTCCCTTTCCCTTTCCCCCCACCCCCACCCCATCCCAGATCATGCATTCTGCCATAACTGTCCTGCATCTTTCTCTCAGTTTTTTTTTTTTTTCATTTTTTAGCTATAAGTGATAATCCATGAGTACAAGCATCCTTCATGCAAAACCGTTCTGTAGACCAGGCGGCCTTGAACTCACAAAGATCCTCCTGCTCTGCCTCCCAGTCTAAGGATTAAAGGCGTGCACCACCACGCCCAGCTTTTTTTTTTAAACTTTTTATTTAATTTTTTTTATTTATTTATTTATTTTATGTGTATGAATGCACTGTCTGCATGTAGGTTTGGTGCATCTGTGTTGCGCAATGCCACGGAGGTCAGAAGAGGGCATCGGATTCCCCTGGAACTGGAGTTAAAGACAGTTCTCAGCCACCATGTGGGTGCTGGGATAGAACCCGGTCCTCTGCAAGAGCAAGTCGGTGCTCTCCAGCCCCTCTCTCTTTCTTTTCTTTCTTTTCTTTCTTTCTTCTTTCTTCCCTCTCTCTTCTTTCTTCTCTTTCTTTTGGTGTTTTGAGACAGGGTCCCCCTGTAGCCCCAGCTGATCTGAACTCACTATGTAGACCAGGCTGGGCATGAAACTCACAGAGATTGCCTGTCTCTGCCTTTGGAGTTTGGGATCCAAGGTCTGCAGCCACCACATCTGAAATTCTTTCTTTCTTTCTTGAAATATTTTTCAGCTAGTACTACTACAATGGCAAATATGAATGTTATTCATGGAAACAAGCTGGTCCTGGAGGGTAATACGGAATTCAGCTTGGGCTTGACCTAGGAGACTCTGTGGCTAGCCCAAGGGCTAGCCTCTCAAGAAGCAACCCAGAGCCAGGAAGCCCACTGTCCCTCCTGTCATGGCGGCTGAACGGCCTCAATGAGACGCTCACAGATCTCTTCACCAGACTCCGAAACTCTGGCTTAAGAGTTGCCAAAGCTGCATCATCAGGCTGGGCCCTCACAGACGAGCCATGAGCCTAGGATACAGCACCTTCTTCACTCTTCCAGTCATTTCCTCAGCGGCTTCCTGGGTTCTTAGTTTCTCTGTGAACCTAGCTGCTGTTAAGATTCCTTTCCTGAACCAGTTGGCCTCCTCTTTGATGTTGTCTGGGGAGAGCTGAGAAGATGAAGTCACAATCAAGCTTTGTGGTCACCATGGTGTCAACTGGTTTATGAACTCAGAGTCTTCTTATTTTATTATTTATTTTGATGTTGTATGAGTATAATTGCTTGCATGTGCGTTAGTGCACCTGTGCTGTGAAATGGCCAAAGTGCACCTGTGTTGTGCAATGGTCAAGGAGCTTCAGAAGACCCCTGGAAATGGAGTTATGGATAGTAGTTGTTAGCCACCATATGGTTGCTGGAATTGAACCTGGGTCCTCTGCAAGAGCAACCCAGTGTTTCTTAACCACTGATCCCTTGAGAATAAGTCATCCTTCTTCTTCTTCTTCTCTTCTTCTCTTCTTCTCCTTCTTCTTTCTTCCCTCCTCCTCCTCCTCCTCCTCCTCCTCTCCTCCTCCTCCCTCCTCCTCTTTCCTCTTCTTTCTCTTCCTCTCCTCCTCTCCTCATTGTCCTCCCCCTCCCTTTCTTCCTGTAGCACCATCTGGCCTTGATTTTTATGTAGACCAGGCTGGTTTCAGTTTCACAGAGATCTACCAGCCTCTGGCCTCCTGAGTACTGGGATTAAAGATATGTGCCACCAAGACCAACTAATTTTTTTAATATAATTAAAAAAATATTTTATGTGCGTGTATTGCCTGCATGTATGTAGGTGACCTGTGCTTGCAACACCTGAGGATTCAGAAGAAGGTTCAGGTACCAACCTGAACTGGAAACAGTTTGTTAGCCACCATGAGGTGCAGGGAATGGAACCCAGGTCCTCTGCAAGAGCAGCCTGTCTCTTAAACCACTGAGCCAACTCTCCAGCCCTTAAAAATATATCTTTCATTTATCCTTTGAGAAGTTCATACGAGTAGAACAATGTGCTTTGATCACATCCACCATCTACAGGCCCCTTCAACTCCTGCTAATTTGCACCTACATTTCCTCTCTCCTTCTATCCTCTTTTTTCTTTTCTTTTCTTTTTTTCTTTTCTTTTTTAACGCCCACAGAGCCCAGTCGATATGTTCCTATATGTGCATGGGGTGGGGTCCTGCAGTGGAGCCGGGCCACATCTTTGCAGAAAGTAGACACCGTTCCCCAGCAGCCAATAGCTCCTCAGCTGCCGGTGGTGCCTTATGAGCCTTTCAGTTAGTTATCCCTGCTAGAATATTGACTGACTCGATCTTTTTTTTTTTTAATATTTTTATTGATGCTTTGTGCATTTCAATACATTATTTTCCAATTCAGTTCAGGCATATTCCCCTTCCCTTTCCCCCCCCACCCCCATCCCAGATCATGCATTCCTGCCACTAACCATGTCCTGCACTTTCCTCATCAGTTTTTTTTTTTTTTCATTTTTTAGCTATAAGTGATAATCCATCCATGAGTACAAGGCATCCTTCGTGCAAAACCAATCTGCAGGCTGTTGTGCCCAAATCCCCACACCCCCATCCAGCATGGGGGGGACGGTTTGTTTGTTTGTTCTGTGGGGGATACCGCAGTGGTTAAAGGCTGAGGTTAAATACTGGGGCTGGAGGGATGGCCTAGCGGTTAAGAAGCGCCGACCGTCCTTGGCGAGGACCCGGGTTCGATCCCCAGCACCCAGCATGGCGCTAGAACCCGTTCTGTGAACTCCTGTTCCAGAGAAAACTTTCCAGTTTCAGGGGAATCCGAGACCCCTTCTGACCATCCGCGGCATCGCAAAACGACACGGGTGCGCAGACCTGCATCGCAGACAATACATTCATACACAATAAAAATAAAAAAAAATAATTAAAAAAATAAAAAAAAAGGAATACCAAAGAAACTTGGATCTTACAAGTTTTGTTCATTGGTCAACAGGTCTGTTTTGTGCAGTACCAAGGCTGTTTTTTGACTATAGACCTGTAGTATAGTTTAATAATCTGGTATAGAGATCCCCTCCTGTGTAGATCTTTTCACTCAGGATTGATTTAGCTATTCGGGGTCTTTGTTTTTCAAATGAATTTTAAGACTTTGTTTCCAAGCCTGTGAAGAACCTTGGGATTTTTGATGGGATTGCATTAAGATCTATACAAGAGTTTTGGTAAAAATGGACATTTTTAAAATGTTAAATTTTCCAATCCAAATCTGAGCACATACAATTTCATGCATCTCAATATTTGACAAGGGGCCCAAGAAACCACAAGGAGAAACAGACAGCATCACTTCAGTAAGTGGTGTTTGCAAAACTGGATCTCCACTTTTAGATGAATGAAATTAAACCCTACTCTCACCCTGTACAAAAGTCACTCCAGATGGTTAAAGACCTCAACGTGAACCCAAACTCTGAAGGGTGATAGAAGAAAAAGTTGGCAGCAGACTACAAGACATAGGCATAGAAAAGAATTCCTAAATCAGACAGCAGCGCACAAGAATTAAGGTCGACAATTGAAAATGGGACCCTTAATCAAAAAGCTTCTGTACTCAAAAGAAACAATCAAGGAAGTGAGAGAAATCCCCACAGAAGGGAAGGAAGACTCTCACTGCAGATACATTCTGACAAAGCATTGATTTCCAGAAATATATAAATAAACAAAAGAAAATATAATAAAAAAAAAAAAAAAAAAAAATGGAGCAAAGAACTGAACAAGAGAACTCACAAGCGAGGAATTAAAGATGTCTGAGAAACACCTCAAGGACTGCTCAACATCACTAATCATTAAGGAATGCAAATGAAAACCAACTTTTAAAGATATCATCTTACTCCAATAAGACTGGCTAGGATCCAAGAACAAATGATACAGTGCTGGAGAGGTGTGGGGAAAGGGGAACACTCATCCAACTGCTGTTATTATGTTTGTCGCCTGGGAAATGTAAACTGTACAGCCAACTTAATGGAAAAGCAGTGTGGAGAACCCTTGGAAGACTTGGAATGAACTTGCCACCCGACCCGCCATACACTCCTGGGCATGTACCCTCAAGACTACGCCACCACAGAGAATACATGCACGGCCAGTTTATTTGCAGCTCTCTTCCACATGCAAGGAGCTGGAACCAACCTAAAATGCCCCTCAACTGACGAGTGGATAAGAGAAAATGTGGTACAGCTAAACAATGGAATTCTATGCAGAGTAAGAAAGATGACATCAGAGCTTTGCAGGAAAATGGTTGGAGCTAGAGGACACATGCTGAAGTGAAGTAACACAGTCCCAGAAAAACAAACGATGCATGGTATCACTCAACTGTGGATGCAGTGCCAATTACCTAGTTGCATATTTTGGAGTGATACAAAATTGGAAGGAACAANCAATCTGCAGGCTGTTGTGCCCCAAATCCCCACAACCCTACATCCAGGTGGGGGGAGACGGTTGTGTTGTTTGTTCTTGTGGGGATACCGCAAGTGGTTAAAGGCTGAGGTTAAATACTGGGGCTGGAGGGATGGCCTAGCGGTTAAGAGCGCCGACCGCTCTTGCAGAGGACCCGGGTTCGATCCCCAGCACCCACATGGCGGCTCAGAACCGTCTGTGAACTCCTTTCCAGGAGAAACTTTCCAGTTCAGGGAATCCGAGACCCTCTTCTGACCTCCGCGGCATCGCAACGACACGGGTGCGCAGAACCTGCATGCAGACAATACATTCATACACAATAAAAATAAAAAAAATAAATTAAAAAAAAAAAAAAAAAGAATACCAAGAAAACTTGGATCTTACAAGTTTTGTTCATTGGTCAAACAGGTCTGTTTTGTGCAGTACCAGGCTGTCTTTGTATTGGACTAAGTAGATAAGCGACCACAGTGGGGTTAGAGAGCCTTTGCGCAAGATTATTGTTAGTGTTATACTACAATCTGGGATAATTACCTGTGTGAAAATGAGACTCGCTCTGCCGTTGGTGGTAGTAGACTCTATCATTCAAACTCCGCAGTGGAGCTCATGTGTAATTGAGCCCGCTTCTGGGGAGATGGAGGGGGGAGAGTGATTTCCTGACTGGGGCTGTTGCTTGGTGAGGATACAGTGGGAGAGACCACACAGCGGAACTGAAAAAAAAATTTCTAACCCCCTGCTTTTCTAAATTTTTTCGGGGGGTCAAGGGGGTCTTGTAGTGGTTTTGGCAAAAATGAAAGTTTTAGCGTAAGAACGTTTGTTTCCAGGCCTGTGAAGAAAGCTCTTGGGGATTTTGATTGGGATTGCGAGTTAAATCTATACATAGAGTTTGGGTAAACTTCATGGAAGGATTCTTTCTTGCTATTGTTACAATGTTAAAATTTTTCCCAATCCAAACCATCTGGAGCACTACGAATTATCACAGCCATCTCAATAATTGGACAACATAGGTAGCGGAGCCAGGAAACCACACTGGAGAAAAAGACAGCATCTTCCACGCAATGATGGTGTGTTGCAAGAGACTGATACAACCTCATCTTGTATGAAGTAATGTATAATTAATAACCTCCACTTTTGTTTCCTTATGAATCCCTGTATATTTGAAAGTCAAACCCAGACTTATTTGAAAGAACCATCAACGTGAAAGCGCCCCAACTCCTGAAGGAGTGATTAGCACTAGCACACAGTAGAGTAGGCAGCAAACTACAAGACATAAGGCATAGGAAAGCAGATCTCCTACTAAAACATGACAAGCTAGCTGCAGTCAGAGGAACTTCAAGGTTCGGAGACAACTTGACAAATGGGACCTCACATCATCAAAATCTCAAAAAGTAAACTCCTGTAGACCACTTCAAAAAAGGAGAGACAATGCAAGGAAGTGAAGAGAACAAGGTCTCTTGAACCCTCACCAGCGAGGAGGGAGCCTCACTGAGCAGTCATCAGATTGAAGCTTTGCGAATACATCCAGACCTGCCCACAGCCTCCTCGAAGTTGAGCTGGGACTAAAACAGCATTAGTCTACAACCTACCAAGGAAACACCCGACACGCCCGCGACAGTACCAAATTTAGATGGGACTGCAATAGAACTTGAACAGGCCACACCAGATAAAGTGTGGCAAATTCTTTCAATCTAATTTTTATTTTTAATTTAATTCTAATGTTAATGGTTAATATTAGAATGATATGTTATTTTCATTTTATGTAAGAAAATATCTTATTACCTCATTATTATCGAAGAACTGTTTGCATTCAAGAGTCAGATTACTGTCTGTTCAGGGTCACAATATCCATAAGCCGAAGACCAAAAATGAAAACCACTTTAAGAATATCATCTCACTCCAGACTGAGTTGAGGTGCAACTGGACTATAGGGAATCAAGAAAAACAATATATCGCCCATCTGAGTGTGAGTCCCTGTGGTCAGAGCATTGTCGTGATCCCTTGGGAAACTGGAGTTAGAAGAGAATCCGGTTCTCAGCCACCGATGTGGGTGCTGGGCGATCGAACCTTGGGTCCTAAAGTGCTCTTCTGCAGCAGGAGGAGTTGTATGCGAGAGGGGAAACACTCATCCCTGGCTGGTACGGGGCAATGTAAACATTGTTAACCAGAGACCGCACACTATGGGAAAGCCAGATGGTGGGAGAACACTCGTCATCTCCCTCTACGTACTGCTTTGGAAGACTTGGAATAACTGTTGGCCCGTGAGGCGAGCCAGGCCAGTCCACATCTCCATCCTACAGCCCCATGGCACAGCATGGGGACATTCCGTTGTAAACACCAATGTAATGATGGTAAGTTTCATGGTCCTTCCTTTTTTTTAGTAACCTTCGTCATCCATACATTTATAATTTGGTTTTTGAACACCTTAACGAGAAACACACCATGAATATTTGCTTTTAAAATTTTTTGTTCTTTCCTTTTTGAGACACCGAGGTATCCGTCCCATGTAGGCACACGTGAAGGAAACTACTGCTATGCACGGATACAAGAGAATAACCATGGCACGGCTATTATCTGGTGCTTTATTAGCGCAGCCTCTTCCTTTCACAAATAGGCAAGGAGCTGGGCGAACCTAACCCGTCCTTAAATTGCCCTCATGTGATGTCTGTGCCCGAGTGGATGAGAGACAATAGTGGTAGATCTACATATCATGGAATCTCTGTCGCCTAGTAGAAAGACGCACATTCCATCTCTAGCCGACTTTATGCAGAGAAATATGGCTGGAGCTAGACAGGACATCTGTCTGAGTGAAGTAACCAGTGCAGTAAACAACGTAGTGCACTGTTTCACTCATGGCTGCTGGATGCTAGTGGCATTACCGGGTACGCTATGTCGGATAGTGCTGCGATATATTTTAAGACGACGTGATATCCATAAATTGAGAGACGGAAAAAAAAAGACGGGGTCAAAGAACTGACTGAGAACAGTAAACCTGCTGCCCACGAACCATAATCTCTGCACCCACAATTCACACTGGAGAAAAAAAGACATGTAGTGGCTGACAACTGCATGAGTCAATCCAGGTGGAGTTGCCGATGTGGGGGGGCAAGGATGTGCTTGGAGATGCGTCTACCGAATTCTTGATTAAGGGCATTTCACACTTGCTATTGCATGACAATAACAAGTGAGCCACCTCCTCTGTCCAATGTCACTACCTATATCCTGAGTTGCATTGTAATCGGGCTATGTAAAAGCATGTTAACTGAACAATAAATCTAACTAATTTTATTAATATTTGATACCCTCATTTAATAATAAGTTGAAAGACAAAAAACCAGGATAAGAGGACGTCTGGACCTTTTTCTTGATAGCCTCCTTATGCGGGGCCATCATTCCACTGCTGCCGTGGGTTCAGTCTTGTCCTGGCACGCACTTCGGGCCCATTTCGTTTCTTATCGAGGAAGACCAATATGACCAGCATTGCTTTGGGCACTTTTTGATAGTAAGCACTCACAAAGATTCCCGCAGCTGCCTCTGCCTCCTGAGTGCATGGAAATTTAAAGGCATGCATCCACCATGCCCCAGTCTTTTTTAAAGCCAGGATCTTTACTTATGTAGTCTCCTGGCTTGGCCGGAATTCACAAGATACCGCAGTCATCTCCTCCACCACACAGACTGCACATAGCCGAAATTACACTAAAATTCCAGACAGAAGTGATTAATAGTCGAGCAGAGGAAGAACAGGCAGTGGTCAGGGGCGTGTTTCGCGATGGACACGCTGGTATCGTTACTAGCTGCTGCTTAGATATGGCAGTATTAGTTAATGATGATACCATGAGGGGACAGCGGTGACTTGTACTAGTACCATTGGTGAAGTAGGTTCCTTGCGGAGCCTTGGTTGGCGGGCGCGTGTGGGTAGGGTTGGATACTAAGATGATGTGCACCAAGGGCAGGAAGCTGAGCGACGAAGCGTAGATCTTGTTGTCATACTTATTGCTTCCGCTGACACTCTGGACGACAAGCATACTGGGTATTGGCTCATGGTAATTAAGTGACTCAGTCACAACACTGCATAAAAGAAGCTTCTCTGATGAGGGGGTGAAAGCGGCACTGATCCATGGGAATAAAGAAAAGCTTGTAGCAGGCTGTTTGATATATGTCTGTGAAAACGGAGTAGTAGGTTCTCTTTTAGGACCTGTGGAAGGCGCGTCCTCAGGTACACGGAGTCAGATTTTGTACCAAAATGTCTACTAATGTATCAATCTATTTATCTATATAATTTCTATAATATTTTTGATTATTTAAATGTAATTATGATTTTGTTTTTGGGTGCCTTTTTTGAGACAGGTCATCCCTGTAGCCTATCCCAGCTCGGTCCACTCGTCAATTACCTATACTATACACCTCACCTAGTGATATGTACATATATTGTGCTTGGAGATTTAAATTGATAGTATCCATCATTATTGACCTTCCATTGCTCTTACTTTCTACTGTAAGTTAATACTTTTACAATTAGTTCTATATTCTTCCGCAATTAGTCCGCTCATTATATTTGCGGGTTCCTCTCACGGAGGACATAAGGGGGACTGATTACTTATAGCCTGGATCAGGCCTCCCACAACCACCCGGGGTGATAGCAGGAGGGCAGTTCGCTACCCACCTGCTCCAAAGCCCTTGTGGGGTCATTGAAACTGAATAAATTCGCTTTAAGTTGAATCCCTAGGGAAACGATGTTCTCTTATTGGGGAAAGTAAGTGCCAGATTAAGGCCTTTGGGAAAACACACCAGCCTCATCAAAACCCCAAGACCCGATTCCTTACAGTCGTCTTTGCACACTTCCTCTGGCCTTGCTGCTTCCCAAAAAGATTGCTTCCGGGATTCAATAACCGGCGGACGGTCCAACTGACCTTTGTGCTGCTTCAAGGTGAAGTCATTGAATGATACAAAATCCACAAATTAAAGGTTGAGATGCCATATCCTGTAGGGGACTTTATTAATGAGTCTATTATTGTCCTTGTTGTCATCATCGTTGGTGTATTGACTGGTATTTACCATTTTTCCAGCAGTACCCGACAGCCTTTTAGCCCAAGTCAGTGTTAATTTGTATGGAATTCTCCAAGTGCCAGAAAGACAGAGTAATAGTAACCAATGTAAAACACCTCAAGAGGGTAGCCATATGGAGTGCCTAACTGTGGTAGTTTTGAGGTGCCTGCAAGGCTAGGGTCAGATGACTTTATCATGTAAGGGGATAACATTTGTATTCTCATCAGACTGAGGATGGAACTCCGAGGAAGTTGCAGTTTTTATAGGGGATAGGTGAGATTAGCTAGACTGCCAGCCTCATCCGGTGTGTGCCCGTGGGGCTGGGTAGTAGAAGTCCTAATTCTGGATTGTACTAGCAATACTACCGCCAAAAGACCCACGCACAGGGTACGTGCACTAACATATCAACCTAACATCTAAACCACTTAAACTCTCAAGTTCCATGGGATCCTCCAATGCACAACCTCCTCTGATGTGACGGGTACTCCTCTACTTCGTCGCTGCACACTCTAGGTGGCACTTGCTACATCAGGTAAATACTCATACACCATAAAAATTAAAATAAAATAAATATTAAAAAGAGGAATTAAAATAAAACACCTTGGTTAAGAGTATTATTTTTTCAAACCTATTACTTTGTATGTTATTTTATATTCTTATATGTTTTTATATAAACCTTGAATTGTGCTTGTACTTGTAACTGCTAAATATATTATTTGGTTTCGAAATTTTCTGTCCATGAACACTGCCATGGGACTAGTGTGTGGGTCGGGTGATCAGTGAGCAATGGGTAGTAGGCCCCTGCCAGAGGTTCAGAAAGCAATGGGAGGGGGAGCGGGTTGGAATTTTCCCAAGGTCCTCCTGGACTATGGGAGTTTGGATTCAAAGGTTAACGGGGTTCTTCAGCCCTACCATGTGCCGGTAGCTAAGCGGTGTAATTAGGCCAGTGGGGCCAATCCGAAAACCTGGTTAACCCCCTCTCGCCGTCTAGGGCAGTCAAGAGCACCTATTAATTCACCAACTAAGGCCAGGAATAGTGCGTGACAATTATCACAGGCGTCGGTGGTCATGCGCCAGAGACACATAACCAGAAGCAAGCGACACCAAACCTCTGTGATGCTTTCCATTGATGTTGGGATCAAAATGCATTCTCTTCAGAGGCCTGGTTTAGTGCACAGCTGGCAGGGCTTTAATACTCAAATACTCAGGAGGCAGAGGCAGGGCGATGCCCTGTGATTGGAGCCAGTCACTGGTCTACATAATTAGTTTCAGGCCAGGTAGGGCTACAAGGAAGACCTGTCTCGAAAGCTCAAAAAAAATAAAAATTATTGATATGAAATGCAGTTTCAACCGTAGATTGTTGGGTTTTTGCAGATGAAGTTGTCCTCATTATATGGCAAGGGCCAGCCTCACTCGAGTATGTTGGAGGACAGGCTAAGATCGTAGCACTTCCGATCTTTAGCAATCTTCTCACTGCAGAGCCCCTCGTCTGGTGCTCGGGCCTGTGCTTGTTATTAATAGATCCGGATTGGTGAGGTACAGTCGGACCACGATGGTCTAATCAGACAGAAAGTGATTCATCCACGGTTCATAAAGGCCGGAGCATACTCCTTTGAAGTGTTTTGGCGGGGCTTGGTTTCTTTCGGATTCAGCTTTCAATTTCTTGTAGAAAATTTAATTACATTCATGTTAACGACATGTGGAGTAGCCTGCTAGGTGTGTGTGCAGTGGGTGGGTTTCGCAAAGATACAAGCTTGACATACGGGTGTGAAAGGTCCATGACACCGATCGGAACAGACTATTCCAGAAGTTGTGGCTTATCCTTGGCAGTCTTCCTCACTTAGAGCTCCACCCCAGGTCCGGGAATTACTGAAACGGGACGGGGTCTGCTATTGATAATCTCAGTCTCCACACCAACAACGACAACTGTAGGAATAGGGAGGGAGCTGAGAGAAGGAGGTAGGGTAGGATTCTCCAGGGACCCAACCGTGGTCCACCTGGGTGGCGGGCTCAGGAGCAAGTAGTGGGGAAGATACAGGGAAACCCTAACTCTTGAGCATCTGTCACCATTTTTTTTGTACCTTAACATATACTAAAAAAAAAAGATTTTTTTTTTTTTTTTTTTTTTTGTGTGTGTGCATGTTCACACACACCACAGTGCACACACACACACGTATACGCACACACATACGAGTACTAAACTTAATGTAATTAGTCTGAAATGTTTTTAAAGAGAATCAATAGCTAAATTCAAAGTTTAGACGATTTCTAAATCCTTCAGGATGACCGGGCTTTGGTGTGGGGTGCCTTGTGGCCCCGGGACAACTCAACCGCACGGACACAGGCAAGATGTGCTAAAAAGTTGTAGCTCATGGCCTGCTTTCGTATCTCATTAGGTTTGAGTTCTTTGAGGCTGGTGCCCTTGCCCCGTTATAGTCAAAATGAGATACGCTCCATTCTCTCAAAGCACAAGCAAATCAGCTAGCCGTTTGGGTAAATGCTGGCACAAGTTTTCATAAACCGAGAAGGGTTGTTTTTTTTGTGTTGGAGAAACAGGTCTGGTGTCTGCTGTATGCCCTATCCCCTTGAGGCCTGATAACTCTGATATAGAGCGACCAGGGGCTGCCTCGAAATATACACATGGGAGTCTGCTGGCCTATCTTTGCCCTCCCTGACTATCTTGACGATTAAGAGCCTGTTGTGCCCACCCACCACGGCCTCTGAAGAACATGCTTTCCTGGTCACACATACTGCGGAGCCAATCAACATGCAGCGGGGTTGGTTGGTTCTCGCTCCTCCCTCGCTTATAGTCTTCTGCGGATGACATACGAGGGCTTGTATGATGAGCAGTGTCCCGCCACGCCGCTTGGTGAATGAGGTGGGTATCTGGTGCACCATAGCACTTTACCGGAAGAGTCTTGGTAGACAATAGTCACTCACATCTGAACCCTGTCGACAGTTTTGCGTAAACACAAATGTGATCCAACTTCCGATCCAATTGTGGAATTACAAATTAATTTAAGTTGGAGAGAGGATGGGGTGTGGGAGAATGGGTTTAGTAGGTTAAGAGCCACTGGCTGCCTTGTGGCCAACAACCCCAATAGAATAGATCCCCTGGCACCCACAATAGTGGCTAACAACCATGCCATGACTCCCAGTATGCCAGGGGATCCGCACCACTCTTCTGTGTCTGACCCTCTGGCAGTGACATTGCACCATACCTGGGTGACATTAGTCATATAACATTTGCATGGCCAATCACAGTCATTCACCACAGGTTACAAACTTCGAAACAATATATACTTTACAATCAAGAGCCATGCCTAGTGGGTGGACACCTTTAATCCCGGCACTTGAGAGGCACAGAGAGTGGCATGCGAGGACTCGGCGTGTCCAGGTCCATTCAAGTGGGGGCCTAACTTGCGCGTTAAGGACTACGACGCACGTAGCGGTCCTTTGCAGCGGTTTGGTGCTCTTCTAAACCGGCTAGGACCATCTCGTCCAGCCCCCCCTTATTTGTTAATTAATGTATGTGGTATGTCGTTTTGGTGTATGTAGAAATGAGTAGTGCAATATTATCAAGTTCTAGAGGCTTGGAGAGTTACTGGAGGTTATGAGACTGGTCTGCATAGGTGCTGGGACTGTAACTCAGGCCCTCTGGAAGAGCAGGAAGTATTCTTTTGTACTAACTTCTAGAGGTCGTGCCACTCTCTCCAGCCCCTTAACTGTGAGATTACATACTTTAATGATGACCGTATTCAACAAGGAGCAACCAAGTTTCTGAAACTGTGGCAACTCTAACAGGAGAAACTGGCCCTAGCTACCACTGTCATAATTACAAAACCTTGGGTTGACTCAGACGTGCTGAATTGAAGTCTGGGTTTTCACAGTTCAGACTGAAGAAGACTGGGTCAAAGAACTGACTGAAACAGTAAACTTCTGCCCAGAACAGTAAAGTTCTGCACCCCAAAATTCAAAAAAGACTGAGAAAAAGATGAAAGACATGTATGGCAGAATGCATGAGCATCGGTGGGGTGGGGGGGCAAGGAAGTTGGAATGGGTCTAAATTTGATTAAGAAATCTTGTATGAAATGACAAAACCTCAATAAAAATTTGTATCCTGTAAAAAAAAACAAACAAACAAACAAAAAAAACTAGAAGACTGACTTGATCTTGCGCATGCTTGGTGGGCAGCCGCAGTCGCCTGTTCCGAAGACTCCATTTTGATTTTGTAGCACTCCTCCCCCCACCCCTTCCTTGATGTTCCTGAGCCTTGTGGGGGGCGGGGCGGGGAGGTCTGATATAGATGTCCCAGGCAGAGCTGAGCACTCCCTAGTCATTTATTCTCTGCACTCTGACCAGTTGTTGCTGTATTAAGTGCTCAGTCCAACTGCAAAAAGAAGCTTCTCTGATGAGGGGGTGAAAGCGGCACTGATCCATGGGAATAAAGAAAAGCTTGTAGCAGGCTGTTTGATATATGTCTGTGAAAACGGAGTAGTAGGTTCTCTTTTAGGACCTGTGAGCTCCTCAGTCACCAGTTTTGTCCAAATTTACAGTATCATACTTTATTATTACTATTTTTTATTTTTAATTAATTTATTTTTGTTTTGGGTCTTTTTGAGACAGTCTACCTGTAGCCCCAGCTGTCTTATTACTATTGTTATTATTATTATTTTATTATTTTACATATATTTTATTTATTATTATTATTATTATTATTATTATTATTGCTATTTTGGTCTTTTGGAGACAGGGTCTCCCTGTAGCTCCAGCTGTCCTGGAACTCACTATGTAGTCCAGATTGGCCTTGAACTCACAGCGATCCTCCTGCCTCTGCCTCTCAAGTGCTGGGATTAAAGGGTGCACCATTATGCATGGCTTATTTATTATTTTTATTTTATGTGTATGACTGTATTGCCTGCATGTATGTAAGTGCACCCAGGTTGTGCAATGCCTGCAGAGGTCAGAAGAAGGTGTGGGATCCCCTGGAACTGGAGTTATGGATGGTGGTTAGCCACCATGTGGGTGCCGGGGATCTAATCTGGGTTGTCTGCACAAGCAGCCAGGGCTCTTAACTACTAAACCATCTCCCCACCCCACCTCTGACTTAAAAATTTTCAATTTCACAATGGCATGGAAGTTGGATCAATTGGTAGAAACTGGAGTTCAGATGTGATCTTTTCTCAGACTGGTAATGCATGGCACAATACCCTTTCACCAAAGCGGTGGGGGACAGCTATCAACAGCTCGTGGTCATCCCAGAGACAATAACAGGAAGCAACCAACCAACCCTCTGTGATGCTCCATATTGGACAAAATGCATTTTTTCAGAGGCCTGGTTTAGTGGCACACAGCTTTAATCTCAATACTCAGGAGGCAGAGGCAGGCAGATCCCTGTGATATTGAGGCCAGCCTGGTCTCTATATCAAGTTTCAGGCCAGGTAGGGCTACAGGAAGACCCTGTCTCAAAAAAAAAAAAATTATTGGATGAAATGCAGTTTCAACGTAGGATTTTGTTTTTGAGATGAGGTCTCATTATATGGCAGGGCCAGCCTCAAACTCACTATGTAGAACAGGCTAGATCTACACTTTTAGCAATCCTGCCTGTGCTCCCGGAGTGGTACGGCCACAGGCACCCACCAAGCCCGTCTCTTGAGGTTGGATGTCTTTGATTAGTTTATTCTTTAAAATTTTTAATTACATTCATGTACTGTGTGTGTGTGTGTGTGTGTGTGTGGTGCAGGCTATGACATACGTGTGAAGGTCAAAGGACAACTTTCAAGAGTTGGCTATCTCCTTTCACCACGTGGGTCCTGGATATCAAACTCAGGTTGTGAAGGTTTGGCAGCAAGTGCCTTTAACAACTGAGACATCTTGCTGGCCTGATTAAATTTTTTTTAAATTTTTTTTGTGTTCATATGTGTGTGCATGTGTGCCAGGGCACAAGGAGGTAAGAGGATACTTTGGGGAGTCAATTCTCTGCTTCCACCATGTGGATCTGGGATATTGAACTCAGATTGTCAGCCTTGGTGGCAAGCACCTCTACCTAGTGAGCCATTTTGCCAACCTATCTGCTTGATATTTATTTATGATAGGGATATAGGAACATAACTCTAAGGTAAGTTGTAGAGTATGTATACTATTTTTAAAGTATTTATTGGGCTGGAGAGATGGCCTAGCAGTTAAGAGTGCCGACTGCTCTTGCAGAGGACCCGGGTTCGATCCCCAGCACCCACATGGCGGCTGAGAACCGTCTTTAACTCCAGTTCCAGGGGAATCAATCCGACACCCTCTTCTGACCTCTGCGGCATTGCGCGACATGGGTGCACCAACCTACATGCAGACAGCACATTCATACACATAAAAAATAAATTAAAAAAGAAAAAATATTTATTATTAAAAAAATAAAAATAAAATTATTATTTTTACTTTATGCATGTGAGTATATTGCCTACATGTATGTAAGTACACCCATGTCATGCAATACCTGCAGAGGTCAGATGGGAGTGTTGGGATCCCTTGGGACTGGTTGTTAGCTACCCGCGAGGGTGCTGGGAATTGAACTTGGGTCCTCTGTAAGAGCAGCCAGTGCTCTTAATCCATGAGCCAGCTCTCTAGCTGTTTGTAGTCCTAATTCTTGAAAAAAAATGTTTGTGGTGTGTGTGTGTGTGTGTGTGTGTGTGATGTTTATGTTAATATATGTAAGCGTGGGCATGCGTGCACCATGGTGTACAGCAACCATTTGGAGGACAGAGGACAACCTTGCCCCGTACTTGAGGTGGGTGTCTTGTTGGCCGCTAAGAATGCCCGACTAGCTGTGACCATCTGAGGACTCCTGTCTCTACGTTGCTTCTCACTACAGGAGCACTGGGATTTACTGTGCAGCCAGGTCCGGCTTTACATGGATCCTGGGGATCCAAAATCAGGCCGTAACGTTTGCACAGCAAGTGCTTCGCCCACGGCGCCATCTCCCTGTATTCTTAATTCTTCCACCTGTGGTCCATTTTGTTCCGCATAACATCAACTCCTTCTGCAAAGGAGTACCTTAAGCTTATTCTCTAACTGCCTCTCTGTGCTAAGCTACGCAGGGCCACTGGATTTTAGAGACACAATGGACCATGCTTTTGTAACAGCAACGTGTGAAGCAGCCCGTAATTATTAGATAAAAACAATCACAATTTATACAATTTCACGAGGGGGAAATGAACATTCGCCAAAGCAGATGCTCCCCGATTCTCCCTCGCATGCCATCTGCCTCCTTCTGAGGCACAGAGCGACGGAGACCTGACCCCAGTGACTGAAACTTGTACTGGGAAGCACCTGTGTTCTGATCTTTGAATTGTGACAAGCAATCATTGCATCCTGAAGTCAACAGTAACTGATTTCTGAATGCATGATGACAAACAGCTTACACCTGCCACTGCCTTCTCTGGCCACATCTTGGAAGTACCATAATTTGAGCTATGAGCTGTGTGGTTCAGTCTTTGGATTCATTCATTTTGGTTTCTCCAGGTGGTTGGACACTCATGGGTTCCACCAAATAAGAGGCCGATGTCTAATCTAGTGAGAAAAGATAAAGATGAGTTGCTTCAGACTAAGGGGATGATCCATCAAGAGGCCATTATGATTTTAAGCACTCGGACCCTAAACACAGGTGCATCCAATTTCATAAAATAAATGCTATTATATGTAAAGCCACAAATGCTATGGGCATCCAATTTCATAACACAAAGGCTATTAGATATAAAGTCACAGATTAGCTCTGGTATAATAGGAGTGGGGGGCTCTCAATACTCACTCTCACCTTTTGGTAGCTCTTTCCAACAAAAGAATAAACAAAGAACTATGGGAAAATTATAAAAAGAACTCAATATCTTTTGAAACGAGCATAAATAGAACTCTCACTATTTGATTCTCTGGCAGGGAGCTACTGGACTCTTTTGCAGAGCAATTTTCATTTCTTATTGCAAAGGGGTTTTGAAATTGTATTCAAGGGCTTAATAACCTCCTTGGTACATAAAGGAAGTCCTTCGCCAGCCTACATTGAAGGACAGATACAATGTACAGAATAGTGAACAATGAGACCGAACAAAGGATTCATCCCACACCTGCCCCTAAGAACTGGGACTTTATTTTGAATCAGTAGCCTGCACGACTACTTTGGTTTTTTTTTTTTTCCCCCTTTTGCTCAAAAATCACCTGGAGGTCTTGAAAAAGCCTTAAAGGCTCAAGTGGACCAATAGGGTGGGGCAGAGTGGGATCTGCAGGATTTATTTTCTATGGTTATTCTTTTTTGATAGAATATCTTTTATTAGTTCTTTTGACGATTTCATACATGCAAACAATGCATCCTGATCATAGGCACCCCAAAACACCTGCTCCCCCTAAGGAGCCCCCAGCTCCTTGCACTTCCCCAAGAGCTCCCAATACATCTCTCCTGTGTCCTTTGATTACAGAATTTAACCCTTTTGAGTCCTGCTATCCTCAACCCAGGCTGCTCTGACAGCAGCCTCCCACTTTCTTCTGCAGGGTACTCAACTCTGGTAGCAATGAAAGACTATCACCATGGAAACCACTTGTGGAGAGGGAGTAGGGAAGACGGGTGAGGGGAGGGCAGGGAGAGAGACTCTGAGATTGAATAATCCACATGCATAAACCAGTCCTAGATACAGATGAGGTGATGGATTAATATTTATTATTTGTAATCAGGGAGAATGCACCGTGCCTTATCTCTTTGAAGCCTGGTTTACTCTTCTCAAGTGGTCAGAAGCTAACTGGTCTGATGGGAGGATTAAACTTCCCTCTGTCTCTCCGGGTCTTACTTCCGGCGGGAGTGGGAGGACGTTGGTATATCTCCAGGCTCAGGACAAAGCTTGTTGAAATGCAAATTCCCACTCAAACACTGCTTCATTATGTTTCTTTTTCCTTTTTTTTTTTTTTTGTGTGTGTCTATATAGTGTGTGTGTGTGTACAGGGACATGCATAGTGCACACCACAGCACATGTGTGGAGGTCAGAGGACAAGCTCCAGTGTCAGTCCACACACTTCCAAGGCATGCATGCACACACATGTTGCTATATAGTGCACCATACCTGCTCTTTACTCTCTTTGTTTGGTGAAAGAAGGTCTTCCTGCCACAGGTTTATTGTGAGCCAAATGCGAGTGGTCACAGGCCTGGGAACATGGATTTCAACTGCCCTGAATGACATGTTCCAATGTGGAAACAGTGACATGAAATTCTGTAGTCACAAGACAAGAGAGAATCCATAAATCAAGGCATTTTCCAAATCCGCCCATGGGACATCAGGCAGGCAGCTCTGACAAAGCAGAGGTGTCTCTGCTACACCTCTCAGACACTATCTAGCAATATCCAGAACTTTGGAGTTCATAGAAGCTGGTGTCTGCTAATTAATGCATTCCCAAGGTCTTACCTGATAGTTTAAAGGATAGTAAGTCAGACACAGGGGTGGGCAATGAATGTCTATTAGAGGAAGTAAAGGGGCCGGGGTGGATGGACGGTTACTCAGGCACACTGCTCTGGCAGAGGACTGGAGTTTGGTTCCCAGCGCCATGTCCAGGGGCTCTCAACCACCTGTAACTGCAGCTTTTTGTTCTGGATGTGTAACATTTCACACCGACAAAGCTCCAATCAGTACATCAGCCTTGCAGAATCTTCAACATAGTTGCAACTTTTTTTTTTTCCTCTGAGAACTCCAGTTTACACAGTTTCCTTTATGTTGAGGGTTGAACCCAGGATCTGAGCATTATCTCCACCTCTTTCAGGTCCTTATTAACTTGGGTAGACTGACATGGCCTGTTTTAAGGAAAAGCTGTTTGCCTTCCTATCCGCATCATTGAATTTTCCATTGGATTGTGTGGTATTTAGCAAGAATGAGTTCATTTTAGTTTGTTCTAGTTGTTTGTACCTAGTGTAGGAACACATAAATTTTGTTTAACAGCAGCAGGGTAGTCATGAGCCATGGTGACTTTTTTTTTTTTTTTTTTTACAGGCCTGGAACTTGGTTTTTATTCCAGGTTTGCTTTTAACTCCCAGGAATTCCCCTCC
>VZQC01007306.1:141637-178969 GCA_009823505.1 Rhizomys pruinosus
TCTCTCTCTCTCTCTCTCTCTCTCTCTCTCTCTCTCTCTCTCTCTCTCTCTCTCTCTCTCTCTGTCTTTTTTTGAGCCAGGATCTCCCTGTAGCCCCAGCTGTCCTGGAACTCACTATGTACACCAGGCTGGCCTTGAACTCACAGAGATGTGCCTGCCTCTTCCTCCCAAGTGCTGGGATTAAAGGCATGCACCACCATGCCCGCCCCCTTCATCTTTCCTAACAAACCCCCTAATTCCTATTTATAAGAGCTTTGACTTGTCACGCTGTGCCTTATCCCAATACATTATTCTCTGGAGAATGTGAGAATTCAGATATTTATATATGGTAAATCTACGAATACATGGATGATAGTAGAAAATACATACATGGGCTGGAGAGATGGCTTAGCAGTTAAGAGTGCCTACTGCTCTTACAGAGGACCTGGGTTCAATCCCCAACACCCATATGGTGGCTGAGAACCGTCTTTAACATTCCAGTTCCAGGGGAATCTGACGCCCTCTGACCTCCTCAGCATTGCATGACACGGGTGCACAAACCTACATGCAAACAGTACATTCATACACATACAAAAAAAAAAAAAAGAAAATACATACATGACAGACCTGGAGCGATGGCTCAACTATTAAGAGCACTGCTCTTACAGAGGACCTGGGTTCAAATACCAGCAGCCACATGGTGGCTAAGAACTGTCTGTAACTCCAGTTCCAGGAGATCCAACATCCTCTTCTAACCTCCTCAGGCATGCCACAACATAGGTGCAACTACTACTGCTACATACAAGCAATACACTTATACACATAAAAATAAATAAAAAAACAAGTACATGTGTGTACACGCGTCTGTCTTCTATCTGTATCCATATAAGCACAGCTATGTCTATTTTTTAAGTTTGTTTCTGTGTGTGTATGTGTGTGTGCATGTGTGTGTGTGTGTGTGTGTGTCCATCTGTGTGCATGCAGGTGGAGCCCAGATGGGTATCAGATCCCCTGGATCTGGAGTTACAGGCAGTTGCGAGGCATCTGACATGAGCACTGGGAACTGGGGTCTTCTATAAGAGCAGCCAGTATCCTTAACTACTGAGCCATCTCTCCATCCCTACTATGTCTACTGACTGACTATTCGAATAGGAGGCAACTCCATCGAGAACAAAGACTGCATCTGTCTTGGATGCTTACCCCTAAACAGGATGCATTCAAGTGTTTGTTGAAGGAATGAATCAATAACGAATGATTGGTAAGAATCAATGCTATTTAGTTCATGGGTACGTGTGGCCACTGCAGAACAGAAGCCGGGGGATCTCCACCCCTATTGGCAAAGTGCCACACAGCCAGGCTTTGCTTTTCTGCAAAGGCATCATTCTAAGAGTGCACATTTCAAATATTACTGTGCCCCAACGATGTGTCTGATTAGAATCCCAAGTAGGAGTACAACAGAGCCGTGCTTTCCTCCAGCTCAGCTGTCCTGGCATCCATTATGCGGTTCTGGTCCTCAGGAGCATCCTCTGTTGTTAAGCAGGCTCTGCCTGTTGCCATGGGAACTGAAGCTGACAGGGATGAGACTGAGATACAAGTAGGAGATAGAACTTTCCAGACTATATTATGGGTTACTGTATGAATGATTCCTGATAACACTTTGGAGGGGGTGGGGTTGGGGGAAAGATTATATAAAAACATGGGATCCCAGGTCAGTGACTTAATTTTTTTGAGCCTCAGTTTCTCTTCTGAAAATGAAGAATAAATATTTCTAGGTAAAAAAAAAGATATTTCTAGGTGATGATGATTATAATAGGTGCTACCTGCAAATTACTGGACTCCATATCTGTCATAATGGGGCCAGGATTTGTGTAAAATGTTTTCCAGACTGTGTGTACATCCAAACTGGTGGAGCATGTGTTAGAGTTCTGTACAGGAAAAGCACTTAATGGAATTAAAAACTACCATATTAAAAGAGGATTTAGGGCTGGAGAGATGGCCTAGCAGTTAAGAGCGCTGACTGCTCTTGCAGAGGACCCAGGTTTGATTCACAGCACCTACATGGCGGCTAAGAACCATCTTTAACTCCAGTTTCAGGGGAATCTGACACCCTCTTCTGACCTCCGAGGCATTGCACAACATGGGTATACCAACCTACATGCAGACAGTACATTCATACACATAAAAAAATAAATAAAATTTTAAAAAATGTTGAAAACAAATAAAAGAGGATTTAGCTGGGTATGGTGGTGCACACCTTTAATCCCAGCACTCAGGAGGCAGAGGCAGGCGGATCTCAGTGAGTTCAAGGCCAGCCTGGTCTACAGAGTGAGTTCCAGGACAGCTGAGGCTATAGGGAGACCCTGTCTAAAAAAATGTTTTTTTTTCTTAAAAAAACAAAACAAAGCAAAATAACAACAGATTACAGGACCGCTCTTCAGATCTGAGACAGTAAAAGGCTCCTCTCGTTGTCACCTTCCACCTACCATCCTGCTTTGTTGTCTATGAAAACTGTCCTGTTATCTGAAATCTCTCTTTCTCTCTCCTCTCTCTTTTCTCTCTCATTGCTCCCCCCCCCCACCCCCGTAGGATAAGGTCATTTCCTGAGGATGTAGTGTTTCTCTTTCTCTTGGTCTCCTCACGCCCATCCCCATGCCCAGCACAAAGTAGGTGCTTTATGTCTAAGTTATCATTCAGTATCCAGGACGTATTTGTTTCAAGACTCTCAAGGATGCTAAAATCCATACATACTCAGGACCCTTATATTAAATGACATAATATTTACATGTAACTTAAACATATATAATATATTATATATATTTTGGTCTTTTTGAGACAGGGTCTCCCTTTTTAGTCCTGACTGGCTTGGAGCTCACTCTGTAGACCAGGCTGACCTTGAACTCACAGACATCTGCCTGCCTCTGCCTCCCAAGTGCTAGGATTACAGGCATGCACCACCACGCCCAGCAAAACATATATTTAAAAAAAATATTTTGGACTTTTTGAGACAGGGTTTCCACGTAGCCCCAGCTGGCCCAGAACTCATTGTGCAGACCAGGCTGGCCTTGAACTCACAGAGATCGATCTGCCTGCCTCTGCCTCCCAAATGCTGGGATCAACAGCCACCACACAGGGCTGCAACTTTTTGTTTTGAAAAAAAAAATTTTTTTTTTTTTTGGTCTTTTCGAGACAGTGTCTCTCTGTAGCCCCAGCTGTCCTGGAATTCACTCTGTAGACCAGGCTGGCCTTGAACTCACAAAGATCTGCCTGCCTCTGCCTCCCAAGTGCTAGGATTAAAGGCGTGCGCCACCGCGCCAGGCTGTTTTGAATATATATTTTTTTATTTCTGTATGTGTATGAATGTACTGTCTGCATGCAAGTTTGTGCACCCGTGTCGTGCAATGCCGCGGAGGTCAGAAGAGGGTGTTGGATTCCCCTGGAACTGGAGTTCTCCTGGAATTGGAGTTTCAGGCGGTTCTTGGCCGCCATGTGGGTGCTGGGGATCGAACCCGGGACCTCTGTAAGAGCGGTCGGCGCTCTTAACCGCTAGGCCATCTCTCCAGCCCTGTTTTGAATATTTTTGACGCAAAGTCGGTTGCCTCTGCAGAGACGGACCCCGCTGCTTGAGAGGTGGAACGGGTCGGGAAACAGGGAAGGTGCATTTGTGGAAGGGTAGCGGGTGGGGGGGGGCAGGATGGAGAGCTAGAATTCAGAATTCAGGCAGGAGGAGAACTTCTACGTCGCCATCCAGAGTCTTTGAAAGGCAATGGTGGAGCGTTAGACAGACCAGCAGGGCTGGCTAGCTGAAGGCTTGTCCCAGTGTTTTCAGACACTTCGGAGACATAAAGCAAAGACTTTTGGCTGGAATCTCATGGGGTACTGAGAGGGCGCACACGTGTGGAACAATTTGGAATACCGGACATGTCCATAAAGATGCGACTCTTTACAAGAGTGTAAGTGTGTGTGCATGTGTGTGTGTGTGTGCGCACACACGCTCGTACATGCCTGTGCATGGGCAAACCTGCTGTGCATGCACAGCATATGTGTGGAGGTCAGAGGATAACCTGGGACATGATTCTGTCTTTCCTTTATTTTTTTTAGTTTTTTATTTATTATTTTTATGTGTATGAATGTACTGTCTGCATGCAGGTTGGTGCACCCGTGTCGTCCAATGCCGAGGAGGTCAGAAGAGGGCGTCGGATTCCCTGGAACTTGAGTCTAAGACGGTTCTTAGCCGCCATGTGGGTGCTGGGAATCAAACCTGGGTCCTCTGCAAGAGCAGTCGGAGCTCTTAACCACTGAGCCATCTCTCCAGCCCAGATTCTGTCTTTCCATCATGTAGATCCTGGGGACTTTACTCAGATCATCAGGCTTGGCAGAGGTGCCACTCTCCCAACTTGCTGGCCCTTTAATTGATGATTGATTGATTGGATTGTTTAGTGTCTTGTTTTTTTGGTTTTTTGCTTTTTTGTTTTGTTTTGACAGGGTCTCCCACTACCTCAAACTGACCTGGAACTTGCTATGTAGTCCAGGATGGCTATGATCTCACAGAGATCCACCTGCTTTTGCCTCCTGAGTGCTGGGATTAAAGGCATGCACTACCACACCAGGTGCTGGTTTTTTGTTTCGAGGCAGGGTCTCAAGTAGCTCAGCCTGCTCTAAAGCCGAGGGCGACCTTGAACTCTCCACCCTCCAGTTTCTACTTCCTGAGTACCAGGATCACAGGCATGTGCTACTAGGTCTGGTTTATACTGAGCTGTGGGCCAAACCCAGGACTTCATGCGTGTTAGGCAAGCACTCTTCCAACTAAGCCCCAGCCCCAGATATTAATTTGTTTAGTTTTAATGACAATCCCATACTATAGCTGAAAAAACTGAGGAAACAAAAGTTGTGTAACTGGCCCAGGGTTCTCTATTAACTAACAGAGAACTATTAACACTAGGACTCCAGCTTAGGGCTTAGTAGAGAACTTAGTTGAAACTGGGGTTCTAGAATCTCATCCAGGCCTTTAACAGCTACCACAAGCTGACTTCACAGTAATTGAAAATTTCCCAGGAAGTGAGTTGTGGAGATTACTTACCAGAAAAAGGCAAGGATCTGAGTTCGATACCTGGGAGTCATATGGTGGAAGGAACCAACTCTCCAAAGCTGTTCTCTGACATCTACAGGCACACAAAAATAAATAAATATAATTTAAAAGAAAAACAAAATTGCAGGAAAATGGGTGCAAAGATTATGACTGTGTTGGGGCTGGAGAGATGGCCCAGAGGTTAAGACCACTGGCTGCTCTTGCAGAGGACCTGGGTCCAGTTCTCACGGTGGCTAACAACCGTCCATAACTTTAGTTACAGGGGATCGGACACCCTCTTCTGACCTTCATGGGTATTGCATGACATGGATGCACTTACATACATAGGCAAGACACTCATACACATAAAAATTTGAAAGTTTTAGCTGGGCGTGGTGGCATACTCCTTTAATCCTAGCACTTAGGAGGCAGAGGCAGGCAGATCTTTGTGAGTTCAAGGCCAGCCTGGTCTACAGAGTGAGTTCCAGGACAGCTGAGGCTACAGGGAGACCCTGTCTTGAAAAGACCAAAAAGGGCTGGAGAGATGGCTCAGCAGTTAAGAGCACTGACTGCTCTTGCAGAGGACCCGGGTTCGATTCCCAGCACCCACATGGCGTTTAAGAACAGTCTTTAACTCCAGTTCTAGGGGAATCCATCACCCTCTTCTGACCTCCGTGGCATTGCACAATATGGGTGAAAAAAAAAGAGGAAAAAAAAAAAAAGACCACAAACACACACAAAAAGAAAGTTCTTTTTTTGTGTGCACCCGTGTTGTACAATGCCTTGGAGGCCAGAAGAGGGCATCTTATTCCCCTGGAACTGGAGTTAAAGACAGTCCTCAGCTGCTATGTGGGTGCTGGGAATCGAACCCTGGTCCTCTGCAAGAGCAGTCGGCGCTTCCAACCACTAGGCCATCTCTCCAACCCAACCCATCTAAGAAAGAAGCATCTCCAGAGGGGCATCGTGGGGTTCATCCATCTGTTATTGTACTCCTACAGCAACTGCAAATAAATGTGTAGTCAATATATTAATGTAGTTAGGCCGGCAAGATGGCTCAAGGGTAAGGGTGCTTGCTGCTAAGCCTGAAGACCCAAGTTTGATCCTCCAGACCTCTTGATGGAAAAAAGAGAACCAAGTCCTGTAAGTTGTCTTCTGACCTCATACATGAGCAGTGGTTCACACCTGCCCCAATAAATGTACAAAAAGATAAAACCATACAGTAATATAACCATGTATGCCAGGCATGGTGGCACATGCCTGTAATCCGAGCACCCGGGAGGCTGTGGCGGGAGGATTGCCATAAATTTGAGACCTACCTGGATTACATAGTGAGTCCCGTGCCAACCAGCCCTACATAGCAAGACTGTATCTAAAAGATAGCAATAGTAACAGCAGCAAAAATATTTATAAGGCTGAAGAGATGGCTCAGAGGTTAAGAGCACAGCTGCTTTTGCAGAGGACCTGGGTTTAGTTCTCAACACTCACATGGCCACTAATAACCGTCCATAACTTCAGTTCCAGAGGATCTGCTCCCCTTCTCTGGTCTCTGTGGGGATTGCATACCTGTGGTGCATTTAAAAAACATGCAGGCAGGGGCTGGAGAGATGGCCTAGCGGTTAAGAGCGCCGACCGCTCTTGCAGAGGACCCGGGTTCGATCCCCAGCACCCACATGGCGGCTGAGCCGTCTGAAACTCCAATTCCAGGAGAACTCCAGTTCCAGGGGAGTCCGACACCCTCTTCTGACCTCCGCGGCATTGCACGTCACGGGTGCACAGACTTGCATGCAGACAATACATTCATACACATACNAAAAAAAAAAAAGTCTAACTATTGAAAAAGAAAGAAAGAAAAAAAAGAAACCACTGAACAAGACTTATAGAAACAAAAGAAAATAATTTTGGAAAATTTACTTCATTTATATATATATACTTATATGTGTATGATAAAATTTATATATGTATATAAACAACAATAATGATAATCCTTATCAATAAACCAGCTCTGAAAATTCATAGAAAAAAAGTCTAACTATTGAAATATTTGTCACTTGAATGTTAGATATTAGTATCAGCATTTCAAAACCCAAACCACTGTTTTTTGAAACCTCAAAATACATCGCATAATGTTATATGCATGTTCTTTATACTATTATTTATGTACATATTAATATTGAACTGTATGATTTGTTACATCGTAATCTATATCTTGAAATTTTTCTTTCCTTATGAGCATATTAAAAATAAACCTGAATCAGAGCTGGAGAGATGGCTCAGTGGTTAAGAGCGCTGACTGCTCTTGCAGAGGACCTGGGTTCAATTCCGAGCACCCACATTGTGGCTAAGAAACGCCTTTAAGCCAGGTGTGGTGGCGCAAGCCTTTAATCCCAGCACTCGGGAGGCAGAGGCAGGCGGATCTCAGTGAGTTCAAATCCAGCCTGGTCTATAGAGTGAGCTCCAGGCCAGCTGGAATTAAAAGGGGACCCTGTCTCAAAAAAACAAAACAAAAAAACCTGAAGCAACAAAAATCCCCCAAATTGTTTATTAGTCACCTGTACTAATTGGATTTGCGACACACATAAATGGTTTGATCATGAATGAGTAAAACAGCATTCTGTCAGTGGCTTTTTGGGGAAACTTGAGACTTCTGCTTTGGAGACCTCCACATAGACCCATCCCCCCTTCCCTTTCTGCAAAGACCTTGTCTGATGGTGTATTTTAATTGCATACTATCAAAAGCTGGAGACTCAGGCCCTGTCTCCTTCAGAGCTCTGGGTTGTCCATATCTGTTTCTTTTTTTTAATTTTTTTAAATTTTATTTATTTCTGTATGTGTATGAATGTACTGTCTGCATGCAAGTCTGTGCACCCGTGTTGTGCAATCCGCGGAGGTCAGAAGAAGGTCTCGGATTCTCCCGGAACTGGAGTTCTCCTGGAATTGGAGTTACAGACGGTTCTCAGCCGCCATGTGGGTGCTGGGGATCGAACCCGGGTCCTCTGTAAGAGCGGTCGGCGCTCTTAACCGCTAGGCCATCTCTCCAGCCCCTCCATATCTGTTTCTATGGAAACCATAGGCCCACAGAGAAGAGGAGGGGGCTGCAGGTAGCAGGGAAGGAGACAGAAGCTGGGGTTTCTAGGCTCGGGACTGTGTATGCCAGCCTGGAACCACCGTGAGGGCTCTGCAGGGGTTTGTGGTCTGGGGCCAGTGGTTTGCCCCAGTCTGAACTTCTCTACCTTTCCTACTAGGCAGAAAAGGCTCAGGATCTGTGGAGCTTTGGAGACAGCTAACTCGTGCTGTCTGCTGTGGCTGCAGGCTGGATAGGGTGGCCTTTAACTTGCCTCCATCCAGAATCACTGTGGAAGCTACGGCTTGCTAACCATGTAGATCCTGGGTGATAATCCTAGGGCCGGCAACATGACTCCGTAGGTAAAGCCACTTTGCTGTCAAGCTTGACCACCTGAATTTGACCCCTGGGCTCTACATAGTGGAAAGAGAGAACCAGCTCCTGCAAGTTGTCCTGTGATCACCACATGTGCCCTGGGGTACGGGCAAACACACACACACACACACACACACACACACACACACACAAACACACACCCTAAACACATAAATACATAAAAGTAACATAATAATTAATTTTGGTCTTTTTAAGACAGGGTCTTCCTGTAGCCCCAGCTGTCCTGGAACTATGTAGACCAGGCTGGCCTTGAACTCACAGAGATCTGCCTGCCTCTGCCTCCCGAGTGCTGGGATTAAAGACCTGTGCCCCCAAACCTGGTTCAAGTAACATAATTTCTTTTTAATTTTTATTTATTTTTTTTATGTGTACGAATGTACTGTCTGCATGTAGGTTTGTGCAGCCGTGTTGTGCAATGTCACGGAGATGAGAAGAGGGTGTCAGATTCCCCTGGAACTGGAGTTAAGGACGATTCTCAGCCACCTTGTGGGTGCTGGGGATCAAACCCGGGTCCTCTGCAAGAGCAGTCAGCGCTCTTAACTGCTAGGCCATCTCTCCAGCCCATAACATAATTAAAAAAAAAAAGTGTTCCTGGAGCATTAAATACCTGTCCTCACCTCAATCATATTCCCATCTCGTCTTCAAATTATCTGACTGCATCTGCTCTCTTAGATTCTCTTTCCTTCCATAAGAGCCCTCTCACCTGCTCAATACAGGTCAATTTCTGCGTGCGGATGCGGTCTGTCTTATCTTACTCATCTCGACAATTCTTACCCCTCAATGCAGATCATCTGATTTGAACAAATGAATGAACGAATTTGGTGTTGCGTAGCCTTAGTGGCCTGACAGACGAGTAGCCAGTAGAGGGCGCCAGTGGTCATGCTAAAATGTACGCCGCTGGAAACCAATCAGTATGCAGAACCTCGGGAGCTGTGGACTGGGTCGCTTCCCTTTAGGAGAGGAGAGGGGGACAGTCGGGGGTCTCATCGCTTGGGAGGAGATAGAAGCAAAGGTTCTCACGCTTGAGGACTCGGGTTAGACCTCTTTCCTGGGTCCTTCACACCCTGAGCCCAGCGTGTTCAGTCTTGAGGCCTGGGTTTGCACACGGCCTTCTCTTCCCTCCAGTGCCTTTCAGCATCCTTGGCAGTAGGGATCATCTTACTTGGACAAAAGCCTGACCTGGCCTGTTGTCAACTGGGGCTCCCTACCCACACACATAGGGCAAAAATACAGCTGCTGACTATGGCTCGGGCCTTTACCAAGCTGCAGGCTGGCCTCATGGCTTCTCAGTCCAACTGCTAACTTTGGGGCTATGTTAAAGCCTAGTTGGTAGCCGGGCATGGTGGCTCACACCTTTAATCCCAGCACTTGGGAAGCAGAGGCAGGCGGATCTCTGTGAGTTCAAGACCAGCCTGGTCTGCAGAGAAGACCTAACACCCCCAAACCCCCCCACCCCAGGACTTCCAAATATGTTTAGAGATGGAACATGTATTTGTTTCAATTAAATATTTATTTATTTGTTATTTTTGCTTTGTGTGTATGAACCTTTTGCACTCATGTGAGTCCACCACATGCGTCCAGTGCTGGTGGAGGCCGGAAGAGGAGAGGACTTCAGAGGTGGAATTGGAGTTTTAGATGGTTGATAGCTGCCACGTGGGGCCTGGGTCCTCCCTCTGCAAGAGCAGCCAGTGCTCTTAACGGCTAAACCATCTCTCCAGCCCCTGGGATATTTACTTCATTTTGAGACAACGTCTTGCTTTGTAGCCCAGACTGGGCTTGAAATCCTAGCAATCCTGCTGCCTCAGCCTCAAGAATGCCGGGGTTATCAACATGCACCCCATTTTGTTATGCCCCGTACAGACAGAAGCTTTCTGTTTGTTGTTATTATTATTGTTGTTGTTTTTTCCAGTTCTGGAGATTAAACCTAGGGCCTCTAGGCACTGGGTAAGCACTCTATTTCTGAGCTAGCCCTGGGCCCCAGCCCTGGAGACAGGGCCTCTTTTATTATTTACTATTTTTATTTATCTATTTGTGTGTGGGTACGTGTGCAGCGGCATGAATTTGGAGGTCAGAGGAAAACTTGCAAGAAGCTTATACCCCTCTTCCACGATGGTGGGTCCCAGGGATCTACCCCAGGTTGTCAGGCTTCAGAGGAAGCGCCTTCACCCTCTGAGCTATTATTGCCGTGCATCGTCCTCTCACCGTGATTTCTGAGAGAACGTTTCTGCAAAAAGGAATAACTCAGTTGGGGTCACTGGAAATTTTGTGTTGCTGTCCAAAGGAGGGAGGATGTTTTCGTGGGTTTAGGGAGAGATAAGAGCACCGATGGCTCTTGCAGAGGACCAGGGTTCGGTTCTCAGCATCCACCCAGGGGCTAACAACCGTCCATAATGCCAGTTTGACGCATGTGGCACACTTACATACACTCATATACATAAATAAAAATAAATAAAATTTTAAAAAAAGATGTGGCCAGTGTTCTGAAGTTGCCATTTCCTTTTTTTATATTTTTTTATTTATTTATCTTCTAGTGTATGAATGTACTGTCTGCATGTAGGTTTGTGCACCCGTGTCCTGCAATGCCTTGGAGGTCAGAAAGGGGCGTCAGATTCCCCTGGAACTGGAGTTAAAGATGGTTTTCAGCCACCATGTGGATGCTGGGGATTGAACCCGGGTCCTCTGCAAGAGTAGTTAGCACTCTTAACCACTAGGCCATCTCCCCAGCCCCCCTCCCCGGGCTTGCTTTCTAAAGTTTACCTCTCCCCTTAACCTCTCATTTTCAAATGACTGTCTTTTCTCACTTGTTTCTATGTTTTGGGTGTTAGCAGAATGAATGCTTAATAAACCTGAGCGATCGCTGCTGATGTTGATTCTAATTGGGCAATTATTGCATGCCGGTCATTTAAAATATATTTTACAAATTTCTTTTTTTTTTTAAAGTAACTAGAAGAATTCTTTTTTAAAATTTATTTATTATTATTATTTTATTAATTTTATTTATTTCTGTATGTGTATGAATGTACTGTCTGCATGCAAGTCTGTGCACCCACGTCGTGCAATGCCACGGAGGTCAGAAGAAGGTCTCGGATTCCCCTGGAACTGAAGTTCTCCTGGAATTTGGAGTTTCAGACGGTTCTTGGCCGCCATGTGGGTTCTGGGGATCGAACCCGGGTCCTCTGTAAGAGCGGTCGGCACTCTTAACTGCTAGGCCATCTCTCCAGCCCTACAGATTTCTTTCTATTCATATGTATGTGCCAGACATGTGTAGGTACCCAAACGGGCCAGAAGAAGGTGTTGGATCCCTTGAAGCTGGAGGTTGTGAGCTGCCATGTGGGTGCTGGGAACCAAACTTGGGTCTTCTGCAAGAGCATCCAGTGCTCTTAACTGCTGAGCCATCTCTCTATTCCCCAGCCACTATGTTTTTGTTTTTACAAATATTTTATTATTTTCATTTTATGTATATGAGTGTATTGCTGCACCATGTCATGTAATGGTGATAGAAGGCATCAAATCCCCTGGGACTGGAATTACAGATGGTTGTTAGCTGCCGTGTGGATGCTGGGAATTGAACCTTGGTTGTCTGCAAGAAAATATCCAGTGCTCTTAACTGCTGAGCTACCTTTCCATCTTCCCCCTGAACCCCCCAGCCCTCTTTTTTAAATTTTATTTATTCTTGTATGTGTATGAATGTACCGTCTGCATGTAGGTTTGTGCACCCGTTGTCGTGCAATGCGATGGAGGTCAGAAGAGGGTGTCGTATTCCCCTGGAACTGGAGTTAAAGATGGTTTTCAGCCGCCATGTGGGTGCTGGGGATGGAACCCGGGTCTTCCTCAAGAGCAGTCGGTGCTCTTAACCGCTAAGCCATCTCTCCAGCCTGAGCTCTCATTTAAAAAAATATTTTGCCATTGTGTACCAGACACATGCATGATATCTATATTGATTATATTATCTATTAATCTATGTTGTTCATCAGTCTGGGAGAATCTCAGGGGTAGGTTCCATCTTTGTTTCTTCAGGTTATTTTATTTTCTTCTCTCTCTCTCTCTCTGGTGTATGTGTGTGTGTGGCATACACATGTGATTTTGGTGTTTTGCATGTGTGGCCTATCTACAAGTGGGTACGTGAATGTGGTGGCCTAAGGTTGACTTTGAGTGTCTTTCTTGATTGCTTTCCACTTTTATTTTTAATTAATTAATTAATTTCTGGTCTTCTTGAGTCAGGGTCTCCTTGTAACCCCAGCTGTCCTGGAACTCGCTACCTAGACCAGGCTGGCCTTGAACTCACAGAGATCCACCTGCCTCTGCCTACCAAGTGCCGGGATTAAAGGCGTGTGCCACCACGCCTGGCTCCGCTTTTATTTTTCTCAATTTTAATTTTTTACATTCATGTAGTGGGTAAGTTTGTGACATGGAGATTAGGCAATGATTTGTAGAAGTCAGTTCTTTCCTGCTGAGCCATCTCACTGCCTCATGGCCTCATGTGTTTCTCTCTCTCTCTCTCTCTCTCTCTCTCTCTCTCTCTCCCTCTTTCATTTTCTCTCTGCCTCTTTCCTCTTTCTCCCTTCCTTCCTCCCTCCATCCCTTTCTTTCTATCCCTATCTTTAGTTTTGAGACAAGGTCTCTCAACCAGAAGCTAATCAGTTGGGCTAGGCTGGTCACTGAGCTTCAAGATTGGTCTGTCTCCCTTTCCCCAACGTGGAAGTAACAGCTGTAAACATACCACGTGGGTTCTGGGGACCCAAACTGAGGTGCTGGGGTCTGCACGGCAGGCACTTTACCTACTCAGGCAGCTCTCCAGGCTCCTATTTCTTTCGTTCTGATTGAATGAAGCTCTTGGCTGTAAATATTTACAGAGCTAGACCAGAGGCCATGTAATGTGTAATTCCCAAGCAACGGACAGTCACCAGCGTGGCTGTGCCCTCTGTTCAAGTTGCTACAAGTTGCTGTTTTTCCTGTGAGAGACAGGTAATCGCTGGTGACTGCTTTCTGAGAACAAACTGCTTTGTTCGAAGCACCAGCCCTATGCAGAGCTGTTATCTTTAAGAAATGGATACTGTAATATTTGTGGATAAAGTGGTGTCATATCTGGGAACTGCTTCAAAACTAACACAAGGGACTGGGTGTGGCAATGCTTGCCTGAAATCTCAGCACTCCAGAGGTGGGGGCCGGAGGATCAGGAGATCGTGGACATCCTTGGCTACATACTGAGTTTGAGGCCAGCTGGGGCCACATGAAACTCTTTGTTAACCAGCTCCGGGAACAAAACATGGGGCTGGACAGATGGCTCAGTTGGTAAAGTGATTGGTGCACAAGTGTCGGGGCTGGAGTTTAGACCCACAGTAGGTCAGAGGTCAGCTTGTGGGAGCCAGTTCTCCACTCCCGTCATGTGCTGCCTGGGGACACAACGCAGGCTGTCAGGCTTGGCTGCAAGCACCTTTACCTGCTGAGCCGTCTTGCCAGCCTTATTGTTTTTAATCTATCATCTATTATCTATCTATCTATCTATCTATCTATCTATCTATCTATCTATCTATCATCTATCTATCTATCATCTATCTATCAATCATCTATCATCTATCAATCATCTATTTATCATCTATCTATAATCTATCATCTATCAATCATCTATCATCTATCTATAATCTATCATCTATCAATCATCTATCTATCTATCATCTATCAATCATCTATTTATCATCTATTATAATCTATCATCTATCAATCATCTATCATCTATCTATAATCTATCATCTATCAATCATCTATCTATCTTCTATCAATCATCTATCAATCATCTATCAATCATCTATCAATCATCTATCCATAATGTATCATCTATCTACATCTATCTATCTGTCTGTCTATCTATCTATCTATCTATCTATCTATAATCTATCATCTATCTATCTAGTTTTTGTGTGTGCATGTACAGTGTGTGTGTCTATGTGTGTGTGTTCAGGCACATAAGTTCCACAGCATGCATGTGGAGGTCAGAGGACAATTTTGCGAACCAGTTCTCGCCTTTCTCAGCAGGATTGCAGATCAAACTCAGGTCATCCAGCCTGCATAGCAAGCATTTTTACCTCTGAGCTATCTCTCTGCCCCTTATTCCCCTATTTCACAACTGTACTGTCTTTTGTAATAAAAAAAAAAGTTGAAAGAGGTAAATCTTACTAAATTCCCATCACACCCAAGGCTATGAATGCTTATCAGCTTCATGCAAAGAAAATGAAATATTGATAAAACTGTGATTACATTGCAGCTTCTGTGCTGCAGGCTGCCTTCCACGGGGAGCCTCGCTCACAGATACCTCCCTTTCGGGAAGTGTTTTTATTACATGGTAATTGTGGGTGACGAGGATGACATCTCAGAAGTCACCAGACGTGCATTCTGAGCAGGCTGCCGAGAGGAATGTTCGCTCAGCAATTCCCAGAGCGGCGTTTGTTGATTATGAGTGCAGTTGATGTGTAATTGGTTTTTCTGTACTGTCTCCTTGGGTACATCCAGAGCTGTCAACATTGGGATTTCTCCTGAGACAACAAACATGTTCTCCATCTCTTGAAACAAACAAGTTCTATAGTGCAAACCTTGAAGGTCACGTTTCCCAGGGGCGGACATACCTAAACCATTTCTCACAGGATCAGCTTTCCTTACAGCTAATCCCCCCCAACAGCTGTGCTGGCCGCTGTGGTATGTCAAACTGCTTCTGGCCGCTCTCGGGGCCTCTCCTGGCAGGCAAGCGGCAGGGGACAGAGCTGACCGCCCTGCCCAGGAGCAGCTGCTGCAAAGCTGCTGGTGACAGGAATGCTGTCGATCGATCATCACGGTCATGGGTGAAATTGTTCGCCCGTGAAAGCAGTCCCTATTCTCACGGTGCAATTCTGAAAAGTCCCCGTGACCGAAAGGCAGGAGGAGGAGCCCCTGAAACGGCCGCAGCCTCCCACCAGCTTTCCTGTAGTAAGGGGTTGGACCGCCGGACCTCGGAGGGCTCGGGGCAGCAGAATCGGCGTTCTGTGGGGCAGAACCATAAGGCTTCGCTGCAACCAGAGCAGAGGTGCTTTAGAGAAACGACAAAACCCCAGCTATACGAGGCTCCAGCCTCAAGACTGACTCGCGAGGATTCTTATTTTTATTTATTTATTTTTGTCTTTTTGAGACAAGGTCATCTCCCTTTAGTCCCAGCTGGCCTGGAACTTGCTATGTAGACCAGGCTGGCCTTGAACTCGAAATCTGCCTGCCTCTACTTCCCGAGTGCTGGGATTAAAGGCGTGGACCACCATGCCTGGCTTTATTTATTTATTTAGTCTTTTGGAGACAGGGTCATCTCCCTATAGCCCCAGCTGGCCTGGAACTCACTCTGTAGACCAGGCTGGCCTTGAACTCACAGAGATCTGCCAGCCTCTGCCTCCTGTGCTAGGACTAAAGGCATACGCCACCACGCTGGACTTAAAGAGGGTTCTTAGCCACCATGTGGGTTCTGGGAATAGAACCCAGGTCCTCTGCAAGAGCAGTTGGCGCTCTTAACTGCTGAGCCATCTCTCCAGCCCTATTTTTATTTTTTAAAACAAAATTAAAAAAAAATAAAACAAAATTTTTTTTAGGTAGCAAACAAAATAATGGGCTTTATCATGGCATTTTAATACATGTATGTCGTTGTGGTTAGTTCATGACCATCTTTAATACATGTATGTCATTGTTGTTGGGTCATGACCACCTTTAATACATGTATGTCATTGTGATTGGTTCATGACCACCTTTAATACATGTAAGTTGTTGTGGTTGGTTCTGACCACCTTTAATACATGTATGTCATTGTGGTTAGTTCATGACCACCTTTAATACATGTATGTTGTTGTGGTTGGTTCATGACCACCTTTAATACATGTATGTCATTGTGGTTGGTTCATGACCACCTTTAATACATGTATGTCATTGTGGTTAGTTCATGACCACCTTTAATACATGTATGTTGTTGTGGTTGGTTCATGACCACCTTTAATACATGTATGTCATTGTGGTTAGTTCATGACCACCTTTAATACATGTATGTCGTTGTGGTTGGTTCATGACCACCTTTAATACATGTATGTCATTGTGGTTGGTTCATGACCACCTTTAATACATGTATGTCATTGTGGTTGGTTCATGACCACCTTTAATACATGTATGTCATTGTGGTTGGTTCATGACCACCTTTAATACATGTATATCATTGTGGTTGGTTCATGACCACCCTCTGCTTACTTTCCCTGTCTGGCTCTGCTCTCTCCTGACAGGCCCCTTCCTGCCTCACAGTCTCCTGCTTTCCTGTTCCACACACCACAAACACACACACACACACATATACAAAATACACACATACATATACACGTATATACATACACATACAAAATACAAACATACATATACACACATACACATATGCAAACACACACAAATATATACACACACAACACACATACACACGTATATACAAAATATGCATACACACATACTTAGACACTTATACATATGCACACACATACACATATATGCACATATACAAAATACATGCACACACACATATATATATATACCCATATATACATATACAAAGTACATGCACAAAACACATATGTGTATGCATAGGGACATGCTCATGCACATATACACATATATACAACATACAAAATATAGACATATGTATACATGCAGACATATACATACACAGTCATATATATGCATATGCACACGTATACACACAAATATACGTACACATACAGGCATATATAGATACACATAACATATGTGTACACAAATACACATAAATACATGCATATATATACACATATAGTATAATACATGCATACTTACACATGTGCACACATGCATATATACACAGTTATATGCACACATAGACACAGACACACATGTACACATGCACACCTATATACATTCATACACACATGCAGGCACACATAGACACAGACACACATGTACACATGCACACCTATATACATTCATACACACATGTAGGCATTCACGCATATACATGATGTTCATACACACATGTACACATATATGGGCATACACTCATAAACACACACATATATATATACCCACAAATGCATGTATATATACACACACAAATACATGTACACTCATACTCATACATGCATACATTTATATACATTTGTACACAAGTACACACAAACACATAGACACTGACATGCATATATATGTGGAAATCTAGCCTCCAGGGGTCGGGGTTGGTCAGAACAGCTCTCTGCTGGCTCCTCCCAGCTCCTTGCAGAGACTAGCTTTCTTTTTAAAATTATTTATTTATTTATTTATTTATTTATTTATTTATTTATATAAATGTACTGTCTGCATGTAGGTTTGTGTACCCGTGTCCGCAGAGGTCAGAAGAGGGTGTCGTATTCCCCTGGAACTGGAGTTCTCCTGGAATCGGAGTTACAGACGGTTCTCAGCAGCCATGTGGGTGCTGGGGATCGAACCCGGGTCCTCTGCAAGAGCAGTTGGTGCTTATTTATTTATTTACTTATGTGTATGAATGTACTGTCTGCATGTAGGTTTGTGCACCCGTGTCGTGCAATGCCACGGAGGTCAGAAGAGGGCATCGGATTCCCCTGGAACTGGAGTTCTCCTGGAATTGGAGTTACAGATGGTTCTCAGCCGCCATGTGGGTGCTGTGGATCGAACCCGGGTCCTCTGCAAGCGCAGTCGGTGCTCTTAACCGCTAGGTCATCTCTCCAGCCCAAGACTAGCTTTCTATGTTGGCTGTGCACGCCCTCCTCTGCTGAGGTTGGGGGGGTGGGTTGGGCCTTCTTCTTTGGGTCTCCTGTAGGTTGTGTACGGGCTGGGTACCAGCTGTGGACCACAGAGAGTGTGAGAGGGAGTTTGTGTGAACACCCGGGAGGCCGAGTCTGTGCAGGCTTGCCACCCTCAGGCATGCAGTCTGTCACCTCTGCTTCTTGGGACGCAGAGAACTTGAAGAGAACTTGAGCAGTTCAAAGAAGGTGCCAGGCTGTCCGAGGGTGTTGATGCATTGCGGTCCCTCTTCCCCAAATCTGTGTTCTGGGTGTGTGTGTGGGGGTCTCCAAAGTGATGTTTCTGGGGATAATGCTATAGAGAGGCAACAGATGGTAAATGAGGCTGTGTGGGTGGGGGGCAGAGTCCAGCAGGACTGGTGTGTTTCTAGGGCAGGAAAAGATACCAGATCATTCTGCGTTTCTGGATTCCCTCCCTCCCTCTCTCCCTCCCTCTCTCCCTCCCTCCTTCCCTCCATCCGTTCCCCCTGCTTCTTTCATCCTTTCTGTTTCCTTCCCTCCTCCACCACATAGGGAGATGGGAGCCGTCTGTCTAGAAGCCAGGAAGAAGCCCCGACGGAGAACTAAAATCTGTAGGCAGCTCTGTTTAGGATTTCCAGCCTCCGGGATGGTGAGAAAATCCATTTCTGTTGTTTGAGCCCCTCACCCTGTGGCATTTCATTGTAGAACTCTGGGCTGGTGAATGACAGGCCCAGGCTCCTTCCGTCTCACTGCAGTGCTCCCTGCCGGGGGCGGGGGTCGGGGGAGGGTGGCTTCTGCGAGCAGTTTTAGGTCAGGAAGCATTTCTGTCTTGTAGCAAGAGGAGGAGCAATAGGCAGAGTTGGGCTGTCTTCTACCCCCCCAATCAGCACACAGAGACATACAGAGACACGCAGAGACATCAGAAAGACACACAGACACAGACACAGACACAGACACACACACACACACACACACCCCTACAGAAACACTCATAGATATACACAGACAGAAACATACACACACACATACACACACATACATGCTCATACGCACATACATGGAAGACACAGAAGCAGACATAGAGACACGCAGACATACAGGAGAGACAGACACATATCCAGATACAGAGACACACACAGATGCATAACGCAGAGACACAGACACACAGACACATACATGCACATACACACAGAGACATACATGCACCTACAGAAACACACACAGATCTACAAAAATACAAGCATACACACACACACTCATACACAGTACACATATACAGAGACAGACACACAGATACACAGACATAGACTTACACATATACACAGACACACAGGCACACATAGCCACACACACACACACACACACACACACACACACACATAGAGGCTTTCATTCCTCCAGCCTGAGGTTAGTTAGTGGTCTGGTGTGGAATGCAGACGGTTTAGCAGTATATGGCCCAATCCAAACACCAGCTTGGCTGGACCTAAGGAAACAGGACGTAAGTCCCAGATTGCAGGCAGAATAAAGAAGTCTTTTTTTTTTTGTCTTGTCTTTTTTGAGACAGAGTCTCCTTGCAGCCCCAGCTGGCCTGGAACTCACTATGTAGACCAGGCTGGCCTTGAACTCACAGAGATCCACCTGCTTTTGCCTTTTGAGTGCTGGGATTAAAGGTGTGTGCTACCACTCCCAGCTAAAATAAAGAATTCTTATCTTGGGGATTTGGGGTGAAGACTTCTGGTAGTGGACCCTCAAAACACTGCTGATAAGTTCTGAAATGTTTATTTCTCAGTGTTCAACCATGGGCAGTAGACAATAAAACAGCCATGTGTGGGAAAATGCCTGTGAGCTTTGGTCTGTAGGGATGGAGCACCGATAACAATAAGCCTTTCATGTTGTCCTCCGTAAAAGCTGTGCTGGACATTAAACAAAAAGCTGATCCTCTTTATTCCTCTCTCCTTTCCCTTTCCTTCCTGCCTCTCTCTATCCCTCCCTCTCTCCTTCCTTCGTTCCCTGCTATCTTCATTTGCGCTTTCCGCTCATCTTTATCATTTGTGTTTTTTTGTCCCTATTCCTCCCTCCTTTCCGCTTTCCTCCTTTTGGAAGTCCCATCCTCCTTCCTTCTTTCCTTCCTTTTCTTCCTTCCTCTTTTTTTTTTTTGTGGGGGGGGGGGAGAGAGTGAGGGAGAGAAAGGGAGAGAAGAGGAGATGGGACGGAAGGAAGAGAGGAGGAGGAGGGAGGGAGGGAGGAGGGAGGAGAGGGAGGCGGAGGGGTAGGTCCCTCCCTCCCTTTCGCCTCCCTTCGCTTACCTTTCTACGCTTCCCTTCTCTCCTCTCTCCCTCCCTTTTTTTTTTTTCCTTCCTTTCTTCCTTATTGTGAGTTCCTTCCTTCCTTAATTCCTTCCTCTCGTTCTTCCGTCTCTCGTTCTTTCTCTCTCTCCCTCCCTCCCTCTCTTCCTTCTTTTAAAGAATTTCTTTTGTGAACGCTTACACTCATGTGCATGGCACGCACACGGAGGTCAGACAACAGCTTTCAGCAGTCAGTCTCTGTGTATTTGAGGCAGAGTGTTGCTCGTTATTTCTGCGAGGCTGTGCTGCATACACGAGCTTCAGGTAGTTCTCTTGTCTCCCATTTTCAGGAGTACCCAGGTTACCAAAGTGAACCACTGTGTCAGATTTTTTTTTTTTTAATGTGGCTTTTGCTTCTACCCACTGGGCCATTTTGCTGAACTTCTGTCTTTTTATTTTATTTTAAGGTATTTATTTTCTCTCACTCTCTCTCTCTCCCCCTCCCTCCCTCCCTCCGTGTGTGTGTGTGTGTGTGTGTGTGTGTGTGTGTGTGTGTGTGCCATGCACACACAAGGAAGCCAGGGACACTAGGTGTTCTAACTATCATTTTCCACCTTTTCCACCTTAATTCCTTGGGACACTGTCTCTCACTGATCCTAGAACTAGGCCGGTAGGGAGCACACCCGTGATCTTCCTGCCTCTGCCCAGATGCATATCTAGTTAAATAAAAATGTGGATTCTGGGAATCTGAACTCATTGTGTAATAAGCACTTTTACCTATGAGCCATCTCCCTGATTCTCCTCTCCCCCCTTTTTTGGGGGTATCTTGTAGCCCACGCTGGCCTTGAGCTCACAAGTAGCTGAGGATGACCTTGAACTCCTAATCCTCCTGCCTCCATATCCCGAATGCTGGGATTCCATCATGCTCAGATATAATGGGGGACCAGTTGGGGAGAGGAAGTAGTCTAGTGGAAAAGGGCAAGTGAGCGAGCATGGGAGAGTAATGTCATGTGTACAAGGAATACACTATAATTAAAAAGAAATTAAAGAAAGTAATTCAGAAGTTCCATGAGGTGTGGAGACATTCTGGTACCTGGTAGGAACTTCTAGGCTAGGGACAGTGGGTATAGTGTTTTTCTTGCACTATTTTACATCTTTGTAATCCCGGGACCCCTACTACGAGTTTGGAGTTGGGGACAGGAGAATCCCTGGATCCTGGAGGGTCAGCTAGCTTGGCGTATGCAGGAATGAACAAAAAAGAGACTTTGTCTTAACCAAGTTTGGGCTGGAGAGATGGCTCAGCAGTTAAGAGCACCGACTGCTCTTGGAGAGGACCTGGGTTCATTCCCAGCATCCACATGGCGGCTAAGAACCATCTTTAACTCCAGTTCCAGGGGAATCTGACGCCCTCTTCTGACCTCTGTGGCATTGCATGACACGGGTGCACCAACCTACATGCAGACAGTACGTTCATATACATTAAAAAAAAATAGTGGAAGGACAATTTGAAATGTTGTCTTCTGAGTTCCTTGCACATGGATGCACACACAAACACACACACACACACACGTACTCACAAGCATACACACAGACACATTGCAAACACATCATGCTCATCTTTAAGTAAGAGTGTTATGGGTTGCTGGAAACACTGTACCCAACAGGAACTCTCTCTCGAATGCGATGGAGAGAACTGGCCAGAGAATAACACTGTTCCGGGAAATTCAATTATCTTTAATGCTGAACGGGCTGCAGTGAGCTCCCAGCGGCGGGATCTACCTGCATTCTGGGAATCTCTGACACGACGGACTCAGATCCAACAGTCCCAGCCATAGCCGATGTCCTGGAGGCCAACAGGAATGTTCAATGTCCAGAAATTTCCAGATGTGGCTGGAGGCAGACCATAGGAGTTGGGCTTTAGAGGAAAACAATCAATGAAAAGTAGCTTGTGATTTTTATCCCGTCGTTAAGTGACGACGGCATCCATGGGATTGGAAGGCCAGGTCTTGCTTAGGAGCAGGTGGTCACTGTGCAAGCCAGATGTACTGGTGGAATGGACCCGGGAGAACAGTGGCCATGGGAACTAAGGGCTGAGAACACTACAGACAGGGGCGTGACTAGGTCAGGCAAGCGAAGTCCTTGTTTCAAAGTGAGGTCATATTTTAATCCATTTTTTTTTTGTTTTGTTTTCCTCATTTTTTTTTGTTTTTTTGTTTTGTAAGTGCTGGGGATGTAATCTATAAGAGGCAGGCGAGCTCTCTACCACTGAATCTATAAGAGGCAGGCAAGCTCTCTACCACAGAATCTATCACTCCCAGTTCTAATACAATCGTTTTGGTGGTACTGAGCATTAAATCCAGGGCCCTCAAGATGCCTTACACGTGCTTTACCACTGAGCCACACCTTCGGCCTTCTTTTTAATTTTTTATTTTTGAGACATGCTTTTACTATATAGCCCTGGCTAGGGTAGAACTTGAGATATAGACCAGGCTGGCCTTGAAGTCACAGAGATCCATCTGCTTCTGCCTCCTGAGTGCTGGGATCAAAGGCATGTGTCACCACACTGCTCAGTGTCTTTTAACTTTCATTTTGAGATTGGGTCTCACTTAGTTCAGGCTGGCCTTGAACTCACTTTGTAGCCCAGGAAGGTGCTGTTTATTTTAAACGCGCGCGCGTGCGCGCGCGCGTGTGTGTGTGTGTGTGTGTGTGTGTGTGTGTTTGCACGTGTGTGTGCATGTGTCCAGTGTATGCTGTAGGGCATGTGAGAGGAATTCAAAGAACAACTTTCAGGAAGGAGTTGATTCTCTCCTTTTGTCAACTGGGTTCCAGGGATTGACTTTTACATCATCAGACTTGATGGCAAATGTCAGTCCCCAGGGAGGTCTTGAACTTGTGGTCCTCTTGCCTCAACCTCCCAAGTAGCTGACTTTGCAGACCTTTGCATGCTGGGCAAGCAGGAGGCCTCAGTTCAGATTCTCAGCACATACATAAGAAGCCAGGGTGTGGTGGCCATGCCTGTAACTCTGGGGCTGGGAAGCAGAGACAGGCAGGCCAGACAGTTCTGCTACAACAGTGAGTGCCAGGTCCATGCGGGATCCCGTTTCAAAAAATAAGGTGGATGGGAGTGGGGGTGGGGCTGGAGAGATGGCCCAGTGGTTAAAGCAGAACATCCAGATGTGACTATCAGCACCCACATGGCGACTGACAACCATCCATAACTGCATGCAGTTCCAGGGGATCTGATGTCTCTTCTGCTCTTCCTGGGTATTGTTCACATGAGTGTATTAACAGATACGGAGGCAAAACACTCATATACATAAAATAAATAAATAAGGTAGAGAGACAATGGTAGAGGACATTCCAGCAACACGCATGTTACAAACAGACAAGAAAGTCAAAACAATGTGGACACTCCCTGTTGAGCATAATGTCAAAGTATTTCCTAAAGCTAGGACAGAAACTGCCCTTGACACTTGTCACCTCCCCATGCTACTGGCGACCCTGTCAAATCCTGTTTTCAGTAACATGTGGATATTTGGGTTTGGGATGTAGCTAGGTTTGTAGGGTGCTTGTCTACTACACACAAAGCCCTGGGTTTGAACCTTGGCACTTCAAAAGCCAGGTGTGGTGTAATCCCAGGATTTCAAGGTGATGGCAGGGGAATCCCAAGTTCAAATCCAGACAGCCTGCAATATACCACAGCCTGTCTCAAAAAATAAAACAAACAACAAACAAACAAACAAAAATGCTGAAGTTTCATCTGTGGTTATTTCCCCCCTGGGATTTTGACATTTTAAAGAAAACTTGCATTTAGCTATGATTCGTCTGTGTTGCTGAGAAATTTGTACCTCATTTCCCTTAATTCTGCACCTGGCTGAGCACTCCACTCTCTCTCATCTGGGTCCCACTGAGTGGGGTCAGCAGAAACATCCACATGAGAGGAAGCAGTTGGAATGCTGGCATGAGGCTGTGTGGCCGCATGGGCCCTTGGGTCTCCAGTTCCACAGGGTTTCTTCTGAGTAAGAGGCCGTGCTGGATCACAGGCAGGATGTACATCCAAGCGAGGGAGGTGGAGCACAGCTTTCCTGTAGACATGCGGGAGGCGCCATTCCAAGATATGGAAAAGCAGACTTAATGTTAACCATCTGTTTGGCAAATGACATGGCTGCATTCTGGTTCCAACCAGTTTTTCTTCTACAGTTTAAAGCTGATCATTTCACAATATTATTTTCAAAGATCATGATTCTCCATCCTAAAGACTCTTCATAGTCTCATCTATCAACTCACCTACCTACCCATCCATCCACCCACCCACCCATCCATCCATCCACCCAACCACCCATCTGCCCCCATCCATCTATCCACCCACCATCCATCCATCCATCCACCCACCCATCCACCCCATCCATCTATACACCTACTATCCATCCATCCATCCATCCATCCACCCACCCCATCCATCTATACACCTACCATCCATCCATCCATCCATCCACCCACCCATCCACCCCATCCACCCATCCACCCACCATTCATCCACCCATCCACCTACCCACTTTTCATCCATCCATCCATCCATCTACCTACCCACCCACCATTCATCCATCCATCCATCCATCCATCTACCTACCCACCCACCATTCATCCATCCATCCATCCATCTACCTACCCACCCACCATTCATCCATCCATCCATCCACCTACCCACCTACCATTTCATTCCATCCATCCATCTTACCACCCACCCACCCCACCACATCCATCTGTTCCATCCATCCATTTTCATCTACCCACATCCATCATCCATTCAATCCATCCATCTTACCTACCACACCCACCGTTCATCCATTCCATTTCCATCCATCCATCCATTCAATCTACCCACCATCCATCCATCCATCCATCTACCTACCCACCCACCATTCATTCATCCATCCATCCATCACCTACCCACCCACCATTTCATCCATCCATCCATCCATCCATTCATCTAACCTTCACCAATCCATCCATCCATTCATCTATCTACCTACCCACCCACCATTCATTCATCCATCCATCCATCACATCCCATTCTATTCCCCTATCCATTCCATCCATCCATCCATCCATCCATCCATCCAATCTTCAATCCATCTATCCCCCACCAATCCGATCCATCCATTCACTACCCACCAGCCATCCATCATCTACCTACCCACCCACCATCATCCATCCATCTACCTACCCCACCCATCCATTCATCCATTCCATCCATCCATCCATTTATCCATCCATCTATCCATGGCTCATGCATCCTTCAATCTATCTCTTATCTACCCATCATCCATCCATCCCCATCCATCCATCTACTTACCCACCCACCATTCATCCATCCATCCATCCATTCGTCTACCCACCATCCATCCATCCATCCATCTACCTACCCCCCCACCATTCATTCATCCATCCATCCATCCATCCACCCCCACCATCCATCCATTCCATCCACTACCTACCCCCACCATCCATCCATCTATTCATCTATTCATCTACCCACCATCCATCCACCATCTACCTACCCACCCACCAATCCACCATCCAGTCTATCTACCCACCCACCCATCATCCATCCATTCCATCCATCGGACTACCCACCCACCCACCAGTTCATCCATCCATCCACCACTACCCCCCCACCATCCATCCATCGATCCATCTACCTACCTACCCACCATCCATCCAATGCCATCCACTCCATCTACCTACCCAGCCCATCCATCCTTCTACCCATCCATCTACCTACCCACCCACCATTCATCCATCCATCCACTCCCATCCATCTACCTACCCACCCACCCATCCATCCATCCATTCTAGCCTACCCACCCACCATTCATCCATCTACCCACACACCCACCCACCATTCATTTCATCCATCCATCGCATCCCATTCATCACACCATCCATCCATCCATCCATCCATCCATCCATCCATCCATCCACCTACCCACCACCATTCATCCATCTATCCATCCATTCATCTACCCACCATCCATCCATCCATCCATCTACCTGCCCACCCACCGTTCATCCATCCATCCATCCATCCATTCATCTACCCACCATCCATCCATCCATCCATCTACCTACTCACCCACTGTTCATCCATCCATCCATCCACCTACCTACCCACCATTCATCCATCCAACCATCCATACATACATACATACACCTGTCCCCCATTCATCCACCCATCCGTGTACCCACCCATCCATCTGCCTTTATCCAACCCCTAGCTAATGCAGCAAACACTTTGACCTCTGAGCCATTACCCCAGACTATTGGTTCAGATTTGAACTACCTCCCACAAACGCTCTTATTTTGAAGATTGTCTCCCAGTTGATGGTTCTGTTGACAGTGAGATGCACCATATGGATCATAAGTGTGCCAGTGGATGAATGTATTGCTGAGTTCATAGTTGAATGCACTTCTCAGAGGCTTATCTGGGAAGACATGGGTCACCAGGGTGCAGCTTGGAAGGGTGTATCTTGTCTCGGGCCTCTTCTTGTCTCTCTTTTCCCTACGGGAAGCTACTTGCTCCATCACAAGCTTCCTGCTATGAAGCTCCACTTCACTGCTCATGGGCCCCAACCAGGTGAAGCAGATTACCAGGGGTCCGAACCTCTGAAAGCAAGAGCCGAATCTGTCACCGTGATGGAAACTAAACACAAGTATGTGACGCTTTGCTGTAAGATGTGGGCATATTGGGAAGTTATGTGAAGGGACCAGAAGGCTGTAGGCCACTCTCTAATTCCACCTGTCCTCACAGATATTTTATTGGAACACAAGCTTGAGAATGCCTCAAAAATGTCTGCTTTCACAGTGGCAGAATTGGAGCTGGTGAGATGGTTCAATGGCTAAGAGCACTGACTGCTCAGAGAGTACCCAGCTTCTGTTCCCAGTACCCACATACAAGCTCACACCCTCCAGAACTTCCGTTCCAGGGGATCTGATGCTTTCTTCTGGCTCTTCAGACAGCAGGCATGCATGTAGTGCACATACACACATGTGAGCAAACACCAATAAACATACAATCAAAATAAATCTTTTTTTTTTAAATGGCAGAGGTGAATTACTGACTCTTTAAGATAAAGCCTTCTTTCACAGAATTGGATCATCTTAAAAAAAAAAAAGATTAAGTCTTCCTATCCTCTGCTGAGCCAAGTGTGGTGGTGCACACCCTCAATCCCTTCACTCTGGGAGACAGAGGCAGGGGGATCACTGTGAGATGGAGGCCAGCATGATATACATAGCAAGTTCCAGGCCAGTTGTAGCTACAAGGGTACCCTGTTTCAAAGAGACAAAATAAAATAAAATAAACATAAAAAGTTTTACGCTTGCTTTACAGTTTTAAGTCTTTTTTTTTTTTTTTATCTCTTTTGAGAACAGGGTCTCCCTGTAGCGCCAGCTGTCCTGGACTCACTCTGTGACCAGGCTGGACTTGAACACTCAAAGAGCTGCCTGCCTCTGCCCCCGAGTGCTAGGATTATAGGCATGCGCCACCACACCCAGCTAGATTTTCAAGTTTTATTGCCAGTTCCCTGAATCTTTTGTGGAGCTATTATATGTATGTGTGTATGTATTTTAAATATACAAATAGTTGCATACATAATGACACATATTAAATATATTATACATATGATTACATGTATGTATGTGCATTGCGGAGCTATTATGCACACATATGCATGTATGTATATTTTATATATAAATGCACTTGCACACATAATCACACATATTAACTATATTATACATATAATTATAGATATCATTAACATGTCATATATAATATAAAAAATAAAAAAAAAAAAAAAAAAAAAAAAAAAAAAATGTTTGTGTGTGTGTGTGTGTGCGGTGTGTGTGTGTACTGGTCTCAATCCCTTTCTTGTTTTTTTTTCTTGTTATTCATTTGGTGTTTTTTTTTTTTTTTTTTGAGACCGGGTCTCCCTGTAGTCCCAGCTGACAGAGATCTCTCACCATGTGGAACCATGGCTAGCCCTAAATATTCACAGAGGTCTGCCTGCTTTCTGCCTCCTGAGTAATCTTAAATTCTATATTATGATTATTATTGTTTTTCTTTCTTTACTTATTTTTTTATTTTTTTGTTCTTTTTGAGACAGGGGTCTCCCTTGTAGCCCCCGCTGTCTTGGAAATCACTCTGTCCTTTTACCAGGCTGGGACTTGAACTCACAAATTCGCATGCCTTGCACCCCGAGTGCTAGGATTAAAGGCCATGCACCATAAGCAGGGATCAAAGACTTATTTTTATTAGCATAAAATAGGTTGTATTAATTGTTGTGTGTGTGTGTGTATGTGTGTGTGTGTGTGTGGTGTGGGTATGAGACGAGACCGAGGAGAGGACGAGAGACTGATAGGAGAGAGAGGGACGAAGACGAGAGAGTAGATAGAGAGAGAGAATGGCCACTTGGAAGTGGACTTACAAGGTGGTTGTGAAGCTACCCAACATCATTTATGGGAACCAAATTCAGGTCCCTCCAAAGGACTTTAGTAACGGGTCTTTTTTTTTTTGTGTTTTCGGCCTTTGTGAGACAGGTCTCGTTGTAGCTACGCCGTTCCTGGAAACTACACCAATTGTAAACCAGGGTTTGGCCTTTTTGAACTCACAAAAGCATCCACTTGCCTGCGCAGACCAGTGCTAGGATTAAAGGCGTGCACCACCATTGCCCCGGGCCCAAGACTAGTAACATTGCCATGAACCCACTGAGCTGTTCTCTTCGGAACCTCCATCATTCCCTTTCTGAGTTATTCCTGTATTAATTATATTTTTGTTTTGAAATTAACATTTATGTTTTGAAGAAAGGACTTGTGTCTCCATGCTGGCCTCAGCTCACTGTGAGTACCCAAGGATGGACCTTGAGGGCCTAACCTTCCTGCTGTCAACTTTCCTTGTGGTGTGTGCCTCTCAGATAGAGTGATGTATCAGATACTTAAACTGATACAGATACAGATACTACACTTGGATCTTAGCCAAAAGGCCAAAGAAAGCGATATGCCTCCACTTCCTAAGTGCAAGGATTACAGGCAGCACCACCATGTCCTGCTTTTACACGGTACGGTCGAAGGAACTCAACATTTGTGCCACGCTTTAAGAAACACTTATAGGTGAAGCTGCATTCCGCCGTTGGTCCTCCTCCTTGTTTTAATACAGAGTGAGCTGGGCGTTTGGTGGCACACGCCTTTCATCCTAGCAATTGGGAGGCAGGGCAGGCGGATCTTTTGTGAGTTCAAGGCCAGCCTGGTCTACAGAGTGAGTTCCAGGAACAGCCGGGACTCCAGGGAGACCGTATCTTAAAAAAAAACCCAAAAAACAAAAAAACAAAAAAAAAGGAAAACAAAAAGATCAGTCCAGTGTTGCACTCCTGCTTTCACGCAGGATGGTTTCCTAGTGCTGATCCCATAGCCCTACTTAAAGGCATCTTAAATTCTTGTGGCCATAAACCATTCTGTTTGAACACTGTCAGTAATTTCATAGACAAATCTCCTGATGACTTTCTGATAGAAAAATAGAATAGGGAGTGTGGTATGACCAACAATCTTATCACACCAATCCTCTGTCACCTTTCTTGCCCCTGACTTCTGGATGAACTCTCAGACTGGAACTGCAGAGTCAAGGAATTGTATGTTTGCACATTCAAGCTCATGAGCATCTGCAGATTCAAGATGTTGTGCATTGGCAGATTCAAGGTTATGTGTTTTCGGAGTTCAGATAAATTCTGACCAGTTACTGCTGAGCCAGACAGAAAAAGGTGCATGTAATGGTTAAGCTGGTGAATTGTTACCGCCTGGAGGTGTCTGCCACTAGGGAACTTCAACAATTCTTTTTTTTAATTCCACTTATGTGTGTGTGTGTGTGTGTGTGTGTGTGGTGTGTGTGTGTGTGTAATGCCACTGTGCCCGTGTGGAGGTTAAAGTGTAACTAAAAGGACTTCGTTCTCTCCTTCTACCATGTGGGTTCCAGATATGGAGCTTGGTTCATCAGGGTAGACAGCAAGAAGCTTTGCCTGCCGAGCCCTCTGGAGAGCTCATCTCCACCTTATTTTTATTTTTGAGGAATTTATTTTTTTTTTTTTGTGTTTTTGCGACAAGGTCTTTCTTGTAGCTCACACTAGCTGTCCGGAAAAATCTCACTCTGTAGACCGGCTTGGCCTTGAAACTCACAGCGATCCACCTGCCTCTGCCTCCTCTTCTCATCCAGGTCGAGTGCTTTAGGATTAAAGTCGTGCGGGCCACCATGCCTGGTTTAAAGCAAGTTCTTAGCCTTCCCTGTGGTGTGGGGGAATAGACCTGGGTTCATATCCAAGAACAGCGGCGCTCTTAACATGCTGGGCCATCGTTCCAGCCCTGAGAATTTCATACATAAGTATTGCTCTGAATTTATTTCATTCCCTCACCAGTCCAAACCAGATACCTCCCAGATTCACCCATCCTGGGCAATTTCGGGTCTCTTTCTTTATATTCATTGTTACACCCCCACACACCCCTCAACCGATCCTATTAAGTGGTGGCTTTTGGCTTGTGTCGTGTTCTAGAATATTCTGTTGGAAATTAAACCTCACCGTCGGGGAGCTAATCCTGCGAAAACAAAACACTTGGCGAGACTAGAAATAAGAGATGAAGTGGGAGAGCGGTACGGAAGGCAGGCCGGACATGACCGTTCCGGACCTGAGTAAGTCCTGTAAGTGAATGAATGACAGTCCTTCTTCCTGGCTCGCTCTATCTATGAGCTATCTCAATTTCTTTTTTCTTTCTTTCTTTCTTTCTTTCTTTCTTTCTTTCTTTCTTTCTTTCTTTCTTCTTCTTTCTTTTTTTTTTTTTTTGAGAACGGGTCTTGTCTCCCTATAGTCCGTGTAGCCTGGAACTCACTCTTATAGACCAGGCTGGCCTTGAACTCACAGAGATCCTCCTGTCTCTAGTTGTCTGTAGCTTTTCATTTCGAGGTGGAACCCCATGACATTCCCCCATCCACCTTGGTACCTTATTTTGATTCTTTGTGTGTGTGTGTGTGTGTGTGTGTGTGTGTGTGTGTGTTTGAGATTGGGTTCTCCCGTAGCCCCAGCTAACTTAGAACTCACTACTGTTTAGACCAGTCTGGCCTTGAACTCACAGAAGATCTGCCTGCCCTCTGCTTCTGAGTTGCTGGATTAAAAGGTGTTGTTACATCCACACCTGCTTGGTACCTTGTTCTGAGAGATGGTCTCTCATTGAGCTCTAGAGATCCACCGATCTCCACCCACCCCATTTTCTGGGGTTTCAGACTCATGCTGCTCTGCCTGGCTTTGATGTGGGTACTGGGGATCAAACTCCGGTGCCCGTGGCAAGCACTTACCACTGAGCCGTCATCTCCCCACCCCTTTCACAGTAGCTCTTGTGACATTTCACAGGATGAGTAGTGATGAAGAATGGCTAGCTGCTGGTACAGGCACAGCAGACATCTCCTGTTGATTGCAGGGCCTCTGGTTGGGACTGAATCCATAGACACCTGTAGGAAGCACAACATTAGCTTGGTTCTTAGGGAAGTGTGCTGGATAGCTTTAGTGTCAACTTGACACACTTGGGTTGAGGGAGCATCAACTGGGGAATTTGGCTCCATTGGATTGGGCCTGTGGGCCCCATTGTTGAGCATGTCTTTATGGTCGAGCAGTGGGGAGGGCCCAGCCCACAAGCGTGGTGCCACCCTGGGAAGGTTGTGTGTACTGTATAAGAAGGCGGGCTGGGCATCAGCCAGAGAGCAAGCCAGAGAAACGGGCACTCCTCCATGGGCTGTGCTTCAGCTCTTTGCCTCATGGTTCCTGCCCTGAGTTCTGCCTTGGGCTCCCTCGGTGAGAAACTGCTGACCCAGGAGATGTAAGCTGAAATAAACCCTTTCCTCCCCAAGTTGGTTGTAGGTCAGAGTGTTTTTATCACAGCAGTGGAAGACAGACTTAGGAACATAAATTGGTACCAGCAGAGGGGGGTAGGTATTCCCGGTGACAGACATGAACTTGGTGTTTTGGCGGAAGGATTGTGTGTGGAGGCGTTTGGAACTTTTGGGCTGGGAAGATCATTGAATGACTAAAAGATCGTTGCTGTGGAGCTTGAGGCAGTTTTGCTGAAGGAGTGTAGACAATGGAGGCCCGGCTTGTGAAGTTTCAAAGGGAACCAGAGAACATCAGGACTGTTTAATCTAAGGGCTCTGGTCAGCTGGGCCTGAAGAGTCAGCTTTTAACGTAAAAAAGAGGGGGGGGACCTCGAACCTGAAGGGACAGTCTTTGTTTGTGCTGGGGACAATTGATGCTGCTTAGCTGGGGCTGGACGACTCAGCTGTGTAGTAACCAAGAGACCAGCATCACTGTGGTGAAATCTTCTGTGGACGATTTCTTCAGGGTCAGCACACAGACGCTGTGGTCCAGAAGGGCCTGAGCCTTCCATGTCACGCCCAGACGCAGGACTTGGTAGTGTGTAAGCGTCTCCTATATGGTTCTGGTTTGAAATTTGAGGGGGTCAAGAGAGCAGCCGAGGCTTGACACAGTGAGAGGTCAGGAAAGACCCATTGGTGGAAGTGCAACTTTGTTGCAGTGATGACCCCAGGATTTGCAGGGGTCATGGAGAGAAAAGAAGCTGAGGCTTTGCACACGGAGAGGTCAGAAGAGACCATTGGTGAAGGTGCTGCCTCAGTTTTCAGTGGCAATTTCCAGCTTTTTGGAGATGCCAGCGGGAACCATGGGACGACCACCAAGAGCTAGCAGTAGGTGTGGAATGGAGTCGGGCCTGGGCCTTCAAGATGAGCTTGTGTGCGCCACGGATGGCAGAGTCGGGGAGGGGGGACACTTGCTGAAACCCTTTGTAGCCCAGAAGATGTTGGGAGGGAATCCCAGGGGTCCAGCCTTGAGCTACTTGCTGGACTTAGGTTTTTTTGAGTGTTGCCTGATCTTCCCTTTGAAATAAGACAGTACTTGTTTTGGATTTTGCAGGCACCCAACCCAGTTAAGAGACCTTTTTAAACCGGCCTGTGAACTTTTAAGGGTTGGGACATTTTAAGGACTGTGGGGCTTTTAAGTTTGTACGGTCTTAGGTTGTGATTAATGTAACATCATACTTTGGGGGATAAGAACTGGAAAGGTGCGGGTTTCATAGTGATGTGTTTTGTGTGTCAGTTGACAAGGAGTCAATTGCTTTAGTGTCAACTTGACAACCTGTGTTGAGGGAGCCTCAACTGGGGAATTGGCTCCATTGGATTGGCCTGTGGCCACATCTGTGGAGTATTGTCTTGATGGTCGAGCAGTGGGGGAGGGCCCAGCCCACAAGAGTGGTGCCACCCTGGGCAGGTTGTTGTGTACTGTATAAGAAGGCAGGCTGGGCATGAGCCAGGAGAGCAAGCCAGAGAACAGCACTCCTCCATGGCCTGTGCTTCAGCTCCTGCCTCCAGGTTCCTGCTCTGAGTTCCTGTCTTGGGCTCCCTGAGTGAGAACTGTGACCCAGGAGATGTAAGCTGAATAAACCCTTTCCTCCCCAAGTTGGTGTAGGTCAGAGTGTTTTGTCACAGCAGTGGAAGACAGACTAGAACAGGAGGCTTCCATAAATACTGGCATTGGGCTAGCCAGGTGGCTGACAGGGCAAAGGCACTTGCTGCCAAACCTGATGTCTGATGTCCAGGACTCACATGACGGAAGGAGAGAACCACCCACCCACAAGTTGTCCTCTGACCTCCAAATGTGTACTGCACGCACACACAGAGAGAGAAGTAATTAAAATGCAATTACAAATGTAAAATTCAGGGCTGGACAGACGACTTAGTGGTTAAGAGCCCTGGCTGCTCTTCCAGAGAACCCAGGTTCAGTTCCTAGCATCCATATGGTGGCTAACAACTGTCTGTAACTCCAGTTCCAGAGGATCCAACACTCTTCTGTCCTTCTTGGGCACCGCATGACACGGGTGCACTTACAATGCATTCACGCAATACATTCATACACATAAAATAATAAATAAGGGACTAGAGAGATGGCTCAGTGGTTAAGAGAACTAGCTTGTTTTGCAGAAGTCATGGGTTTGATTCCCAGCACCGACGTGACTGCTAAGAACTATCTGTAATTCCAGTTCCAGAGGATCCGACACCCTCTTCTGATATTCTCGGGCATGGTACAACACAGGTACACTTATAGTGCATGAGGGATACATTCATACACATAAACTAAAAATGATAAATGAAAAATAATAAATAAAAATATTAAAAATTCTTACCACATATCATATATGTATGTATGTATTCTCCCTTATGGTCTAGTTGTAGTTCTGTTCCTCATAAGGATATTATCTTGCCTGGAGACATCAGAGCTGTTGGAAGCTCGCGTATCCCACAGATTGGCAGCTCTGACATTTGGTGGGATGGGAAGGTTGAACACAGAGTGAACTGTCTTAGGTTCTGAGGTGTTCAGTCAGGGAAGGAGGCAAGTTGGAGCAGGATGGAGGTAGTGGAGAAAGAGAAAAAGAGTCTTGTGACGCTTATATGGTGGGAGACAGTGAGGGGGAAGGGATGTAAAAGGAGGGAGCAGTTGAGAGGGTGTTTAGAAGTTAAAGCCCCACAGAAATCTAATTCTTGCAGCTCTCTTCACAAGAGCAAAGATCTGGAACCAACCCAAGTGCCCCTCAACTGACGAGTGGATAGAGAAAATGTGGTACATCTACACAATGGAGTTCTATGCAGCGGTAAACAAAGATGACATCATGAGCTTTGCAGGTAAATGGATGGAGCTAGAAGATATCATGCTGAGTGAAGTAACACAGTCCCAGAAAAAACAAACGACGCCCTCATCCATGGATGCTAGCGCCAATTACCTAATTGTATGGCAAACTGATCTGAAAACAACTGTGCTCTTAAATTGTAGAATCCCTTAAAAATAAACAAAAAAAGAAATCGAATTCAGGGGATGGGGAGATGGCTTGGTGCTTAAGAACACTTATTACTCTTCCGAAGGACTTGAGTTTGATTTAAAGCAACTCACAACAGTCTGGGGCTTCAGTTTCAGGGGATCTGGTGTCCTCTTATGGCCTTCATGAGTTCTTGGACACATGTTGCACACATAATCTCATACAGGCAANGAGAGAGAGAGAGAGAGAGAGAGAGAGAGAAGGGAGAGGGAGAGAGAGAGAGAGAAGGGAGAGGGAGAGAGAGAGAGAGAAGGGAGAGGGAGAGAGAGAGAGAGAGATGATGATGAAGGCAGAGCGAGCGGCTGTGGGACATGTGAAAGCAGTTCCGTAACCCTTTGTGTGGTGATGGTCTGTGCACATGTCCCAGGCGAGGACGTGAGTGTTAAAGTGGCTCCAACTAGTCTGTTTCCCAGGACTCTGGACTTTGTGGGAGACATTAAACTGTTTTGTTTTGCTTTGAGACAGGGTCTTCCTGCAGCTCCAGCTGGCTTGAAACTTGCTATGTAGACCAGGCTGGCCTTGAACTCACAGAGATCCTCCTGCCTCTGCTACCCAAGTGCTGAGATTAAAAGCATGTACCCTTACGCCCAGAGGATACCAATTTTTTTTTTATCACAAAGATCATGAATGGAGCAGAAAAATGAAGACAGTTTAGTCACCCAGTGCCAAAGCACAGAAGGTCTTAGATGTTGGGAACGAGACACTTGGGCCACATCAGGCCACAAACAAAATATGTTGTCTTTATTGTTGTTAAGTGACTTCTGGTTTTATTTTTAATTAATTTATTTATTTTGATCTTTTGAAGCAGGGTCTCTCTGTAGTTCCAGCTGTCCTGGAACTCACTATGTAGACCAGGTTGTCCTTGAACCCATAGAGATCCGTCTGCCTCTACCTCCTGAGTTCTGGGATTAAAAGCATGTGCTTTTAATTGGTAAATAGTGATTGTATGTATGTATTACTATAGATGTGAATTTTAAAAATGCATTTATTTATTGATTGAGTTATTGTGTGTGTGTGTGTGTGTGTGTGTGTGTGTGTGTGTGTGTGTTATAGTGAATTTGGAGATCAGAAGAAAATTGTAGGAGTTTCCCCTCTTTCCACTTCCTGGGTCCTAAGGATCGACTTCACACATGATCAAGTTTAGCAGCAAGTGACTTTACCCACTGAGCTGCCTTGCCAGACCATAAACATTTTTAGTTTTTTAAATAATTTGTCTTTATTTGATGTATATGAGTGTTTTGCCTACATGTACAGAAGAGCACTGAACATGTACAATGCCTGCAGAAGCCAAAAGAGGGCGTTGGATCCCCTGGAACTGGAATCACAGATGGTTGTTAGCTGCCATGTGGGTGCTGGGAACTGAACCTGGGTCCTCTGTAAGAGCAGCCAGTGCTCTTAACTATGACCATCTCCAGCCTTGAGACTATAATTTTTTTGTTTTATTTATTTATTTATTTTATACAAGGTCTCATGTAGCCTAAGTTGGCCTTGAACTCCCTTTATAGGCAAGAATGACCTTGAAGTTCTGATCCTCTCTTCTATCTCCCAAGGCTGGGATTAGAGGCATGTTCTGTGTTTCTCATGCAAGTGTACAAGTGGGATGATCAGATCAAGGTAATTAACGTCTCCAGCACTGTGGATATTTATCATTTCTTTGTGGCTAGAATATGTTAAGTCTTTCCTGGTACCCAGGCATGGTGGTACACTCTGAAGTCCGAGGCAGGGGAATGAAGGATTTAAGGCCAGCCTGGGCTGCATTGCAAGACCACCTTAATATGAACAGATAAA
>VZQC01007311.1:0-10271 GCA_009823505.1 Rhizomys pruinosus
TCTAACCACACTGACCTTCGATGTCCATATTTGTACACACGCTTTGTTTATGACAATTTAGACATTGTCCAAGGTAACGCAAGTTTCTACTAGGAGATCGGGGCTAGTAACGCTAATTGGTAAGTGCTTGCCCTAGCTGTGAACAAGCTCTGGGTTTGATCCACACGCAGCTGTATAAAAACTTGTGTAGTGGCCACATGCCTATAATCCAGCAGGAAGATCAGAAGTTCGAAAAGTCAGTCTTGGCTACCACATCCTGTTGAGCGCCAGCTGGATAATTGGACTCTGTCTCAAAAACAAAACAACAAAAACAAACCCTGGACAATTGACGTTTGATTCTTGGAACCGCCGTGTAAAGAAAAATGAGATGTGGTGGTGCATTACTCTTAATCCCAACACTTCATCCAGTGCTATGAATCAAGTCTGGGAGTCAGGACACGTATGATATGATCGATAATTGAACTGGATAACTGGTGTGCTCATCCATACGAGAAACAAGGAGAAAACCCTGGCCTCAAACGAACGGTGGAGGAGGGAACTCACTCCCCAAGTTTCTCTCCGACTTCTGAGAGTCGCGTCTACGGAATGCTCACACTGCATGAACAACTGTGAGTGTGAGCAGCCTGAGTCTACAGAAGTGAGTTTCCAGGCAGCCAGAGCTACGGAGACCCTGTCTCAAAAATGCCAGAAAAATAAAAAAAATAAAATAAATAAAATTAAAAAGCCAAAAGTTAATAAAATAATAAAATGCCAAAACAATATAGGTTTCTCTTCTTTTCAGTTCTTTTTGCTTGTATTTATTTCTTTATTTCTTTATTATTTTTTTGTTTTTTTTTTGAGACAGAGTGTCTCCCTGTAGCCCCAGCTGTCCTAGAACTTGCTCCGTAGGACCGGCTGCCGTGAAACTCCAGAAATCCGCTGCCTCTGCCTCCCAATGCTAGATTAAAGGTGTGCGCCACCACGCCCAGTTTTGTTTTTTTATTTTTGTGTTGTATTGTTCTTATTGAGACATCTTCACTGTAGCCCAGCTAGCCTGGAACTGCTTTCAGTAGACCAGGCCGGTCTCAATCTCACAGAGATCCACCTGCTTCTGCCTCCCAAGTGCTGTCGGACTGAAAGTGTGCACCACCATGGCGGGCTATGCACGCAGTTCCTTCTGATTCCTCACCAGCAGAAGGGTTTTCTTTTTTGTTTTTGTTTTTGTTTTTGGTCTTTTCGAGACAGGTTCTCCTGTAGCCCCAGCTGTCTGGAATCTCACTCTGTAGCCCAGGCTATTTGAACTCACAAAGGTCCAATAAATGTAAAAAACACAATGCATAAAGGCATGCGCCACCATGCCCCGCCCCAGCAGAAGTTTTAAAGTCTGTAGTGTTTTTGTATCATGCCCCTTAAAACATTTTTCATCTACTGTATTACTACCCGAATCCAAAGTTATTTACGTTCTGTAAAATTTATTTACTTAGTGTGTGGTGTGCTTGACGTGTACATCAGATGCGATGCTGACCTGAGACATCAGATGCATGTCCATACCTAGAGCGCCGAAAAGAGTGTAGAGATTACAGATGTGCTGGTGTGGTGGTGCATAACCTTTAATCCCCAGCACTGGATCAGAGGCAAGGTGGATTCTGTGAGTTCAGGCCAGGGTCTACACACAGCAGCTCCGGCCAGCTAGGACTAAAGGAGAGATCCTGTCTTCAAAAAGACCAAAAAAAAACAAAAAAAAAAAAAATTACGGATTGCTATGAGCTCCCAAGTGGGCTGTAAAAACTGAACCCTGTTCTTCTGTTAAGACCAGCAACCATGTGCTCTTGGTACTGTGCCATCAATTCCAGTCCCATTACTTAGTTTTAAAAAAGTATTGTATAGCAGGATGTGGTGGCACCATGCCTTTAATTTTACATTTGGAGGCAGGAGCAGATCTCTGTGAGGTTTTCAAGCCGGCCTGGTCTACTAGAGCGAGTTCCCAGGCCAGCTAGATAAAGGGGACCCTGTCTCAAAAAAACACCAATAAAAAAAAAAAGATTTATTTACATTTTCACCCCTACTTCTGATACCAAAGTTCATATTAATTTTACATTGTTGCTGTGGTTGGTTGAAATGAGACCCCGTCAAAGATACCCATGTTGTAGGTTGAGTGCTTAAAAACACAAACCACACACACACACACACACACACACACACACACAAATGAAAAGCTGGCCATGATGGTGTATGCCTTTAAATGCCAGCACTTAGGAGGCAGAGACAAGTCGATCTCTGAGAATGAGGCCAGCCTGGTCTACATAGAGAGTCCCAGGCCAGCTGGGGCTACAGGGAGATCTTGTCTCAAAAAAAAAAAAACAAAACAAACCAACCAGGGGCTGGAGAGATGGCTCAACATTTAAGAGGACTGGATGCTCTTGCAGAGGACCCAGGTTCAGTTCCCAGCACCCACATGGCAGCTAATGACCATCCATAATTCCAGTTCCAGGAGATCTGACACCGTCTTCTGACCTTTTCAGGCATTGAATGACTTGGGTGCACTTACACACATGCAGGCAATACACTCATATACATAAAAAAATAAAAATAATAAATAACAAAATATGTTTAAACCCATAAAACCAAAACCCGAACCAAAACAAACGACAAATGTATTACCTTATATATCTAGGGCCAATGTCCAAAAATGCACCAACAGGGTTAAAGAAAGGGTTTAGGCAGAATCTGCCTGCTTGCTTTTTCCAGCTTCCAGAGGCTGCCTGTAATCCCTGTTCATAGCTGATGTTACTGTAATCGGGTCTATTATGACATCCCTTCACTCATCTGTCCTGCTTTCCTCTTAGAGGGTCACTGGGGATCACACCGGGTTCACTTAGATGATCCAGAATAATGCCTCTATCCAAAGACCCTTGACTTAATATCTGCAGTCTCCTTTGCCATGCAAGGTAACAGTTCCCAGGTCCCAGGGATCAGGACATGGTCATCTTTGAGAGGATATTAATTCAGCCTACCCCAGGCACTACATGTTAATGAAAGTGAAAATGTTGCTGGAGGGACCGTGAAAGCCAACCAGAAGTGGAGTTTCCCCACATGGAGTCCAGCTCATCCCAGGGTTGGGCTGTTCTGGCTGGCTCCAGGAAGCCCCTGGCATAGCTGAAAGGTTTGGTTAGCAATTAATGTCGCCTCGAGATTCACCATTGTCACCGGTGCATCTCAGGCTTTGACTTTATTCTCAACTCAGAAAGAGAAGGGAAATAACACTGCTATTTAGGACTATTAGGGGCTTTACTCAAGCCCTCTAAAGAGTGTCGTAATTTTGTACAATGAGGTACTGGGAGATGCCAACGAAGTGGCTGGTTCTCTGTGAGGAGAGGGAGGAATTAGGGGAGAGAAGGCAAGAGGAGCCCTGGACCCTTCCTTTTTTCCTCAGAGACTTTTTACCTGCACTCCAAATCCCACAGAGCATGGGGGTTCTTAGCTTTTCTTAGCATGGTCCCTGGACTCACCAACATCTTAACCCCCAGTGGCTAATCTTCCCTAGGTAAGTGCTTCCTGGACAAGTCGTGTGTCATGCTGGGCAGCACCTCTCCCTCTAAAGCACCTGTGAGGTGACTCAGACTCCCAGGTAGAGCCCAACCCCATGGGAAGTGACTAAGCACTGAGGTTCCCTTCCTCTTATTGGGGAGAGAGGAGGAAGCCTAAAGCTGCCTCTGTCCTTCCTTCTTGATTTCTCAAGATAGTGAGGGAGGGTGAGGCTCGGCAGGTGAGTGTCCCTGAGCCATCCTGTCTTTACAACCTCGGCTTTTACTGCATGTGTGCATGTGAATAGTCTAAAGACTGGAAGGAGGGCATGCTGGGGTCTACCCAACTTTTGTCAGCTTCAACCCCTGTTCTCTGACTCCTCTCGCCTTTGAAGTGCCCCTTAAGGAAGCTCCAAAGTTTGTTTTCTGCTCCAGTGAGTCCACATAATTGATTAGGGAAAAGCTGGTTTGCAAAACAGGGAAGACTTGCTGTCTAGACTGGAATGCTGATGGGGTGGCACTTACAAAAGCCCAGAAACTATATTGTAAAGGTTCCATTTAAAATGTGCAGTTGCTGGGGCTGGAGAGATAGCTCAGCGGTTAAGAGAGCCGACTGCTCTTGCAGAGGACCCAGGTTCGATTCTCAGCACCACATGGTGGCTAAGAAACCATCTTTAGAGCCAGGCGTTTAGAGCCAGCAATCCTAGCACTTGGGAGGCAGAGGCAGGCAGATCTTTGTGAGTTCAAGGCCAGCCTGGTCTACAGAGTGTGTTCCAGGACAGTCAGAGCTACAGGGAGACCCTTTCTCAAAAAGACAAAAAAAATTTAATAATAATAATAATAATGGCATGAGGATGCTGGAGAGATAGCTCAGCAGTTAAGAGCACTTACTGCTCTCATAGAGGAATTAAGTTTGGTTCCCAGCACCCACATAAAGCAGTTCTTTACTGCCCGTAACTGCAGCCCTGGAGGATCCAATGCCCTCTTCTGGCCTCTGAGGGCACCAGCACACATATGAGCAGACTTGCAGCCATACCCATACACATAAATAAAATAAGATGATTTTTAAGCTATGAAAGGTATTGGGGAGGTAGCTCAGTTGGTACAGTGTTTCTCTGCCCTGCACAAGCTTCAATCCCCAGCACCACATAAAACTGGCCATCGAAGCTCAACACTTGGGATGTGGAAGCAGATGGATCAGAAGTTCAATGACAATTTCATCCCCATATAGACTTTGAGGCCACCTTGGGCTTCTGTCTCAAATAATAACAGTAACAATAATCTGAATAATCCAAATAATGGTGGCTTTGACACTTAAAATGATACAAATCTAAACACATTGTAAACCATGAAATGCAGCCCAAATATTTATTTAGTTCACTTTAAAAAAATGTTTTGTATTTTTATGGTGGGGGGAGGGTGTGCTTGCTGAAGCTTCTCTGAGGCAGTAAGGGAGTGGCAACCTTAGGTGAAAGGCCAAAGAAAGTCTTGCTAAAAAGACCAAGAGTTTCCAAGCTTTCCCTGCTCCTTTGTAGGTGAGGAAACCTCACCTGGCAGGGGAGCAGGGTCACAAACAGGCGTGATTGCCTACAAGAGTCAGTGTGAGTGTCCTTCACCACCATGAGGGATTGTGGGCACAGGTATCCAGAAGGTGGGGGGTTAGTCATTAATGCTCCTGAAACCATCCAGGCACCCGCAGTATGTGCTGCAGGGCACTGACCTGTGACCACAGTGCCTACTACAAAGATCTATGTGAAGCATTTGGAGAAAGCAATAGGAATGTGGCCCTGGGCCTACTATTAACCCAAGTCAGAACTGCCCTGCCATTGCTGTAAAACAGTGGAAAGTGAAGACATTTGTACTGACATTATTACCATAGTAAAGAAAGCCCTGACTTAAGAGAAAGTTATGAAACGAATGGTGAAAATAGGGATTCACATATAAAAATATCTGCACATGTACTTGTAAGCACAAGTCACATAAAGCCTGTCCATATACAGGAAACTGTATCTTGATATTAGAAAGAGAAAAAAAAAGTGTTCTCGGCTAAACCTGTGCAATTTCTTCTAGAGCTTTAGAAACATAAGGATATGTAAGTGTATTTTGGTATGTTTGTTTGTGTATATGTTCATGTGTGTACATGGAGACCACAGGACAGCCTTGGATGTTAATCTCCAGACACTGTCCATCTTTTTTCTTTTTTTCTTTTTTACTTTGATTAAAATGTGGACTGAAACTCATGAAGATTAGGCTGGCTGGCCAGAAAGCTCTAAAGATCTCACTGTCTAATCCTTCCCAGAGCCACCTACCCCACCTGGCTTTTTGTAACCTTGGGTTCTAAGGAGCAAACTCGGGTCCCCGTGCTTGCAAAGATAGCACTTCATGACTGAGCTAGCCTCCCAGCCCTACGAAATATATTTCTTAAAAATCAAGGTATCAGAGATGGAGAGATGGCTTATCAGTTAGGAGCACTAGTTACTCTTGAAGAGGACCCAGGTTTGAATACCAACACCCACATGATAGCTAACAACTATTCATGACTCCAGTTTCAGGAGATCTGAAGCCCTCTTCAGACTTCCTAAGACATTTCACAACACAGGTGCACTTACATACATGCAGGCATTACACTTGTACACATAAGTTAAAAAATAAAATAAAATAAAAATATTTTAAAAATCAATATGTCGGGGCTGGAGAGATAGCCTAGTGGTTAAGAGCACCAACTTCTCTTGCAGAGGAGCTGGGATCAATCCCCAGCACCCACATGGCGGCTAAGAACCGTCTGTAACTCCAATTCCAGGAGAACTCCAGTTCCAGGGGAATCAGAGACCCTCTTCTGACCTCCGCAGCATTGCACGACACGGGTGCACAAACCTACATGCAGTCAGTACACTCATACACATATAAAAATAAATAAAATTTTAAAAAATCAATTTGTCACTTCATATTTTCCCTTAGTGCTGATTATGAATAAAGCCTACATAGAGGGGGGAAGGGGGGAGCCTTAGGGAATTTATCTTTCCTTATCATTTTCAGATTAAAAAATATATAAGGCTGGAGAGATGGCTCAGTAGTTAAGAGCACCAACTGCTCTTGCAGAGAACACAGTTTCAATTCCCAGCACCCACGTGGTGGANGCATATGAGTGATAATATCCCATAGGCTGAGAACCTCTAGGCCTGGAGTCCAGGGGCTTTCTGCTTCCTGGCCACACAATGAGCCATTCTGATATGCCCCCTCCCCCATGATAGACAGGAACCTCTGGAACTACAAGTCAAATGAAAATAAGTCTCTTCCTCTTTTTCAATTATTTTTCTCAGACATTTTGTCACAGTGATGAAAGTCTAACTAATATGGAAAATTGATTCCAAAGAAATGAGGTTGTTGCTATGACCACCTGACCATGTGGTTCCTAAGCTTCTGTCACTGGTTAGTAGGATGAATTTGGAAAAGTTCTGAGATGCAGGCTGGACAAAGTGTAGAATGCTGTATTGGGTCGGGCGTGGTGGTGCATGCTTTTAATCCTAGCACTTGGGAGGCAGAGGGAGGTGGATCTTTGTGAGTTCAAGGCCAGCCTGGTCTACAGAGTGAGTTCCAGGACAGCTGGGGCTACAGGGAGACCCCCTCTCGAAAAGACAGAAAAAAAAAAAAAAGAATGCTGTATTGGGATTTATAGGCATGCAGCACACGATGATTTCAGTTCCAATCAGAATAGTCAAGAATGTGGACAGCAAAAACTAGTCAGGTTTCAGATGAGAAGGAGGACTCTATTGGGAATTGGATTAGAGGCTGCTTGTGTTATAGTGTGGCAAAGAACTTTAGCTATATTTTATCTATGGACTAAGACTTTGAGTGAGGCTGAACTTAAAAGTAATGGACTAGGGGCTGAAGAGATGGCTCTGGGGTTTAAGAACACTGGTTCCTCTTGCAGAGGAATAAAAAATAATGGACTAATTCATTTGGTGAAGGAAAGTTCAGGACAGCACAGCATTCTGGCTGTAGCATGGATATCACAGACTGTGTCTAGCCAGGTTTACATCGACAATTGTGAACAAGAAGCAGAGAAGAAAGATTTGTTTATTATTTATTTATTATTTTCTTATTTTATGTGTATGAGGGCATTGCCTGCATGTAGGTAACTGCACCCATGTCACGTATTGATTGCAGAGGTCAGAAGATGATATCAGATCCCAGGAACTAGAGTTACGGATGAATGTTACCTATATGGGTGTTGGGAATGGAACCTGAGTCCTATGCAAGAGCAGCTAGTACTCTTAACCTCTAAGCCATTTCTTCAGCCCATTATTGTTTTCGAAATAGGGACTTTCATAGTCCAGGCTAGCCTTCATCTCATTCTGTGTGCTCGATAACCTTGAGCTTCTGACTTTCTTGCTGCCACCTCCCAGTTTATAGGTATATGCCGCCACACTCAATTTTGTGCAGTTCTGGAGATCACATGCGAGGCTTAGCACATGCTAGACAAGCACTCCAACAAGTGGGCTAAGCTCCTAGCCCAAGAGTGTGAAGTTCTGAGCTCATTTGAAAGACTGCTTTGAGAAGGCAGTTCTAGGAACTCCTGCTTGCACAGGGCTATCCAGAGAAGTTTTTCTTCATGTTCAGACATGCCGGCATGCAGAGATGCCTACAGCAATGGTCGAGGGGGCAGCAGAGGTTAGGATAATCCACATGATGATCCTAACGGTCCTCAGGGTCAGAGAGGCTTCCACCACGACTTTAAGCTGCAAGTCATAAGAGCCAGAGAGAGAGAGAGAGAGAGAGAGAGAGAGACCATTCAGATTGCAACTAACAAGGGCATAGAGGTGGGGTTGCCCCAGGTCTTGGGAGCTCAAATCAAGGCCCTCACAACCCTAGCTGTTGAGCATGGAGCTGTAGTGTTTAATGTTGGTCCGGCTGGTCTCACTCTTGTTTTTATCCCCTCTCCTTTCTTTTTTTAAATTTTTTAAATTTTTATTTATTTTTTATGTGTACAAATGTACTGTCTGCATGTAGGTTTGTGCACCCGTGTCGTGCAATGCCTCGGAAGTCAGAAGAGGGTGTTGGATTTCCCTGGAGCTGGAGTTAAAGATGGTTCTCAGCTGCCATGTGGGTGCTGAGAATCAAACCCAGGTCCTCTGCAAGAGCAGTCGGTGCTCTTAACCACTGAGCCATCTCTCCAGGCCCCCATCTCCTTTCTATGTCGCTGTTCCTCCCTTTTGGACTAGAAATGCTTGCTTTGTGTCACTGTGTCTTGAGAGCGTGCATTATTTTTTTAATTTTTTTTAAATTTTATTTATTTCTGTATGTGTATGAATGTACTGTCTGTATGCAAATGTGTGCACCCGTGTCATGCAATGCCATGGAGGTCAGAAGAGGGTGTCGGATTCCCCTGGAACTGGAGCTAAAGATGGTTTTCAGCCGCCATGTGAGTGCTGGGGATCGAACCCAGGTCCTCTGTAAGAGCGGTCGGCGCTCTTAACCGCTAGGCCATCTCTCCAGCCCAACATACATTATTTTTTATTTACAGTAGCTCACAGGTAAGACTTTGCCTTGACTCTCAGAAGAAACTTTGGACTGGGACTTAGGACCAATGTTGGAATTATTGAGACTTAAGGCATTCTTGGAAACTAAATATATTTGGCATTGGGAGGCAGACACCAGCCTTTTGGAGGTTAAGGGTAGAGTGTTGTGGTTTAGGGAGATGTGTTTGTGTTTCAAGTTGACAATGAGTGGACTTGGGGTGGTTGATTTTGATTGAAAAACACCTTAAGAAAGTAGTAAAGTTCACCCCTGTGCGGGTACTTCATGAGAGCATTCATGGGTCAGGGAAGACCTGCCCTGAATATGGGTGGTGCCATCCCCTATGCTGGAAGTCTTCATGTAATTAAAGGGGGAAAACAGGAAAAACCTTGACTGAGCGAAGATCTCTCTCTCTCTTTCTCTCTCTCTGTCTCTCTCTCTGTCTCTGTCTCTCTCTCTCTCTCTCTCCCCTGGCTTCCTGGTCACCTCAAGGTGAGTTGTGTTCTGTCCTGTCCTTCTTGCTACCACATCCTGAAACCTCTAAAACCATGAGTCAAAGTAAGTCTATTCTTCCCTTAAGTTGTTTGGTTCGGGTATTTGATCACAGCAACATAAAACTTACACAGGAACTCTGTGATGTATTAACAGATAGCAAATGGAACAAAGGGTTTGTGCCAATTACTTTAGGGAATGCTATGTAAAGCTTTTCAGAGGCTTTAATGTGCTGTGGACAGGTTAAATGTCCAGAAGAGGGATTTATTTATTTATTTATTATTTTTTTTTGAAAAATATGGAACGTTTCACAAATTTGTGTGTCATCCTTGTACAGGGGCCATGATAATCTTCTCTGTATCGTTCCAATTTTAGTATATGTGCTGCCGAAGCAAGCACCAGAAGAGGGATTTATACAGTTGACAGTTCATTAGCCAAGATCTGTGGGGCCATATGTATTTGGAATTTAAATTTTTTCAGATTTTGGAACTCATTGTGTAGACCAGGCTGGCCTTGAACTCACAGAGATCCCTCTGCCTCAGCCTCCTGAGTGCTGGGATTAAAGTTGTGCACCATCACACCCAACCAGCTCTTTTAAAAAAAGATTTTGGCCGGGCATGGTGGCGCATGCCTTTAATCCTAGCACTTGGGAGGCAGAGGCAGGCAGATGTTTGTGAGTTCAAGGCCAGCCTGGTCTACAGAGCAAGTTCCAGGACAGCTGGGGCTACAGGGAGACCCTGTCTCAAAAAGACCAAAAAA
>VZQC01007311.1:14086-58572 GCA_009823505.1 Rhizomys pruinosus
CTGACCGCTCTTACAGAGGACCCGGGTTCGATCCCCAGCACCCACATGGCGGCTGAGAACCGTCTGAAACTCCAACTCCAGGAGAACTCCAGTTCCAGGGGAATCCGACACCCTCTTCTGACCTCCGCGGCATTGCACGACACGGGTGCACAAACCTACATGCAGACAGTACACTCATACACATACAAAAATAAATAAAATTAAATTAAAAAAAATAATAATACAATGAGCCGGGCGTGGTGGCACACGCCTTTAATCCTAGCACTGGAGGCAGAGGCAGGCGGATCTTTGTGAGTTCAAGGCCAGCCTGGTCTACAGAGTGAGTTCCAGGACAGCTGGGATTACAGGGAGACCCTGTCTCGAAAAGACCAAAAAAAAAAAAATACAATGAAAATACTCTGGTCCTATCTTCACCTCTAAGGGTAAGAGGAGCTGTAAGAAGACTCAGAGCTTCTGTCCCAGGTGGATGATTAGTGAAGTTCTGTCTGCACCCCGCCGCTCCCTTCTGGACCCGTCTTTCTGAGCGGGTCCCAGCTCTGGTTTCATCTGCGTCCGTCTGGCGCCCACTGCTGGTCTGATGGTAAAAGGCACTCAAGAATGGGACTGTGACCAGAACACTGTGGGCTGGGAAAGGAGAGGGGGTGTGGGATGGCCCGTGGGAATGTGAGGAGGACCCTGGGACAGAAAGGGACTCAAAGACGAGGAGATCTGTTTGCCTCGAGGATGTTTATGCCAGGATTCTGGTTTAAGAAACCCTTCAGACACTGGTTCTGAGGGCAAGAACACGGAGAGAATGCTTCACTGCTGGTGGGAATTAAGGATTCTTTTTCCTTCTGTTTTCCGACTCCGTATGCTGACTACACAGTGCATGGCCACTCTGAGCAGGCTAGCCATCCTCCTCCATGCAGCTGGTTCCGAGGGCATTTATAGAAATGCATCTTTGGGGGCTGGAGAGATGGCCTAGCGGTTAAGAGCGCCGACTGCTCTTGCAGAGGACCGGGGTTCGATCCCCAGCACCCACTTGGCGGCTGAGAACCGTCTTTAACTCCAGTTCCAGGGGAATCCAGAACCCTCTTCTGACCTCCGCGGCATTGCATGACACGGGTGCAAAAACCCGCATGCAGACAGTACATTCATACAGTACATTCATACACATACGAAAATAAATTTTAAAAAGTTTTAAAAAAAAAGAAATGCATCTTTGGCCGGGCGTGGTGGCACACGCCTTTAATCCTAGCATTCGGGAGGCAGAGGCAGGCGGATCTCTGTGAGTTCAAGGCCAGCCTGGTCCACAGAGTGAGTTCCAGGCCAGCTGGGGCTATAGGGGGACCCTGTCTCAAAAAGACAAAAAAAAAAGAAAAGCATCTTTGGGGGCTGGAGAGATGGCCTAGCGGTTAAGAGCGCCGACTGCTCTTGCAGAGGACCCAGGTTCGAGCCCCAGCACCCACATGGCGGCTGAGGACCATCTTTAACTCCAGTTCCAGGGGAATCCGATGCCCTCTTCTGACCTCCGCGGCACTGCATGACACGGGTGCACAAACCTACATGCAGACAGTACATTTATACACATACAAAATAAATAAATAAAATTAAAAAAAAAATGCATCTTTGCCATTCATGTGGCCTTTATCTCTGTGGGGTCCACAGTAGGATTCAAGCCTCCAAACTCTTCCCTCCGCACAGGAGTGTGTCCAAGTAGGTTCCTGTGAACATTTGAGATAAAAATAACACGCGGAGCGCATGGACGAGCGCAGCTGCCGTGCCGTGCCTGATGCCTTGACCAAAGCTGGTGTCAAGTTATTGGGAAAATAGATCCTTTTTAGGTCAGGCGACTTCTCGCTTCACACACAGAGGCTTTAGTCATTAAGAGGAAGATAATTTATGCCACCATGGCTTGCTTTGGCCTTTCACCCTGAATTTACTCCAATATTGCAAATGGAATCTGAGCTGTAGAACACAGAACTTAGGTTCCCCCCAACCCAACACACACTCACACATGCACGCACGCACGCACGCACACAAAATTTAGGGTTTCTAGGACGTTAGACCTATGGTTTAGTTTTATATGGTCAAAGAGTATTTGCGAATGAAGTTTTGGATCCTAAGAATTCTCAGTTTAAGAATAATTTGGGTAGCTACCTCCCCCAAATACCCCCTTTCCTTCCTCCCTTCCTTTAAAATAGTACTCTGAGCCTGTCAGCTGTGGTGGCAGAACTAACTCCTTAGGTCTTCGAAACACATTCCAAAGTTCTGAAACCTTGCCATCCTTTTTTACTCGTGTGCCCAAATTAGCCCTAGAGAGTTGTCTGTACAGCCGCATAGGATCCACCAGAAGGGTAGCCACTTTTATCTGTGGACAATAGAGAGGGAAAGCAAAGTGGTGACAACTGGGAAAACCATCTCTAAAGCAATTTATGTCTAGGAAGTAGACTTGGTCTGACTGAAGAAGAAACTTGATTTGTTTGAAAAATGGATTTGGGGGCTGGAGAGAGAGCTCAGCAGTTAAGAGAACTGACTGCTCTTGCAGAGCACCCAGGTTTGATTCCCAGCAGGACAGCTAACAATATCCCTAACTCCAGTTCCAGGGGGTCTTATGCCCTCTTCTGACCTCTCTGGGCATTGCATGACAGAGGTACACTTACATACACGCAGGCAATACACTCATACACATAAAATAAAAATAATAAATAAGTGGCCGGAGAGATGGCTCAGCAATTAAGAGCACTGACTGCTCTTGCAGAGGACCCAGATTCCATTCCCAGTATCCACATGGCAGCTAACTGTCCCTACCTCCACTTCTAGGGGGTCCAACACCTCTTCTGACCTTCAGGGACATTGTATGACATAGGTACACCTACCTACATGCAAGCAATACACTTGTACACATAAAATAAAAATAATAAAATATTAAATAATAAATAATATTTTATTATTTATTTATTTAGATATGTTTTTATTGTTATTAAACGTTTTCATACATCATACATCATTTCTCGATCCAATTTAGAATCATTTCCCTTTCCATGCCTCCCACCCCACCTGAGTTCATGCACTCTGCCATACATGTCTTGCATCTTTTTCTGAGTCTTTCCAGAGTTTTTTTTTTTCAAAGCAGAGGCTTATTGTTTTGGGGAGAACGTCACTGTTTCAGTCAGTTTTTTTCCAGTTCTTTTGTTGTTGGTGTTCTTTCCAATGTGTATTGCTTCTATATATACATATGTACACATACATAAATATATTCATACATACATACATACATACACATATAACCTGAATTGGAGGATTTTCTTTTCTTTTTTTTTTTTTTTGTCTTTTTGAGACAGGGTCTCCCTGTGGCCCCAGCTGTCCTGGAACTCACTCTGTAGACCAGGCTGGCCTTGAACTCACAAAGATCCACCTGCCTCTGCCTCCCAAGTGCTAGGATTAAAGGCGTGCGCCACCATGCCCGGCCAGATTTTCTTTTTTTAAGGAAGTGTTTGAAGGCTCCTCCTTGGCAAGCCCAAACAACCATCAATCCTGCCTTTGTGCTCCACACTGGGGTCGTTCCTTCCCATGGTCACCCAAATGAGGTCCAATAGGCACGGCATCCTGTCTTGATCTTCCTGTACTGGCCTCCATAATACAGCCTGGGTAGTCCAACAATGGCAGTCTATACCCTGAAGAGGCTGAAACCCCAGTAGCTGCTCAGTCCACCAGCTGGATGTCTCAGTAGTCCCCATCTGGCATTGAAGGTTTGGAGGATTCTTGGAGAGACATGAGTCTTCAGTCCATATTGGAGGGTTAAAAAGCTGTATCTCATGTCTTTGAAGGATGGCAAAAGCAGTGGCAGCCACAGAGTAGATGCATTTGTCACTAAGACTTGAAGACAGGCAAAACAACAGCTCTCTCTCTCTCTCTCTCTCTTCGTCTTTTTACTAAGATCTCAAGTTTTATATCTGAAGAACAATTTCCTAGGCCTTACAGATTATTTATTTCTGGTTATACTTTCCTTTTGGATGCTTAAGACCACACAGTTAGCCCAGGTTAATCAAGGTTTTTGTTTTCTCAAGGTCAGTTGAGGATTTGGTCCTCAGGGGTCACTGGGGGAGGGGGGTTGGGGGGGACAGACAAAGTCAGGTCTTGCTAGACCAGGCTTCCCTTTTTGAAGCATGAGCAGACTTTCCTCTTTATAGACTATACACTGGCTGAAGTCCCATTAGTGGATCTCCAAGACCTCCCTTCACAGGAAGACTGGTGACTCACATTTGCAGGACATTTCAAGAGATGCCCCCATGCATAGCTCCCAGGGACTTAGTTGACCTCTGAGGGCAAGGAACAAAGTTATCCCTTAGGTCCCTCAGTCAATGTTAATGTTATATTCCTCATGATCTGAAAACAACTGTGCTCTTATATTGTGAATCCCTAGACAGGTTCTAGAATTAACCTACCATTTATTTTCAGACTTTGGATTTTGGTATATGGATGATGGGTATGTATGCATATTTTAGAGTAATATAAAATCAAAATGGAAAAAAAATCAAAATGGAAAAATTTGAATAAAGAAATATGATATGGAAATAACATACAGTTTGTTTTCAGATGACATAATTTTAGTATAGGTGCGATGTAAGAAATATGATATGGAAATAACATACAGTTTGTTTTCAGATGACATAATTTTAGTATAGGTGCGATGTATCAGGCAGGTGTAACTTAGCCTTTCTGGGTGCTTAATGACCATATTTAATGCCCATACTTATTTATTTAAAAGAAAAATGAAAAATAAAGGACATATATTTCCATCTCCCTCACCACTCCAGTACTCAGTACCAAATTCCAGTGGAACTGTCTTCCCAGCTCTATGAATATTATATTGAAAAATAAAATAAAAGACTACTGAAATCAAATGTATAGCTTAATTCATTATTATAGGGTAAACCCACCCAGTCTATGAAATAATCTTGGGGCTGGAGAAATGGCCTAGTGGTTAAGAGCACCGACTGCTCTTGCAGAGGACCCGGGTTCGATCCCCAGCACCCACATGGTGGCTAAAAACTGTCTTTAACTCCAGTTCCAGGGCAATTCGACACCCTCTTCTGACCTTCACGGCATCGCACGACACGGATGCACAAACCTGCATGCAGACAGTACATTCATACACATACAAAAATAAATAAAATTAAAAAAAAGAAATAATCTCTGCTGGCACCCCCTGAATGCCCTTCAGATATGGTATTCCTATCACAATGCTCTCTCTCTTCCCACAAAGTACCACTCTACAGAATGTTATGTTACTGCACTCATGATGGGCATTTTGGGTAAGACATTTTCAGTGTCTGAAGTTACACAGTTTAGTATCTGGAATGTACAAAGAACTCCTGCAAATCAACAAGAAAAGGCCAGAAACCTGGTTAAAATTGAATAATGAAAGATTATACTTTCAGGGATCATTTCTATAGTTTGTAACTAGAGAAGTTTCTCTGACCGTGTAGAGTACCAGAAACCACGAGGAAGAGTCGTAGTGCTCCTTCCTGAGCGTGAAGCCGGCTCTTAGTGTTGTTCTTTTGCAACTGCTATTTGCCATTGATGATCGTTCTGCTCTCCTTTTTGGGAGAGTCAGAGGAGGGAGCACAGTCTGAGTGGTTAAAAAAAAAATTGAATAATGAATATGGTAGCAAATCACAGAAGAGAAATCAGAATGACTGACAAGGGAGACATAGTTCAGTTACTAGAGGACTTGAAGCCATGAAGTTGGTCCCCAACACTGCATAGACTGGATGTGATGACACATCTCCGTTATCTCAGCACTGGACAAACGGGCAGCAGAATTGCAAATTCAAGGTCATTATCGGGTACACAGTGAGTTTGAGTCTAGCCTAGGATATGGGAGACCCTGTCTCAAAAATAAATAAATAAATAAATAAAGATTAACAAGAACGTCTGACTAGTATATGAAAAGATAGATGCTCAACCTTCTAACACTCGAAACAATGCAAATTAAAATATGGGGACATGCCTTTGTAGTAAACACTAATTATGTGTGAAGTATTAAGTTTGATCCTGGCACAAAACAGTAACAACAATAACAGGAGCAACAAAAACAAATTATAATCATTTTGCATCATCAAGATCAGCCCAAGTTGGAGAATTCAGAGGATACCTACCAAGTATTGGCAAGGATGTGAGGAAAAGGAATCATTGTTACTGCAGTATAAACTTGTAAGACTATTCTGGAAGCCATCTGACTATATTTCATGAATTTAAGCATGCATATTCCTTTTTTTTTTTTTGTCTTTTTGAGACAGGGTCTCCCTGTAGCCCCAGCTGCCCTGGAACTCGCTCTGTAGACCAGGCTGGCCTTGAACTCACGAAGATCCGCCTGCCTCTGCCTCCCAAGTGTTAGGATTAAAGGCGTGCGCCACAACGCCTGGCCAAGCATGCAAATTCCTAACAAGCCAGCAATCTCATATCCCTAATGTCACATAAACAAGCATATTCAGCAAAGGATGGGTGTTCATTGCTAGAGAAGTGAAGAAGTAAAATGCATGAATACATACTTTGCTGCACCATGCAGCAGTCAGCCACTAGATGCACTTTGAGTTATATAAAAAGTCTTAAAAAAACGTGTGCCACATAAGGAAAAGATGCAGTAAGATGTATGCTAGAATACCAATTATATAGACTAAGGTCACATCTATTCACTAAACTGTACTCCAGGGCTAACATTAAGCACATTATATGTGAGTGTATCTTATGGGGCTGGGGAAAACGATGAGCAAGCAGGGGTACGAATGGGAAAAAAAGAGAGGGCAGCTACATATTAATGATGGACCAAGAAGTACTGTGAGCTAAAGAAATTTGTCTCTCAGGGCTGGAGAGATGGCCTAGTGGTTAAGAGCACGGACTGCTCTTGCAGAGGACCCAGGTTCGATCCCCAGCACCCACATGGCAGCTGACAACCATCTTTAACTCCAGTTCCAGGGGAATCCAACGCCCTCTTCTGACCTCTGAGGCATTGCATGACACTGGTGCACAAACTTACATGCAGACAGTACATTCATACACATAAAAAAAAAATTGTCTCGGGCTGGAGAGATGGCCTAGCAGTTAAGAGCGCCGACTGCTCTTGCAGAGGACCCGGGTTCGATCCCCAGCACCCACATGGCGGCTGAGAACCGTCTGTAACTCCAATTCCAGGAGAACTCCAGTTCCAGGGGAATCCGAGACCCTCTTCTGACCTCCGCGGCATTGCACGACACGGGTGCACAAACCTACATGCAGACAGTACATCTATACACATACAAATATAAATTAAAAAAAAAATTGTCTCTCTGGCGCATGCCTTTAATCCCAGGCAGAGGCAGGAAGATCTCTGTGAGTTTCAGGCCAGCCTAGACTACATAGTGATTTCCAGAGCAGGTACGTTGTGAACCGATATCTTAAACAAAAAAAAAAAAAAAAAGAAATTTGTCTTTTACCAGGTTATGGTGGTCCCAGCACTCTTGGGGGGAGAGGCAGCCTGTAAGTTGAAGGCTAGGCTGGGCTATATACTGAGACCCTGTTAAAAAAAAAAAAAAAGAATTTTGTCTCTCTGTAGGAGAGGGAGGAAACTGTCATACAGAAGTATCACACAGTGACCAACAAGATGGCTCAGTTGTGCTTGAGCCCAAGCCCGATGACTGTAGTTGAATCCCTGGAACCCCCATAGTGGAAGAAGAGAAGAAACTCCAGTAAATTATCCTCTGACCTCCATATGTATGCTGCAGCATGCCCCCTCCCAAATAAATAAATAAATAAATGCAATTTTAAATTAAAAAAAAATTTTTTTTTTTTGGTCTTTTCCAGACAGGGTCTCCCTGTAGCCAGCTGTCCTGGAACTTGCTCTGTAGACCAGGCCTGGCCTTGAACTCACAAAGATCCCGCCTGCCTGCTCCCAAGTACTAGGATTAAAGGTGTGCCGCCACACGCCCTGCCTTCCTGGCTAATTTTTATTTTATTTTTCTGTATGTGTATGAATGTACTGTCTGCATGCAGGTTTGTGCACCCGTGTCGTGCAATGCACGGAGTCAGAAGAGGGTGTCGGATCCCCTGGAACTGAGTTCTCCTGGAATTGGAGTTTCAGATGGTTCTCGCCCGTCATGTGGGTGCTGGGGATCGAACCCGGGTCCTCTGTAAGAGCCGGTCAGCGCTTTTACCACTACGGCCATCTCTCCAGTCCTATTTTTTTTTTTTTTTATAATGCAATTTTTTTTCTTCTCCCAACAACTCTGTCAGGAGTTTTTAGGTACCTCTCTTTTAAAAATTTATTTATTATTATTTATTTATTATTATGTTATTTTATTTAGTTTGTTGAAATGTACTGGGTCTGCATGCAGTGCTGGCAGCACTTGGTGTCGTGCAGTGGTCCGCAGTAAGGTTTAGAAGAGAGCGTCGGATTCCCCAAGACCTGGAAAGTTTTACAGACGGTTTTCAGCCCACCATGTGGTGCTGGGGATCGAACCTGGGTCCTCTGCAAGAGCAGCCGGCGCTCTAACACTAGGTCATCTCTCCAGCCCATAATGCAATTTTTTAAAAGTACTTTTTAATTTTATTTTTTTTTAAATTATTTTTTTAGAAGTATGAGTATGTCTGCATGTAGGTTGGTGCACCTTGTGTTTGCAGTCTGAGTCATGAAGAGAGTGGATTCACCCCTAAATGGAGCCAAAGCGTTCTCTGCCCATGTGGGTGCGGGGATAGAACCCAGTCCTCCGCAAGAGCAGGTCGTGCTCAACCCTAGGATCTCTCCAGCATCCCAAAAATGCAAGATTTTAAGCTTCATTCTACAGGATAGTCACATAAGGGTTTAGAAACCTTCTCCTAGTGGCTAAAATGGGTGGTGTCTAGGTAAAATTTGGATACACATTTCAAAGGACCACAAAGATGGTTACTAAATGCTTCATGAATCTTCAGGGCATTCTTAAAATTTTTTCTTTAATTTAATTTTTTTTATGTGTATGAATGTACTGTCTGCACATAGGTTGTGCACCTGTGCCATGGAATGCTGTGAGGTCAGAAGAGGGTGTCGCATTCCCTGGAACTGGAAGTTAAAGACAGTTCTCTAGCCGCCATGAGTGGGTGCTGGGAGTAGCACAGGTCTCTGCAAGAGCAGTTGCAGTTGTCTCTAACTGGCTAGGCCATCTCTCCAGCCCCTCCAAGGCATTTTAAGGGTGGCACTGAGATTGTGTAGGTGAGAAAGTCAGCCCAGCCTCCAGATATTCAAGGCAAAGCGTAGACACTGTTATTGTTGCCAGAGAGCTCTGAGCATGTTACATATCTATCTGCCTGTTACTAGGCATGTGTTTGGATACAGAGAACAGACTTTAAGTACAAATGACAGTAATTCTCTTTCTCCTCCTCCTCCTCCTCCTCCTCTTCCTCTTCTTCTTCTTCTTCTTCTTCTTCTTCTTCTTCTTCTTCTTCTTCTTCTGGTGTTTTCGAGACAGGGTCTCTCTATAGCCCCAGCTGCCCTGGAATTCACTCTGTAGACCAGGCTGGCCTTGAACTCACAGAGATCCACGTGCCTCTGCCTCCAGTGTATTGGGATTAAAGGTGTGTGCCAGCACACCAAACTCTCCTTTCTTCTTAATCCTTAGTATTTCTTGTTTGTTCTAGCCTTGCTATGTAGCTGGCTCTGACTGCCCTTGAACCCACATTCCTTCTGCCTCAGGTACTAGGATTATGCACATGAGCTCCTGTGATAGTTAATCTCTCTTGTTAACTTGATGAGACCTAGAATCACCTTGTTGTGGTTTGAATGAGTGTCCCCCATAGGCTCTAGGTATTCAGACATTTGGTTCAAGTTGGTGTGCTGTTTCTGGAGGTCTTAGAAAAGGTGTGGCCATGCTGGGGGAAGTGGTGGGTCACTGGGGGCGGGCTTTAGGGAGCTTAACAGCCTCCGTGCATCTACAGTTGCTCTCTCTGCTTCCTGTGCTCTTTGCGATATGTGACCCTCTGTTTGCCTGCTCTGGGATCCGGCCACCAGCCTCCCGCCAACAATGTGACTAATTCCCTGGAAACCGCCAAATTGTAAGCCTCAAATAAACTCTTCCTTTTATAGTTCCTTGGTCTGGTGTTTTATCACAGCAACAAGAAAAACTGACTAATACAAGTATTGGTACCAGAGAGTTGGGCTCAGTTTGGCTGTGAAGAAACTGACCATTGTTATGTTTGGAGAATGTGTAAGACTTTTGAACTTTGGGCTGGAAAGCGCTGTGACTATTATAAGCAGAGTTATAAGGCCATTCTAGTGGAGCCTGGAGAAAGAATGGCTGCAAAAGATGTGGTTCCGGGGGAAAATAAAGTCTTAGGCAGCCAACCGGAAGATATTTTGATAAAGAGTCTGCAACCAGTTTGCCCACAGCCCAGATGCTTTTGAAATGCTAAGTTGAAGCAGTGGACCTGATTGTCTTTGGCGGAGGATATTTCAAGAACAGCCTAATGTAGAAACTGGTGCGTGGCTTTTAATGGTGAATATTATTCAGAATCTACAGTTGAAAGAGCAGTGGAGCAGAAAAGAATGCAAATGTTACAGTTTGGTTCTGATAACTGCACTAGGAAGATTTAAAGGTGGGGCCAAGGCATGTGAAGGAGAGGTTGGATCTGAAAATGCACTAGTAGATTAAGGTGGGGCCAAGGCATGTAAAGGAGAGGTTGGATCTAAAAACTCACTAGGAAGTTTCAAGATGTGAAAGGTGGGGCCAAGGCTTGTGAAGGAGAGTTTCCTTTTGATAAGAATTAAAGTGATTAAGGAAGGGCTTTCGAGATTTACAGAGTAACAAAAGAAATCAGTACCTTCAGGGCAAGACCACACCCAGCTACTCCTCCAGCAAGTCCAGGGGCAGAGAAAAGTGCAAATGTGGTTGAAATGGGCCAGGGTCTGGCCTGAACTTGCAGCCAGTTTCAGCAATTTCATTCACTGGTGCTGCTTTAGAGACATGAAGTTTTGCAGAGTGAAGGGGTCATCAGTTCTTCCTCCCAGGTTTCAGAGAGCCAAAGAGGCCAGGAGAGTACAGCAGGGTGTCCCTGAATAAAGAAGGCATGATAGGCCACTGCGTAAAGCTGTGAGTATGAAGCCTTGTTGGCAGCGGAAACCCCAAGAAGACTTTCGAGATGCAGACCTGTGAGATATTTGCAAAGAGAGCTGCATAGGGAGTGTACCAGCCTAAGAAAGAGAATGTATGTTGCAAGCCAAGCTGGAAGAGCTGAGCGTGTAAGCCCTTTGGAAGTCAACCCAGAGTCGCATGGAGCTACTAGGACTTGGCGTTTGCCCTGCTGGTTTTCGGTCTTGTTTTTGGTCCAGTATTTCCTCACTATGCCTCTATTCCTCTCTTTTGGAATGGGAATATGTGTATTGGTTCCATTGTACATTGGAGTATGTAATTTGCCTTTTGATTTTACAGGAGCTTTACAGTTAAAGAGATTGGCCTGAGTCTCAGAGAGACTTTGGACTGTGGGACTTTTGAATGACATTGAAATGGTAAAGACTATGGGGAACTTTTAAGGTTGAACTAAATGCTTTTGCATTTTATATGGTCAGGAGCCTATGGGCCCAGTGGGATGTGGTTTTTGATGAGTGTCCCCCATGGGCTCTAGGTATTCAGACATTTGTCTCCAGTTGGTGGTGCTGTTTGGGGGTCTTAGAAAGGTGTGGCCATGCTGGGGGAGTGTGTCACTGGGGGGCGGCTTAGTGAGTTAACAGCCTCTGCTCTAAGTTGCTCCTCTCATGCTTCCTGTGCTCTTTGCGAATGTTACCCTCTGGTTTGCTGCTCTGGATTCGGCACCACTGGCCTCCCGCCACAATGGACTAATTCCCTGGAACTCCAATTGTAAGCCTCAAATAAACTCTTCCTTTTATAAGTTCCTTGGTCCGGTGTTTTATCACAGCAACAGAAAACTGACTAATACACACCTGATGTCTATAGTCTAACGGGGATTATCTTGATTAGGTTAACTGAGGGGCCCATTGTGGGTGGTCTCATTCCCTGGGCTGAGACCCTGATTGTATAAAAGGGGGAAAGTGAACTGAGCACATCGATGACCACTCTCTGCTTCCTGACTGTGGATGCAGTGTGACCAGCTCCCTCACATGCCTGCTGCCCTGCCTTCCCACCATAACGGACTACACCCTGGAACCATTAGCCAAAATAAAGCTTTTCTCCTTCAAGTTGCTTTGTCAGGGTATTTTATCACAGCAACAGAAAAGCTACTGAGACAGCCATCATACTTGGCTTTTGAGTCTTCCTTCTTTCTCTCTTCTTGATTTATTGATTTCTTTCTTGGTATTGGGGCTTGAGCCCTGATCATCATGCACACTAGATTATTGCTTGACCCCTGACCTACATCCCCAGTTCCTTTAGTATTCCTTAATTAGGAATTAATTAATTAGGAAAGCAACAAGTACTGTAAGAAAGTCAGGAGACATTAATGCAAAAATAAGTAATTAGAAATCTACATATGACTCATGAGGTTTTAAAAAATAGACTTTGTGCTGGGCATGGTGGTGCATGCCTTTAATCCCAGCACTCTGGAGGCAGAGGCAGGTGGATCTCTGTGAGTTCAAGGCCAGCCTGGTCTCAAAAAAAAAGTTCAGCTGGGGCTACAGGGAGACTCTATCTCAAACACACACACACACACACACACACACACATGACTTTGTGAGACTGGAAAAATGGCTCAGTGGTTAAGAATACTGGATGGTCTTGCAGAGGACCCAGGTTAAGTTCCCAGCACCCACTTGGTGGCTAACTATAATTTGAGTTCCAGGGGAATCAACTCCTTCCAGGCCTCTATGATCACTGTGTACACATGGTGCACTTACATATGTGCAAGCACCACATACATAACTCTACCAACTGAACTACATCCTTAGCCCAAGATGGACTTTAATTTTAAAGAAATATTTGTTTGTTTATTTATTTATTTATTTATTTATTTTGCCTACATGTATGTAAGTATCATGCAATGCCCAAGGAAGCCAGAAGAGGGCAACTGATCCCTTGAAATGGTGCTATGAATGGTTGTTAGCTACCAAGTGTGTGTTAGGATTTGAACCTAGGGTTCCTGGAGAAGCACCAGTGCTCTTAATGGCTGAGTCATCTCTCCAGCCCTAGACCTTAATTAAAAAATAAATATTCTTGCCGGGCATGGTGGGCACACCTTTAATCCTAGCCACTCAGAGGCAGAGGCAGGGGATCTTTGTGAGTTCAAGGCCAGCCTGGGTTCCAATGAGTGGAGTTCCAGAACAGCTGGGGCTAACAGGGAGACCCTGTTTCTCAAAAAAAAAGCAACATATATATATATATTCTTTTTTTTTTTTTAATCTTTTTGAGACAGGGTCTCCCTGCAGCCCCAGCTGTCCTGGAACTCACTCTGTAGACCAGGCTGACCTTGAGCTCACAGAGATCCGCCTGCCTCTGCCTCCTGAGTGCTGGGATTAAAGGCGTGCACCACCATGCCCAGCCATTATTTTATTTTTATGTGTATGAGTATATTTCCTGCATGTGTGTAAGTGCACTTGTGCACTTGTGTCATGCAATGCCTGCAGAAGTCAGAAGAGGGCATCAGATGCCCTGGAACTGGAGTTAAAAATGGTTGTTAGCCTCCATGTGGGTGCTGGGAATCGAACCTGGGTCCTCTGCAAGAGCAGACTGTGCTCTTAACTGCTAGGCCATCTTTCTAGGCCCTAGACTTTAATTTTTAGCAGTTTTAGGCTTGAAGAAAAATTGTGCCAGAAGTACAAAAATCTCAAGTCAGGCCTATAATCTCTAGTACTTGGGAGGCTCAGGCAAAAGGGTGGTAAATTCAAGGAGAGCCTGGGAACTTGAGACCCCGATTCAAACAAAAAGTTAAAAAGAGGTCTGTTGACATAGTGGTTGTCGCAGAAGCCTGATGATGCCTAGATCCCATGTATAGACAGAAGGAAGGAACCACAGTTATCCTCTGACCTCCACATGTGTGTCATGGCATACATACCCCCTGCTATTAATAAATAAACATTAAAAATTTTTTTGAGACAGGGTCTCCTGATAGCCCCAGCTGACCTGGAACTCACTATGTAGACCAGGCTGGCCTTGAACTCACAGAGATCCACCTGCCTCTGCCTCTTGAATGCTAGGATTAAAGGCGTGCATCACAACATCCAGCCCAAGATGGTTCTTAACCGCCATATAGGTGCCGGGAATTGAACCTGGGTCCTTTGCAAGAGCAGTGAATGCTCTTAACTGCTGAGCCATCTCTCCAGCCCCCCTTCCATATTTTACATATGGCTAACTATGCACATCTCATTATGTTAATAGCTACATAGGATTCCATTGAATGATGTAACATCATGTAGGCATTTGCTAAGCCTCTGCTAATACACATGTTGCACCAACCAGTGTGACTGAACGGACATCTTGGTACAGTTGTATAACATTTGCAGGACGGACTATGTAACTTGGATGGCTGAGTTGCTTAGCATCACATTACTTTTGATACAAATTGCCCTATGAAAACGTTCAATCATGTAATAAGTGTTTATTGGATATTTATTTCATATCAGACACTTGTGAGACTTTAGAAATTCAGCCATGAAGAAACACACAGTTCCTAGTGGAGGACATCATTACTGAATCCTAATTGCATAATGCAACGTGTTACTGTACTTTTAACTGACTTGAAGGGAAGGAACAAGGATGTTGCAGAATGTGGACAGAGGAAAGTTACACTGGGCATCAGGAACACCCTCCACCAAGGCACGAACAAAAGGAAGCAAGTAATAGTTAAAGAAGTCCAAGAAGCTGGGGACAGGTTGGGGAGAAACAGCCTTTCAGACAAAGGCCCACGTGGAGGTGCTGAGGGGGGACAGAGTGAGTCAGTGTGCAGAGTCTGGGAAGCCAGGCTGAAGAAGCAAGGCCAGACCATGCCCCCAGAGTCTTCTCAGCAGTGCACAGAGGGACTCATTTCCCGCGGCTTTGAGAACGAATTTACAAGTATTTTCTTCTCCATTTTGTTATTGTGTGAATGTTCCTTGATTCTCAATAAAAGGCTTTCAGGGAAGTTCGTAATTGCTTATGTTGTTAGATTCAAATGCACATGAAAGTTACTTCATGATGTTAGCCAAATTCCCCAAATCCCTATGCACCCAGCATATTTCTTCTATTTTAAGACTTAAAATATGAGAGAAATTTCCTGTTTCTGCAAAACAAATTTGTTCATGTACAGCAAACTACTTGTTCTGTTCGGCTTACCCTCCTGCATGGTCCTCCAGGGGTCCGGGATGTTACTTCCAGGTGTCCTGGGTTCGGCCATGTTTTAACCAATGAAATATGGGTCACGGTGGGAGGAAGAGTGTCGACACTTTAGCGGGACTTCGTCCCTTCCTATTCTGTCCTTGATGGTATAAGTGCTTTTTTTTTTTTTTGAGACAGGGTCTCCCTGTAGCTCCAGCTGTCCTGGAACTTCCTCTGTAGACCAGGCTGGTCTTGAACTCACAAAGATCCACCTGCCTCTGCCTCCCAAGTGCTAGGATTAAAAGCCTGCGCCACCACGCCCGGCAGTATAAGTGCTTTAAACAGTTTCTAGTCTCTGTCTTTCCTCTGATCCCATAACATCCAAGGATGGACCTGTCTGTCCTGTATCCTGCGGGACTCAGTTACTAGTGGGTTTTGAGGGGAGACCCCAAACCTGAAATATAATGGGCGAGAGAAAAGAGCGAGACTTTGCAAAGGTTGTCAAAGTCTGTTTTAATGAAATAAACCGTTACATTTATACTTTGCAGAAAGGTAGGAAGTAAGGAGGGGAAGGGCAGGACATGCAAAATGTGTTTAAGATAAGCTTGGAATGTCCTGTGGGCTGGAACATCCTGAGGCTTATCTTCAGCAAACATTAGCATAGCCCTAAGATCGGATCCATGCTGGGCGAGCAGGGCATGTTTGGGCCTGTCCGGCTGGACTGTGTCTCAGTCTCCAATTGTCCCCCTATTTTATTTATTTCAAAAGGAGAGTCTGTCCTTAGGCTATGCTGATGTGCTCCAATGAGTCGGTCTTTACGGTAGAGCCCCTTGTCTTAGGCTACTAGAGTTGTGATCCGCAACCCCTGTATTTCGGGAGGAGGTAGAGGCCAGACAAAAGGGCGATGCCTCACAGAGTGTCAGGGCTATGGAGGGCCCTCTTGCAGTCTAGCTGCAATCACCTGCTTAGGGTCTAGTGTAAGGAGCCTATTTCCGACCTATCTCCTGGTTGCGGCTCGAGCTAATCCCATCGTAGGGTTACTCTACAGCAAGTGAGTGTCTGTCCCGATTCATGGCATCACAATACTCCTGACATCAACGGTCTCTATTGTATTTTTATATTTTAAAATTTTAAAAACAGCAACTGGGAAAGCTGGATCGTCAGCAACTGGGGACTGAGGCTGGTTCCTCCGTAAGTTTCTTGAGATGAAGCAAGCTTGTACTCATAAATTCCTGAAGTTAGTAAGCTAGCTCCTAAACTCCTGAGATAGTAGGTTTGCTCTGGTAAACTCAAGGAGATAGCAAGTTGTAATTTTTTCTGCCGAGCAATGTAAAATATCTGACAGCTTTGTCTCCCAGCATCTCCTCCCTTCCTTTATACAAAAAGAGGGGAAGCCCCACTAGTAAAGGTGGGTTTTCTCCAGTATCTATTGTTTCATATTGGAAAACAACCCAGTCCATAGTCCAATTGGAAGAAGCTTGTATGCACAAACACGTTGATCAATTTAAGAGTCCAGTCATAAGTTGTAGTCTCACGGTTCACCCCAGTCTCTCGGCAGCCCTTACATCCAACCTACGCCTCCTCTTCCGCAAGTTGTTCCCTAGGCCTTTGGGAGAGGGCACAGGTGGGTGAGAAAGCCAAAGCCAGGCAAATTAGATGTATAGGCATTAAAACAATATTATTATGGCAAGTTAAGCTGCGAGCATAGACACAAATGCTTAGATTTGGGTATGTTATCCACAGCTGTGGTCTCTCTTATAAACAGATGGACAAGTTCTCAATTGTGGCTCAATAATATCTCCTAACCAACTAGAGGACAATAAGCTTTGGCAATCAGCCATGGGAATTTATTCCTCCAAAAGGAGAGAGCTAATTAGCCAATTAGATTTGGGATATGTCATAGACCCACAAAATGGCCCTTGGCCACTGGTTGCAACAAAAACATCTCCAGGGCATTTGGAGGTGTAGCTGTCGACAGAGGAATCTTTGCTTGAAACTCAAGGAAGACCAAATATTTTGCCTTTTGTCGCTTAGTGGCCCTTTTGGTAACACTCTTTCTGGCATTTTGAAGGCCAACTGTACATTAGCAAAGTGATGTCTCAAAATATTTCTCCATGCTTACACCAGGTCTAAGACAACAGGGACTTACCACCCTTAAACTCTTTGCGGACAATTCCCATTTACAGGCAAAAGACCTTTATAATTTGGGGAGCTCGGATCCCCCAGCCAACATCTACTTGGCAGAACAATCCATTGCTGGCATCAGAGCTGCTCCTGTATTAACATATTGTGCTCCATTGTACCACTTATAAATTAAATTTATATTTGGCTCTAAGAACAGAGACCATCCCTGTATAGTTTCCATGTCTATCACTCAATCAAAGAAGGCAGTATACCTGTCTCACAAGCATTTACCATTACAACAAGTTGGTTTCCATTTCAGTTGGGGAAATGACTTCAATTACCATTCATGGTTTTTCTTTTCCATATAAAAGTGAGAGGTAGGAAGGTTTTTCTCAGCAAATCCGGAGTTTGCCCTTTTATCAGAACCACAAAAATCATAAACAGTTTAATCAAACAGAATTTAGAGAATGTTCAATGTCTTGTGACTCAGGCAAAAAATCTGAGGGTTTCCTTTTCTTTCAATGTCCAGTGGGTTTCAAGGCCTCCTTCTTCTGGCAATTTTTCAGTCCATTTTGTAGTCAAAGATTGTATATTTTTCAGGCACTCAGGTTGGTGTTTTTACCTGTGGGAACAAACAAATCTCCTCATTGTTGCTTAGATTTTAAAATTATTTATCAAAGTTGGAAATATAGAAGGGAATATTAATTGCACCTCCCTCTTTCGATCAATAGATGACTAAATTGTATTATAAATACCATAAACAGGAACCAAGGTATGTTTTTATCAAATTTACCCAAACTTTTATCCTTGACTGTATTCTTATTTGGGAAATGAACTCAAGACTTAATTTCTTAAATTATCTTACAAGAAGGAAAAAATGTTACAGAGGTGATACTGTATAACACAGAATACAGAGACCATCTGTGTGCCTTAATCCCCAAAGCCATTGTTGGAATTCCACCAGATTACAAATAAAGCAATTAACATCTGTATATTTTTAATTAGTTTAAATGCATTACAATTTTAACTGTAAACCTCTAAGGTGATTTAAATAGCTGTCTTTTTTACCGTTCTGGCCTTTCCTAGGCCTGGCAGGAAAACCTACTTAAAAGATTTTTAATATCTCCTCTTAATAAAAATATATATTTTTTATGTTATTATGTTCATCAATCAATTAAAGACTGGTGATATGTCCCATGAGAAGTTGTTACCATCATTACCATCTGATTAATTTTTTATAGTTATCATCATTACCATCTTGATTAATATTTTTATACCTTTTATTTTTTATTTTTAAACTTCAAAAACCTATCAACCTTTAATACAACTGAAAACCTGGTTGCATCTTGTTTTAGTGTTGAAAGAGTGTACTAGCAGTGTAGATCATTGACATTATTCATTTCTAAGAAACCCATAACCTTTGTTGAAATCGAACCATGTTTTGGCTGTTTAATATAAATTTGCGTTTTAAGATGGAAGGGCCAGTTCGAACTTAGAGGCAATGTTTTTTATTTTATACATTAAAATATATACTTAGAACATAAGTACACTCATCCATACACACATGTGCGCGCACATATATACATACACACATACAATATAGAAAGATTTGTTAGGTTAACCTGTAAGATAAGAAAGACATATCGTTTGATTGTCCAATGAGAAACATGAAATTTTTATAATTTTTTATAGGGTTATTTTACATATTGGAATAAATGTCCTAGTAATGCAAAACAGCTGAGATCCATATGCCACCTCTTAGGCCCATTTGCAACACTTGCCTTTAATGAACTAAACCTAAAGTTTACTATTCTTCCTATCCTGTCCCTTCTGGTAATTACTCCTAAGCTGTCCCTCTGTAAGCCTAACTCTGACCCTATATTATTTACAAATCTAAAGATTGAGGATTCCCAAAAGTAGACAGGCCAAAGTTGTTTGTAGTCTTGAAATGATCCATCTTGTCTTGCTATAAGGACTTTGGAAGAATAATAATATTTATAATCAAACAATTAATAACCATTATTAATTATTAATTATCAATAATTACCATTAACCATTATTAGTCACAACGTAATTATAAATAATATGGTCAAAAATAGCAGCCAACAATGAACAATTTATCCATTAGATTGAATTTTTTATCAATTATTATCAATTATATTCAATAACAAAAACTATAACTATAATAACAATTACTACTAATAATTAACAACAATCTATCATTAAACTGAATAATATGCATACTATAAACCATTAAAAATTGTTAACACTACGGGTATAAAGCAAACATTTTCTATGAATCGAATCTATTTTTGTTTTATAGTTAGCTAAATAGATTTAAACCTGTAGGACTATAATGAATTGAAAGCAGGAACTCACACTCACTCACACATACACACAGCTTGAAGATAGGCCTAAAGAAGCATAAAACAGTTTATTCAAAGAATTTCTTATTCAAATTAAACCAAAATTCAATTCATACGTTGTTAAAGAGACTTTACCAATGGTTCTTAAAAAAGACAATTTTTCGGACCAAGTTTCTTTTGTTAGAACTTCAAGGCTGTAAATTCTTATAGACTTTGAGTTAACCATGCTGAGATGGATTTGAATCACTTAATTGATACAACTTGGTAGGGTGGGAGGTCCACAGTCTGTAGACTAGCCTTTAGGAACACCTCTATGGAATGCTTGCTGCAAATGCTCGTAGGGCATGCCTGTCCTTCCGCCCTGCGACCTTCCCCACCTGAACTGTGCCAGAAGGCGGAGCCAGGACCCCAGGCTGCAGGGAAATTCCAACCACATTTTCAAAACCTCTAGAAGGCAATTGTTGGGAGAGGAGGGGCTCCTCTACAATTTCTCTGAATACCCACCACCTGGGAAGGCTGGGGAAGCAACAGATGCCCCCAAATCCAGGGAAGCCAAACCAGCACTCACGGGCTGCATAATCGTGTCCCTCCGAGTGGGTGAAAACCACAAAGAATGAAGCTTCCAAAGCCTATCAGAGAAAGGGTCTCTGGCCACAGGCCAAATCTCCATAGCAGCATCCACAGGCTCACCACCAGTCAATAGGAGAATCCCCTCTGCGTTCATCCTTAGCCCATGCCTTACTGATTTGGAGATGCTAAACTTCTCCCATGCCACAACTTGAACCAACAGCACGGCAAACCACAGCACACGTCAACAAACACATACAACATCACAAAACAATTCCTCCTGGAACAAAGCTTCCTTGAAAGTGTAATTTCCCATCTTGTAGAGATTCTAGCTACCAAACTGGTCTCCAAGACCACAGGTCCCTCTTTTTTTTTTTTTTTTTTTTTTCGAGACAGGGTCCCTGTAAGCTCCAGCTGTCCTGAACTCGCATGTAACCAGGCTGCCTTGAACTCACAAAGATCCGCCCGCCTCTGCTCCCAAATGCTAGATTAAAGGCGTGCACCACACCTGGCGATACCTGTAATTTTAAAACAGTTTAATTTGGAGACCAAATCAGACTTAACAGATAACAACATAAAACCTTAGAAAACAATTTAAAATTTTTGTAGAACTTAGGAACCCGGTTCAAATTAGGCCTTTGAAAGTTTAAGAGGCATGCCAAAAGTAACTTAATTTATGTGCACAATACAGAATGAAAAATTTTGAAGTGGCCACTTTAAACAGAAACCAACACAGAGGAACAACATGACACAATCTCAGACGCATGAGAGAACAGTTAACACCAGAGAGCTTGCATAGACATTGACTTAATATAATAGAGATTTCCTTTTTCCTTAAGGTGGGCCATTAAGTTCCCTACCCACCTTGTCCCATATTTGGGATGAATGGAGGGGCCGTCCAATATAACCCATGGACAGAGATCTCCAATGAATATAAAAACTTTATCCAAATTTTTTTTTTTTCATTTCCGGTTTTCTATACTCCTTTCTCTCTGATTAAGAACTACTAAAAGAAGAAATAAACTTTTCTTCTTTGCTTTATGATGGCCCGTTATGTATTGAATGAGGATGAAGGCAAAAACACTTACTTTTCTTCTAGAGGTCCAGCTTCGCGGGCTACGGAGAGTCCTCAAGTCAACTTATTTCTTCTAGAGGTCAAGCTCCCGCCGAGCGACGGAGAGTCCTCAAAGTCAAGAATAGCAGCTGCACCAAGGTCTCTCCATCCGGTGAGGGTGTCTGCGACCACTGAGCCTACGTGTGGGGCCACTTGTCATCGTATCCGCGGGTCTCAGTTACAGTGGGTTCGGGGGGAGACCCCAAAACCTGAAATATAATGGGCGAGAGAAAAGAGCGAGACCTTGAAAGGTTGTCAAGAGTCTGTTTTAATGAAATAAAGGCGTTACATTTATACTTTGTCAGAAAGGTAGGAAGTGAGGGGTGGGGGAAAGGGCAAGGACTGAGATGCAAAAACGTGTTTAAGATAAGCTTGGGGGCTGGAGACTGGCCTAGCGTAAAGAGCCCGACCGCTTACGAGGACCTGGTTCGATCCCAGACCCACCATTGCCGGCTGAGAACCGTTGAACTCCAGTTCCAGGATAACTCCCAGTTCCAGGGGAATCTAGACCCTCTTCTGACACTCCGTCGGCATTGCACGACACGGTGCAAAACTTGCATGCAGACCATACTATTCTTACACATACAGAAATAACATAACATTCAAAAAAAATAAAAGATAGCTTGGAAGATCCGTGGGCTGGGAACAATCCTGAGGCTTATCTTCAGCAAACATTAGCAATAGCCCTGAAATCCGAATCCATGCTTGGGGCGAGCAGGGACGTTTCGCGGGCTGTCCAGTGGAGACTTGTCCGCTCTCCAACACCTTTCATCTCACTCATAGGTCGACTAAATTTTTCTTATTCCGTGCTCTAATTTACTGTAAAGGTAATGAGCACAAGATTAGAAACACTAAGTCTGGGGCTGGAGAGATGGCCAGCGGTTAGAGAGCCACTGAAACCGCTCTTACAGAGGACCGGTCCGATCCCCCAGCACCCACAGGCGGCCTAAGACATCTGAAACTCCAATCCAGGGACTCCATTGTTCCAGGGGAATCCGACGCCCCTTTCTGATCCTCCAGCGCATTGCATACGACATGGGTCGCACACACGACTCCTCATGCGACCGTACATTCATCACACTACAGAAATAAATAAATAAAAAAAAAAGAAAACCTAAAGATCACCCTACACTCATTCAATGGAATACTATGTAACCATTAAAAAGAAGGGGATGGGTATATATTTACTGAGACAGAAAGATGCTCATGTGCTATAGAGGGGCTGCAGAGACAGTCTCAGTGGAAAGAGTGGTAAGAGTGATGTCACTGCTCCTGCAAAGACCCAAGTATGGTTCCTAAGAACCATGTCAGGCAGCTCCAATCACCTGCAATCCAGCTCTGAGGAGAAGTCTAAGTCTCTGTTCCGTTGGCACCTGTACTCTGCCACACGCCTCCACATACACATATTTAAACATAAGGAAAATCTAAAAATGGGCAAGCAGGCGCTTGGTGATGCACACCTATTAATCCCAGCACTTGGAGGGAAGAGGAGACAGATCTCTGTGAGGTTGAAGCTGTCTACAAAGTGAGCTTCACCAGCTAGGACTAAAGGGAGACCTGTCCCTCAAAAGACCAAAACATATAATAAAATAAATATATGTCCAGAAGCAGGGCGATGAGGAAGAGGTTTGAGCTGAATGAGGCAGACACCCTAAAAGAGATGAGACCCAGGGGCTGGAAGAATGCTCAGTCGGTTAAGGCAACCTCTTGCAGAGGACCCGGGTTCGATTCCCAGCAGCCTATGGCAGCTAAGAACGCTTTTAGACTCAGTTCCCAGGGGAATCCGATCCCCTCTTGACTTTCTCTCGCTGCATTGCATGACACGGTACACAACCTACATGTAGACGTACTTCATACACATAAAATAAATAAAATTTCACCTGGGCATGGTGGCCGCATGCTTGTAATCCTAGCACTGGGAGGCGGAGGCGGATCTTTGCCTGGAGTCAAGGCCACCTGGTCTACAATAGTGAGTTCCAGGACACTGAGTCTACAGGAAACCTTGTCCGAAAAGGCAAAATAAATAAATAAATAAATAATAAATAAATAAATAAATAAGTAAAAATTTACAAAATGTAAAAAAAAAAAAAAGAACCTGTCTTAGCTCAGTTGCCCAGGGTTCTGACACCCTCCTTCTGACGTCTGCAGCTGCCTGACACGAGCACCTACTTGCAGGCAGACATGCACTAATACCATAAATAATATTAAAAAAAAACAAGTCATTGAGCCTATGAGGCATCTGCTTAGTTGTCTTCTTCAGTTGTTAAGAATACTGACTGAGGGCTGGAGAGATGACTCAGCGGTTAAGAGCGCTGACCACTCTTGCAGAGGACCTGGGTTTGATCCCCAGCACCCACATGGTAGCTGAGAACCGTCTTTAACTCCAGTTCCAGGGGAGTCCGACACCCTCTTCTGACCTCTGAGGCATTGCATGAGACGGGTGCACAGACCTGCATGTAGACAGTACATTCATATACATACAAAATAAATAAAATTAAAAAAAAAGAATACTGACTGAGATGTTCAGTGGCTTAGGGAGGAGTGAAGCTGGAATATAATCAGAAGCATTTTACGCTTTGGGCTACAGTGCCTCCTGGGACAGGCTGGTCCTTGACAGCCCTCTCATGTCTGGCCTGAGCACTTCAAGCTGTTAGAGAACAACAAGGCCAACCCTAAAGTAGGTTCTGACCACATTGGTCACACACTTGGCACACCCTTGTCCCAGAAGCCACAAGAGAGCTTTCTCCAAGGCATGATTTCCTTGGAAATGGCATGTACACACCCAGTCATGAGGGTAGTGGGCACCCCTGGGAAATGATGGGCAGGTTTCCCCTGTCTTGAGGATCCATTCTCCATCCTTGCTGCAAGAATTGCATCTCTTTGGTTTCTTATTCCCACCAAAGATAGAATGCTATGGATTAGGAGAAGCTCCCTGTATTTTATGATGCTGTGCAGGCTTTAGAATCAGAAAAAGCTGATTTTCGCCGGGTGTGGTGGCACACGCCTTTAATCCAAGTCAGATACAGGAATATGATTCTACTGTATGAAGTTCAAGCATGGGTAAAACTAACCTATGGGGACAGAAGTCAAAATACTGGTTACTTTTCTGGGGGATGGGCAGTAAAATATTCACTGGAAAGGATATAATAGAGCTTTGCGGGGGTGATGGAAATGTCCAAACTTGTTATTGTAGAGTGTCTACATGGCTATGTGTATATGAAATGTGTGTAGCTGGGTGTGGTGGCACATGCCTTTAATCGTAGCAGTCAGGAGGCTGAGGCAGGTGGATCTCTGTGAGTTCAAGGCCAGCCTGGTCGACACATACACGTTCAGAGATCAGGCAGCTGGGCACAGGGAGACCCTGTCTCAAAAAAAAAAAAAATGAATGCGTAAGTGGGAGGAACAGAAGGATTGAAGAAGGAGGTGGAAGAGGAAGGGGAGGAGAAGGAAAGAACAAAGGAAGAGGAAAAAGGAAAGAGGAGGGAAAAGAGAGAAGAGGAGAAACTGTTTCTGGTTCCCACCTGCGCGCTTTGACCCTCTGGGCATTCTGTTTCTCTGGAAACTCTCTTTCCTAACTCATTTTATTCGATTATATATAAAATGTGACTAAAAAATTGTAGCTTTAGTTCAGCCAGCATGAGTGCAGGCTTTAACCCAGCCACTTGGGAGGCAGACAGGATTGGATCTCTGTGAGGTCAAGCCAGCCTGGTCTATATACGTGACCAGGAAGCATCGGGCTAAGCGGGGAACCCTGTTCAAAAACAAACAAACAAAAAACCCCAACAAACAAAACCTTTCTTTACCACAGAAAAATGTTTGTTTAAGATTAATAATTGAATAATGGATTGAAAACTCTTAAGCTCAAGAATGAAGGCTAACTGTAAGTTATAGATGTATTCTTGCTATGGTCCTTTATGTTCCAGCTCCCTCCATCTTAAACTGATCTGGGGCTGAGGATGTAGCTAGTAGGTAGAACCGAGCATTGAGAGAGCATGGAGTTCTAGTCACTCAAGCAAGTGTATCATCGACAATTAGACAGCTCCTATTCTCTTAAAACTTTCCTCCAACCCACATAATCAGCTGCCCAGTAGGCTTCTTGGCTAAGATTGGCGCCTGATCCCCTCCACAGTTCTATGCTGGGTTTTTGTCTGCTTGAGTTTTGCATGGGTCACAGATAAAAAGTAGAATAAACAGAATTTGTGAAAGTGTCTAAGGAAGTAGAAGAAAGGCTACTTTTGAAACAAGAGCAACTGGGTAGATGGTTATGTCATTTGGCAAGACAGACAATATAGGTTTGGAAGGCAGGACAATGAATTCAGTTTTGGACATGCTATTCAAGGAAAAGATGTGATATCTGAATGACAGTAAGAGGTAACTTCATATATGGGTAAGTCCCTATGGGTAAGTCCCTGTTGTCAGGGAATGCACACCTTCAACAGACATTGATATTCAATATGAGTATGAACAAGGCAGGCTGTGAATGATTATAGTGAATGCTTTACCTAGTGGAGGACTCATAAAAAAATCTTATGGAAAGTGGGACATTTGGAAGGTCATCTATAGAGAATGGCAGAATTAAAGAATGTAATAACAGTAATATCTTTTTAAGATCCTTTTAAGTAGACTCAACTAGAATCAGCCAGCTTTGACTACTGATGGTCAACTTCCCAAGATCTAGAATCACATTGGAAACCAATGTCTGGAATCTGTGAAGGAGTTCCTACATAGGGATAACTAATTGTGCTTTTATTACAAATAGCCAGACTAAAAGGCAAGCAAACGAGCAACCACCTTCATCGGTCTCTTGTCAACTGTGATGTGACCAGCCAACCTTGTCTACGTGGCTGCCACAGGTTTGCTACTACAGTAGATTGTTCTTTCGAAACTCTGAGCTAAAAATATCCTTCCTTCTTCTAAGNATGCATAATCACACATACATATATAAGAAGATTTTGTTATTTTAACCTGTAGAATAAAAGACTATCTTTTTTCCATTAAAAAATAAATTTTTATAATTTTTATAAATAGGGTTATTTTACATATTAGGAATAAATGTCCTAGATAATGCTAAACAGCTGAGATCCATAGCACACCTCTTAGGCCCATTTGCAACACTTGTCCTTAATGAATAAACCTAAAGTTTACTATTCTTCCCATCTGTCCCTTTGGTCAATTACTCCTAAGTCTGTTCCCTCTGCTGAGCCTAACTCACCTATATTATTTACAAATCTAAAGATTGAGGATTCCCAAAATGTAGACAAGCAAAGTTGTTTGTAGTCTTGAAGTGATCCATCTTGTCTTGCTATAAGGACTTTGAAGAATAATAATTATTTATATCAAACTATAATAACCATTATTTAATTATTTAATGTATCAATAATACCATTAACCATTATTAGTACAACAACTACTTATAAAATAATATGGTCTAAAAATAGCACGTCCAACATGATGAACAATTTTACAGTAGATGAATTTTTATCACTTATTTAATAATTATATTCAATACAATAAATAGAATTCTATAAGTAACAATTACTACTAACAATTAACAACAACTATCATTAAACTGAATAAGTATGCATCTATAAAACCATTAAAATTGTTTAACACGTACGGTAATAAAGCAACATTTTCTATAATCGAATCTATGTTTTGTTTTATAGTTGCGTAAATAGATTTAAGATCTGTAGGACTATAAGTGAATTGAAAGCAGGAACTCACACTCCACTCACACTACACACAGCTTGAAGATGGAGCCTAAGAGAACATAAAACAGATCTTATGTCAAAAATTCTCATTCAAATTAACCAAAATCTCATATCTGAACGTTGTTAAAGAGACTTTACCAACTGGTTCTTAAAAAAGAAATGTTTCGGGACCAAGTTTCTTTTTGCTTAGAACTTCAAGCGTGTAAATTCTTATATGACTTGAGCTTAACATGCGAGAGGATTTGAATCACTTAATTGAGACAACTGTGGTAGGGTGGGGTCCCAGTCCTGTAGACTAGCCTTTAAGGACACCTCTATGGAAGCTTGCTGCACAATGCTCTGTGCTCATGGCATAGCCCGTCCTTCCGTCCTCGCGACCTTCCCCACCTGAACTGTGCCAGAAGGGGAGCCAGGACCCCGGCTGCAGGGAAATTCCAACCACAGTTGTTAAAACTCGTCTTAGAAGGCGATTGTTGGGAGAGGAGGGGCTCCTCTCTACAATTTCTCTGAATACCCACCACACTGGGAAGGCTGGGGAAGCAACAGATCCCCCAATCCAGGGAAGCCAAACCAGCACTCAGGGCTGCATAATCAGTGTCCCATGAGTGGGTGAAAAACCATAACAATAGATTGCAAGCTTCTCAAAGCCTATCAATGAGAAAGGGTCTACTGCCACAGGCCAAATCTCCATTACGCGCATCCACAGGCTCACCGACCAGTCAATAGGAGAATCCCTTCCCTCTGCTTCATCCGTAGCCCAGCCTTCACTGATTTGGAGATGCTAAACTTCTCCCATGCCACAACTTGAACACAACAGCACGGCAACCACAGCACACAGGTCACAAACACATATCATACATCACAAAACAATTCCTCCTGGAACAGAAGCTTCCTTGAAAGTGTAATTTCCCATCTTGCAGAGATTCTATCTATCAAACTGGTCTCCAAGAACCACAGGTCCCTCTTTTTTTTTTTTTTTTTTTTTTTTTTTTTTTCGAGAACAGGGTCCCTTAAGCTCCAGCTGCCTCAACTCTCATGTAACCAGGCTTGGCTTGGAACTCACAAAGATCACCCGCCTCTGATCCTCCCAAAGTGCTACGATAAAGCGTGCACCACTCCTGGCGAATACCTGTAATTTTAAAACAGTTTAATTGGAGATCAAATCAGTACTTAACAGATAACAAGATAAACCTTAGAAAATATCTTAAGATATTTTATGTAGAATACTTAGGAACCCGGTTCAAATTAGGCCTTTGAAAAAGGTTTAAGAGGCATGCCGAAAAGTAAACTAATATATGTGCATCTATACGAATACAAAATTTTAAGTGGCCACTTTTAAACAGAAACCAACACAGAGGAACATACATGACACAAATCTCAGACGCATGAGAGAACAGTTAACACACCAGAGAGCTTGCATAGACATCTGACTTAATATAATAGAGATTTCCTTTTTCCATTAAAGGGGTGGGCCATTAAGTCCCTACCCACCTTGTCCGCACATTTTGGATGAATGGAGGGGGCCGGCACAATATAACCCGATGGACAGAGATCCCAATGAAGTATAAAACTTTATCCAACTTTTTTTTTTTTATTTCCAGTCTATTTTATGCTTCCTTTTACCTCTTTACCAGATTTTGAACTTACTAAGATTTTGAATAACTTCTCTTCTTTGCTTTATGATGGCCCTTATGTATCTGAATGGAGATGAAGGCAAAAATCACTTATTTCTTCTAGAGGTCCAGCTTCGTCGGGCATACGGAGAGTCCTCAAAGTCAACTTATTTTCTCTAGAGGTCAAGCTCCCGCGCAGCGACGGAGAGTCCTCAAAGTCAGAAATACAGCTGCACTCGAAGTCTCTCTCATCCGGTGAGGGGTTCGGCGACCACTTGAGCCCTACGTGTGGGCGCCACTTGTCCGATATCCGCGGGACTCATTACTAGTGGGTTCGGGGGGAAGACCCCAAACACTGAAATATAATGGGCGAGAGAAAAGAGCGAGACCTTACGCAAAGGTTGTCAAAGGTCTGTTTTAATGAAGAAAAGTGGTACATTTATATTTTGAGAAAGGAGGAAGTAGAGGCTGTGGGATATAGGGCAGGTATCATGCAGAATTCAAACGTGTTTAAGATAAGCTTGGGGGGCTGGAGAAGCTGGCCTAGCGTTAAAGAAGCCGCCGCTCTTACGAGGACCTGGTTCGATCCCCAGACCCACCATCTGCCGGCGAGAACCGTTGACTCCAGTTCCAGGATAACTCCAGTTTCCAGGGGAATCTTAACCCTCTTCTGGACATCCGCGCATGCACGACACGGTGCACAAAACTTGCAATGCAGACCATACTTTCTTACACATACAGAAATAAATAAATTACATAAAAAAATAAAAGATAGCTTGGAATGGATCCTGTGGGCTGGGACAATCCTGAGGCTTATCTTCAGCAAACATAGCATAGCCCTAAATCCGATCCATGCTTGGGCGAGCGGGAGTATTCGCGGCTCTGTCCAGTGAGACTGGTGTCCCCGGTCTCCACACCTTGCATCTCATACTCATAGTCGACTAAATTTTTCTTATTCGTTGCTCTATATTTACTGAAAGGTAATGAGCAACAAGTTGAAAACACTAAGTCTGGGGCTGGAGAGATGGCCAGCGGTTAGGAGCCCACTGAACCGCTCTTACAGAGGACCCGGTGTCGATCCCCCAGCACCCACCAGGCGGCTAAGCAACTATCTGAACTCCAATTCCAGGGAACTCCAGTTTTCCAGGGAATCCGACCCCCTTTCGACCTCTCAACGCCATTGCACGACATGGGTGCCGCACGACCGCTTCATGCGACAGTACATTCATCACACATACAGAAATAAATAAATATAAAAAAAAAGAAAACACTAAAGTCACCCTACATCATTCAATGGAATACTATGTAACCATTAAAAAGAAGGGGATGGGTATATATTTACTGAGACAGAAAGATGCTCATGTGCTATAGAGGGGCTGCAGAGACAGCTCAGTGGTAAAGAGTGGTAAAGAGTGTATACTGCTCCTGCAAAGACCCAAGTATGGTTCCTAGAATCCATGTCAGGCAGCTCACAATCACCTGCAACTCCAGCTCTGGGAGAGTCTAAGTCTCTGGTCTCCAGTGGGCACCTGTACTCGTGCCACACACGCCTCCACATACACATATTTAAAAATAATGAAAATCTTAAAAATAGGCAAGCTAGGCGTGGTGATGCACACCTTTAATCCCAGCACTGGAGGGAAAGGGAGACAGATCTCTGTGAGTTGAAGCTTGTCTACACAGTGAGCTTCGGCAGCTCAGGACTAAAGGGAGACCCTGTCCTCAAAAGACCAAAAATAAATAAAATAAATATATGTCCAGAGCAGGCATGAGGAAGAGGTTTGACGCTGATGAGAGCAGACACCCTAAAACAGAATGATGACCCAGGGGCTGGAAGAATGTCAGTGTTAAGGCAACCCCTGCAGAGGACCCGGGTTCGATTCCCACAGCCTATCTGGCAGCTAGAACGCTTTTAACACTCCAGTTCCCAGGGGAATCCGACCCCTCTTTCGAACTTTTCTCCTGCATTGCATACACGGCTACACAAGACCTACATGTAGACGTAGCATTCATACACATAAAAATAAATAAAATTTCACCTGGGCATGGTGGCGCATGCTTGTAAATCTAGCACTTGGGAGGCGGAGGCGGATCTTTGCTGAGTCAAGGCCAGCCTGGTCTACAATAGTGAGTTCCAGGACAGCTGAGTCTACAGGGAACCTTGTCTCGAAAAGGCCAAAATAATAAATAAATAATAATAAATAAATAAATATAATAAGTAAATAATTTACAAATGTAAAAAAAAAAAAAAGAACCTGTCTTAGCTCAGTTGCTCCAGGGAGTTCTGACACCCCCTTGACTACTTCGCAGCATGTCCATGACACAGAGCACCTATCTTGCAGGCAGACAATGCACTAATACACATAAATAATACTTAAAAAAAAAACAATCAGATTGAGCCTATGAGGCATCTGCTTGTTGTCTTCATTCAGTTGTTAAGAATACTGACTGAGGGCTGGAGAGATAACCTAGCGGTTAAGAGCGCTGACCACCCTTGCAGAGGACCTGGGTTTGATCCCCAGGCACCCAATGGTAGCTAGGAACCGTCTTTAACGCCAGTTTCCATGGAGGATCCGCACCCTATTCTGACCTCTTGAGGCATGCAAGACGGTTGCACAGGACCCTGCATGTAGAGGACAATTATCATACAAAATAAATATAATTTAAAAAAATACTGCTGAATGGTTCAGTGGCTTAAGGGAGGAGTGAAGCTGGAAATAATCAGAAGCATTTTAACGCTTTTGGGCTACAGTGCGTCCTGGACAAATTGGGCTGGTCCTGACAGCCCCCTCATGCTGGCCTGAGCCTTAAGCTGTTAGAGAACAACAAGGCAACCCTAAAGTAGGTCTGACACGAATTGGTCACCACTTGGCACACCCTTCGTGCCAGAAGCCACAAGAGAGCTTTCTCCAAGGCATGATTTCCTTGGAAATGGCATGTACACACCCAGTCATGAGGGTAGTGGGCACCCCTGGGAAATGATGGGCAGGTTTCCCCTGTCTTGAGGATCCATTCTCCATCCTTGCTGCAAGAATTGCATCTCTTTGGTTTCTTATTCCCACCAAAGATAGAATGCTATGGATTAGGAGAAGCTCCCTGTATTTTATGATGCTGTGCAGGCTTTAGAATCAGAAAAAGCTGATTTTCGCCGCGGTGTTAGGTGGCACACGCCTTTAATCCAGTCACTACAGGAATATATTCTACCTGTATGAAGTTCAAGCATGGGTAAAACTAACCTATGGGGACAGAAGTCAAAATACTGGTTACTTTTCTGGGGGATGGGCAGTAAAATATTCACTGGAAAGGATATAATAGAGCTTTGCGGGGGTGATGGAAATGTCCAAGATTGTTATGTAGAGCTGTCACATGGCTATTGTATATAAATGTTGTAGGCTGGGTGTGGTGGCACTACACTCTTAATCAGCATCGGGGCTTAGGCAGGTGGATCTCTGTGAGTTTCAAGGCCAGCTGGGTCGACCAGTTCCGTTCCAAGTCCACAGAGAGTTTTCATCCGGCACTGGGGGTACAGGGAGACCCTGTCTCAAAAAAAAAAAAAAGAAATGCGTGTAAGTGGGAGGAAAGAGAGGATTTGAAGAAGGAAGGTGGAAGAGGAAGGAGGGAGGGAAGGAAGAAAGGAACAAAGGAAGAAAGGAAGAAAGGAAGAAAGGGAGGGAAGAAAGGAAGGAAAGAAGGGAAGTCCTGTTTCTGTTCCCAACTCTGCCGCTGTGACCCCTGGCATTACTGTTTCTGAACTCCTTTCCTAATCATTTTATTGATTATATAAAATGTGACTAAAAATTGTATCTTTCTCAGCCAGGCATAGAGGTGCAGGCCTTTAATCCCAGCACTTGGGAGGCAGAGGCAGTCGGATCTCTGTGAGGTCAAGGCCAGCCTGGTCTATATAGTGAGTTCCAGGACAGCTGGGGCTACAGGGAGACCCTGTCTCAAAAACAAAACAAAAAAAACCCCAGACAAACAAAAAACCTTGTATCTTTCTCACAGGATGGTTTTGAGAATCAAATGAGATAATGGATGAAAATCTCTTAGCTCAAGAACCTGAAAGCTAACTGTAAGTTTAGTAGATGTAATTCTTGCTATTGGTCCTTTATGTGCCAGCTCCTCCATCTGTAACTGGATCCTGGGGGCTGAGGATGTAGCTCAGTAGGTGAACCTAGCATTGATGAAGCAGAGTTCTATCCTCAGCAGTGTATCAACTGGACATGGTGGCACTCAGGAGGTAGATGAAGAAGGATCAGCAGTTCAAGGTCATCCTTGGCTACATAGAGAGTTCAAGGTCAGCCTAGACTACATGAGACTATCTTACAACAAAACAAAAACAGGGCTGTAGAGATGACTCAGAGGTTAAAAGCATTGAGGATCCAGGTTTGGTTCCCAGCACCCACTTGTTGGCTAACAACCAGCTGTAACTCCAGTTCCAGGGGGAATCTGGTGCCCTCTTCTGGCCACTTCAGGCATTGCATGCATGTGATGCATCTACATACATGCAAGCAAAACATTCATATACACACAACAAAAATAAACAATTTAAAATTAAAAACAAAACAATCGGGCTGGAGAGATGGCCTAGCGGTTAAGAGTACCGACTGCTCTTGCAGAGGACCCGGGTTCGATCCCCAGCACCCACGTGGAGGCTGAGAACCCTCTGTAACGCCAATTCCAGGAGAACTCCAGTTCCAGGGGAATCCGACACCCTCTTCTGACCTCCGCGGCATTGCACGACAGGGGCGCACAGACCTACATGCAGACAGTACATTCATACACATAAATAAATAAATAAATAAATAAATAAATAAATAAATAAAATAATAAAATAATATCAATCAAGCACTAACTCCTGAATCTTCATCCTGAAAAACTAATCCCCGCCCCTGTGTTACGTCAGATTCCCCAAAGCACTCACGTTCCAGAACCCACAAGGCTCAGTGACTGGAAAGAAGTTTCATCGAATTCCGAACAGGAAGATGTGGCAGCTGATAATCCGTGACCTGAATATAGCTATCCATTATCTCGCTGTGGTTTCTTGTTTCTCTGACAGAGGAAACGCCCACGACTTTCTTGAAGTTATTCTAAACACTCAGTTCCTTGTTCGGCTCGGCAGGATAAATGGTACCACCCCGGTGTGCCCCTTGCTTGAGCTGTGGCCTCGCTGCCAGCCTGGAGCTCCAGCTCAGCAGCCGGCCTGTAGGCCAGCCGTCCCCTCCACTGAGCGGGCAGTGACAGGGGCAGGCACGGGCCACCAGTGTCTGCAGCCGCTGGGAGGGAAAAGAAAACAAAGCAACAGCATTTAAACTCTAACACCCACTTTTTGTTCCTCTTCAAGAAAGCAGCCAGGCAGAACTAATATTCTGTGAAAGGGGTGTGGTGTTGCGGGTTGCGGGGGGAGGGGCGGCGTACCACCCGCCTTTTCTCAATATTAATTTCTCAATTACATTCAGTCCGTCCGTCCCAGTCTCCGAGGTTTCTCTTCTCTTCTCCACCGGACGCACTTCTTGGCTTGTCCTTGGGACTGGCCCAGTATGGTTTTCCATGGAAGAAAATGGCGGTTCATTCAGAGAGAAAATGGTTCTGTTAACTCTTGTTCTTTTTTTTTTTTTTTTTTTTTAAATATGAACGCTTCACGAATTTGCACGTCATCCTTGCGCAGGGGCCATGCTAATCTTCTCTGTATCGTTCCAGTTTTAAGTATATGTGCTGCCGAAGCGAGCACAACTCTTGTTCTTATAAAACTCAGTGTCCCTTGGGGCTGGAGAGATGGCCTAGCGGTTGGGAGCGCCGACTGCTCTTACAGAGGACCCAGGTTCGATTCCCAGCACCCACGTGGCACCCACATGGAGAGCCGTCTGAAACTCAGTTTCAAGGAGAACGCCAGTTCCAGGGAATCCGACGCCCCTCTTCTGACCTCCGCGGCATTGCCATGAACACAGGGGCACACACTTGCATGCACAGTACATTCATACACATAAGAAAAAACCAACAAACAAACAACAAACACCTCAGTGGCCCCACTTGAAGGCATAGTCAGGTAGATCTCTGTGATTTGAAGCCAGCCCTGGTCATAGTGGGTTCACAAGGGACAGCTGGAGCATAGTAAGTTCCAGACCAGCGAGAGCCCCCCCCATAACCTTCCACCCTCCCCTCTCACATTGGTCCAGAGGCTGCCAATTGCAAAGTAGGCAGTTTTAAGCTCTTTCTATTTCTTTTTGGTTTGTTGTTTTTTTGCTATTTTTTTTTTTTTTTTTTTTTTTTTTTTTTTGGTCTTTTTTCGAGCAGGTTCTCCTGTAGCCCCAGTGGCCTTGAACTCACTCTGGAGCCAGCTGGGCTTGAACGCACAAAGATCCCGCCTGCCTCTACCTCCCAATGCATCTAGTTTTTAAGGGTGCGCCCCAAGCCCCGCCTATTTGTTTGTGGTTGGTTTTTTTGCTTTTTAAAAATAAGTTTTTAAATTTATTAGTTTTTTTTCATGTGAGAATGTACTGTCTTCGTGTAGTTTTGTGCAACTGATTGTGCAATGCGTAGGGTCAGAAAGAGGGCGTCGGATTCCCCCTGGACTGGAGTTAAAGTCGGTTCTTGGCCACCACGTAGGTGCTGGGAATCGAACCCGGTCCTCTGCAAGAGCAGTTGGCCGCTCTTAAACCACTGGCCATCTTCTCTCCAGCCCCGTAATTTATTATTTTTATGTGTATTAGTTGTATACTTCCCTCATGTGGGTTGGGGTGCACCGTGTCATGCAATGCCGATGAGGTCCCGAAGAGGCTTGGATTTCCCTTGGAACTGGATTTAAAGAAGGTTCTTAGCCCATGTGGGTACTGGGAATTCCCTGGGCTCTACAAGAGCAGTCAGTGCGCTTAACTGGAGGTACTTATATTTTAAAAAGTCTTGAGACAGTAATCCTGAAACCAAAGGCTACTCCAATCTAACTGGTATCTGGGGACCTATGGGGTTGATTTTTTTTTGGGGGGGAGGCTATTTTTGAGACCATCTCCCTTTAGTCCCACTGGACCTGGAGGTTTCGCTCGTAGACCAGGCTTGCCCCTGAACCTCACAGAGATCCCCTGCCTCTCCTCCCGGTGCTGGGGTAAGGCATGTGCCACTTGTGGTGGACTTGTGTTTTTTTAAATATGGGAAGGCCTTTAAACTCCCTCTGGTCCCCTGGTAAGCATAGATGACACAGCATAAATCTAGTTTGAAAAAAAGATTTTTTTTTTAATCTGAAGAGGTACAAGAAGACAAGATTCTCGGGCCGAGCGTGGTGGCACACGCCTTTAATCCTACTAGCACTGGGGAGGCAAGGCAGGTGGATATTGTGAGTTCAAGGCCACCGGTCTACAAAGTGAGTTCGCAGGGAGACCCTGTCTCAAAAGACCAAAAAAAAAAAAAAAAAAAAAAAAAAGAGACAAAAGTTCTGCAATCGTTAGATCAAAATAGGGAAGTTGTAAAAACAGGTGGCTAGAAAGTCCAGGAAAAATAAATTATATAAATAAAAGTTATTTTTTAAACCTGGATGTGGAGTTGCACATCTGCAATCTCAGTACTTGAGAGGTGGAAGCCTTCTATGTGGTGAGTTTTTTGTGGCAGCATAGGGCTACATAAGGTCACTGTCATAATAAATAAGTAAATAAGTAAATAAGAAATAAATAAATGTGGGCTAGAGAGATGGCTCAGGTTAAGAGTAACTGAATGCTCTTGCAGAGGACCAGGTTGAATTCCCAGCACCCACATGGGGGCTAACAACTAGCTGCAATTCCAGTATCCAAGGGATCCAAGCCTCTACGGGTTTTGTACAAAATGGGTGCACTTAGAGACAGGCAGAAAAATACACTATACTGGGCTGGGAGAGATGGCCGGCGGTTAAGAGCGCCAGACTGCTCTTGCAGAGGGAACCTGGGTTCGTCACTACCCCACATGGTGCTAGAACCGTCATTAACTCCAGTTCCAGGGGATCACCCTCTTCTTACCTTCTCAGGCATTGCATGGACATGAATGCACAAACTACATGCAGAAAGTTCATTCATACCCATAAATAAATAAAATTAAAAAGAAAAAGAAAATAACACTCATACCAAACAAAACAAAACAAAACAAAAGAACAAAAGAACTAAAAGCAAAGCAAAACAGAACAGAAAACAAAAGCCAAACCAGAAAGCGGCTTTTTACACGGCCCAGAGCAAGAAAACGCTCTGGTAAGGTCAGAGAGGTAAAGGGACTCTGAATCTCCACTGCAAGCCACACCCAGCCAGAAGGGATCAAGCCAGTTCTATTCTGAAGGACCAGCTCTGCCAACAGCTTCAGTGTTCACTTAGCCTGCTGGATGGAGCTCATCTTCTCCAGGTAAAGTAACTCAGGCAGGAGGAATACACGCTAAGATGCTGACAGTGTTTTCTCGCTGGCAAAATTTTTCTCCTATTCTCTCTCTCTCTCTCTCTCTCTCCTCTCTGTCTCCCATCGCGCTCTTCCTCTCTCTCTCTCTCTCCTCTCTCATCTCTCTCTCTAGCACTCCGGGCTTCCTAGAATTTACTATACATCCCAGGCTGGCCTGCGACTCCTGGCAATCTTCCTCTTCACCCTCCCAGTGCTGGGTTTTAAGGGCATGAGCCACCACACACAGCTGGTTTTCTTCTTAATGCTTGATATTAGTTGGGCTTAATCAGAGAAGCAGAACTGGCCAGAACAGTATAGGGTGTGAGGTTCATTCTAGGGGTTTGATGTTAGGTAACTGTGGAAACTGGTTAAACAGTTTGTGTTGCTACTTCTAGTGTTGGGCCTGAAGACAGGAAGAACAAGGAATTGTGAAGTGTGACAAAGCGAAGATGATAAACAAGAACTTGAAAGAAGAAGGGGGCGCCCACAAAAATGAGCTAGAACTCGCATCTGTCTCCCAGTGTCTCAAAAGTCTTCTGTGTCAGTGATGTGGCTGATCTGCAGATATTTCCGAGTCCTTGTTACGGCCCAGGAGTTGAAAATCTGAAGGACTTTTTCTGGTGGGAGCTGAGGGAGCCCTGACCCCAACTACCGTGCCATGGTACCAGGGTGAGCCAGTGAATCAGAGACTATGAGCTGTAACAGTGCCTGACTCTACCAACCTTCTGAGCATAGACCTGGCTGCTTCACTTCTGCCTTCCCAACCTTGTACAGATTTTCTTGTGACCAGCCCTATTCCAGAAGTATTCAGGAGAAGGACTGCTGAAACAAACAACATCAGAAACCAGTTCTGGTTAGCTACCTTGACACAGCACAAAGCCACTAAGATTTGTTTTTCTTTTCTAAATCCATCATTATAGTTTTTACTTTTTGTTTTTTTTAAGTTGGAGTTGGTCCCCTGTATTGGCTAGGCCGGGCAAAAAACCCCAGGTCTCAAGCGTGTTTGCTCCATAACCGAAGGACCTCCTAAGCAGCTGGCACTGACAGCAGGCACCTCCACCCTCAGCGTTCATTTTAGGGGGAGAAGGGTTGAGACAGGGTCTCCATTAGCCAAGGCTAGCCTCAAACGCACGATCTGTCTGAACTGTCCTGAACCTCCTGATCTCTTGCGTCTCCCAAATGTTTGTTCCACCACACCAGTCAGGATAAATACTTTATAGTAACGGAAAATAACTTTAAAGTCCCCTGGAGGGGCTGGAGAGATGGCTCAGTGGTTAAGAGCACTGACTGTTGTGCAGTTGCAAGAGGACCATGGTTTTGCTTCCATGCACACCCACATGGCAAGCTAAAATATGTCTGTAAATTCCATTTCAGGGGTACCCAACCCTCTCTTACCTCTGTGGGCATTGCACTGACAGAGTGGCACTTACAGACATGGGCAATCCTTTGTGTTTTTTTTTTGAGACAAGACAGGATCTCCCTGTAAACCACAGCTGCCCGAAACTTGCTACTTGCTTTGTAGACCAAGATGGCCTTGAACTCACTGAGATCTGAGTGTCTCTGCCACCAGTGCTAGGAGTAAGGCGTGCGCCACNGGTCTTTTCGAGACAGGGTCTCCATGTAGCCCCAGCTGTCCTGGAACTCACTCTGTAGACCAGGCTGGCCTTGAACTCACAAAGATCCGCCTGCCTCTGCCTCCCAAGTGCTAGGATTAAAGGCGTGCGCCACCACGCCCGCCTATTGTTTGTTTTTGCTTTTTAAAATATATTTTTTAATTTATTATTTTTTTTATGTGTATGAATGTACTGTCTGCGTGTAGGTCTGTGCAACTGAGTTGTGCAATGCTGTAGAGGTCAGAAGAGGGCGTCGGATTCCCCTGGAACTGGAGTTAAAGTCGGTTCTTAGCCACCACGTAGGTGCTGGGAATCGAACCCGGGTCCTCTGCAAGAGCAGTTGGCGCTCTTAACCACTAGGCCATCTCTCCAGCCCCTTATTTATTATTTTTTATGTGTATGAGTGTACTGTCAGCATGTAGGTTGGTGCACCTGTGTCATGCAATGCCGAGGAGGTCAGAAGAGGGCGTTGGATTCCCTTGGAACTGGATTTAAAGACGGTTCTTAGCCCATGTGGGTACTGGGAATTGAACCTGGGTCCTCTACAAGAGCAGTCAGTGCTCTTAACTGAGTACTTATATTTTAAAAAGTCTTGAGACAGTAATCCTGAAACCAAAGGCTACTCCAATCTAACTGGTATCTGGGGAACCTATGGGTTTATTTTTTTTGGGGGGGTGGCTATTTTTGAGACCATCTCCCTTTAGTCCCAGCTGGCCTGGAGTTCGCTCTGTAGACCAGGCTTGCCCTGAACTCACAGAGATCCACCTGCCTCTGCCTCCCGAGTGCTGGGATTAAAGGCATGTGCCACTTGTGGTGGACTTGTGTTTTTTTAAATATGGGAAGGCCTTTAAACTCCCTCTGGTCCCCTGGTAAGCATAGATGACACAGCATAAATCTAGTTTAAAAGATTTTTTTTTTAATCTGAAGAGGTACAAGAAGACAAAAGTTCTGCCGGACGTGGTGGCACACGCCTTTAATCCTAGCACTTGGGAAGCAGAGGCAGGTGGATCTTTGTGAGTTCAAGGCCAGCCTGGTCTACAAAATGAGTTCCAGGGAGACCCTGTCTCAAAAAGACCAAAAAAAAAAAAAAAAGAAGACAAAAGTTCTGCAAATTGGTTAGATCAAAATAGGGAAGTTGTAAAAACAGGTGGCTAGAAAGTCCAGGAAAAAATACATCAATTACATCAAAAAGTTATTTTTTAAACCTGGATGTGGAGTTGCACATCTGCAATCTCAGTACTTGAGAGGTGGAAGCCTTCTATGTGGTGAGTTTGTGGCCAGCCTAGGCTACATAAGGTCCTGTCATAAATAAATAAGTAAATAAGTAAATAAATAAATAAATAAATGTGGGCTAGAGAGATGGCTCAGAGGTTTAAGAGTACTGACTGCTCTTGCAGAGGGTTGAATTCCCAGCACCCACATGGTGGCTAACAACTATCTGTAACTCCAGTTCCAAGGGATCCAATCCTCTTTGGGTTATTGTACAACATGGGTGCACTTAGAGACATGCAGAAAATACACTCATACTGGGCTGGAGAGATGGCCGAGCGGTTAAGAGCGCCAACTGCTCTTGCAGAGGACCTGGGTTCGATCCCTAACACCCACATGGTGGCTGAGAACCGTCATTAACTCCAGTTCCAGGGGAATCACCCTCTTCTGACTTCTGCGGCATTGCATGACATGAATGCACAAACCTACATGCAGACAGTTCATTCATACACATAAAAAATAAATTAAAAAATTTAAAAAAAGAAAAAAGAAAATACACTCATACCAAAACAAAACAAAACAAAACAAAAAGAACAAAAGAACTTAAAAAGCAAAGCAAAACAGAACAGAAGAACAAAAGCCAAACCAGAAAAGCTGCTTTTACACGTCCCAGAGCAAGAAAACGCTCTGGTAAGGTCAGAGAGGTAAAGGGACTCTGAATCTCCACTGCAAGCCACACCCAGCCAGAAGGGATCAAGCCAGTTCTTCTGAAGGACCAGCTCTGCCAACAGCTTCAGTGTTCACTTAGCCTGCTGGATGGAGCTCATCTTCTCCAGGTAAAGTAACTCAGGCAGGAGGAATACACGCTAAGATGCTGACAGTGGTTCTCACTGGAAATGATTTCTCTCTCTCTCTCTCTCTCTCTCTCTCTCTCTCTCTCTCTCTCTCTCAAGCACTCCGGGCTTCCTAGAATTTACTATACATCCCAGGCTGGCCTGCGACTCCTGGCAATCTTCCTGCTTCAGCCTCCCCAGTGCCAGGTTTATAGGCATGAGCCACCACACCCAGCTGGTTTTCTTCTTAATGCTTGATATTAGTTGGGCTTAATCAGAGAAGCAGAACTGGCCAGAACAGTATAGGGTGTGAGGTTCATTCTAGGGGTTTGATGTTAGGTAACTGTGGAAACTGGTTAAACAGTTTGTGTTGCTACTTCTAGTGTTGGGCCTGAAGACAGGAAGAACAAGGAATTGTGAAGTGTGACAAAGCGAAGATGATAAACAAGAACTTGAAAGAAGAAGGGGGCGCCCACAAAAATGAGCTAGAACTCGCATCTGTCTCCCACTGTCTCAAAAGTCTTCTGTGTCAGTGATGTGGCTGATCTGCAGATATTTCCGAGTCCTTGTTACGGCCCAGGAGTTGAAAATCTGAAGGAATTTTTCTGGTGGGAGCTGAGGGAGCCCTGACCCCAACTACCGTGCCATGGTACCAGGGTGAGCCAGTGAATCAGAGACTATGAGCTGTAACAGTGCCTGACTCTACCAACCTTCTGAGCATAGACCTGGCTGCTTCACTTCTGCCTTCCCAACCTTGTACAGATTTTCTTGTGACCAGCCCTATTCCAGAAGTATTCAGGAGAAGGACTGCTGAAACAAACAACATCAGAAACCAGTTCTGGTTAGCTACCTTGACACAGCACAAAGCCACTAAGATTTGTTTTTCTTTGCTAAATCCATCAGTATATTTTACTTTTTTTTTTTTTTTAAGTTGGAGTTTCCCTGTATTGGCTAGGCTGGCAAACCCCAGGGCTCAAGCAGTTCTCCTACCGAGGCCTCCTAATCAGCTGGCACTACAAGCAGGCACCTCCACTCTCAGCTTCATTGTTGGGGGGAAAGAGGGTTGAGACAGGGTTTCATGTAGCCAAGGCTAGCCTCAAACTCACTATCTGTCTGAAGCTGTCCTTGAACTCCTGATACTCTTGCCTGTCTCCCAAATGTTGTGTGCCACCACACACAGTCAGGATACATTACTTTAGTAACAGGAAAAATAACTTTTAAAAGTCCCTTGAGGGGCTGGAGAGATGGCTCAGTGGTTAAGAGCACTGACTGTTTTGCAGAGGACCTGGGTTTGACTTCCAGCACCCACATGGCAGCTAACAGTTGTCTGTAATTCCAGTTCCAGGGGACCCAACCCTCTCTTCTGACCTCTGTGGGCATTGCACTACAAGAGTGCACTTACATACATGCAGGCAATACACTTTTTTTTTTTTTTTCAGGGCATCTGAAGGGGGCAAGCAAAAGCAAAGCAAGCCTTCCAACACACCATAGTATAGTGAAAAGGCATTTAGGAACTCACAATTGGAATACAGGCAAGGAGAGCCCATATGCCAGGATCACAAAGAAGAGACAACACTGGAAAGGGGCAGGATATCCCACGCCAAGCTTTTACCTAACCCTATGGAAGACTCTTGCAGTGGGATCCCTCCTGGGGATGCCCCAAGAACACAGACATCAGAACACAATTGGGAACATATTTAAAGAACTTACAAGATCATAAAGAACAAAAGTTAAAGACTAAGAAAAGAGAATGAGGAACTCAAGAAGGACCTAGAAGAGAGAGAATGGCAAACTCTGGAAGGAATAGAAACACTGAAAAGAATCCCAATGCTGAAAAAGAAAAAGAAACCAACCAGCGAACCAAAGATCTAGAAAAAGAGATCGAGAAGCTTCAAAGTAAGTAGAAATATTAAAGAAATCAGAGAAGGAATGAAAAAGGAAATCAAACACTCCATCCATATCAAGAGGAAAGTGGAATGGAAAAAGCCTCAGAAAGGCAGAATGGAGGAAGCAGAAACAACAGAATATCAGACCTGGAAGAGAACAACAGAACAACTTAAAAACCTCAAGGAAAGATTATTGAAAAATTTAAAAATAAAAAAAATGGAACAACGCGGACTGTGGGACACTATAAAGATCAAACCTCTCGAATCAATAAGAAATAGAGGAAGGAGAAGAATCCCAGGAGATGGTATTGATCAGATCTTACCCAGAATAATAGATGAAACCTTCCCCAACTGAAAAAAAAGAAAAAAACCAATAATCAATACAAAAGCACATAGAAACTCCAAACAGACAAGAATCAGAAAAGAAGATTCTCCTCCAACGCCACAACTCAATAAGTTAAAATGCTAGACACCCAAAACAAAGACAAAATCCTTAAAGACAAGGAGAAAACAACAAAGTGACCTATAAGGGGAAACCTATCAGATTACAACTGACTTCTCAAACGCAAACTAATGAAAGCAAGAAGAAACCTGGAGCAAAGCATTCCAGTGTTAAAGAGAACACATAAAGATGCCAACCCAGGTTACTAATACCAGCAAAAATGTCAATCAATAGTGGAAAGGAGAGAGAAAAACCTTCCCATGACATAAACCTAAGTTGAAAAGAATTACATGTCCAGAAAACAACCCTTCAGAAGAATCTTGAAGGCAATTCCAAGAACAGAAGAGGGAGCAACCTCCAACCCCAGGCACATAGAAAGAGAAATCAATGAAAACATAACTGCAGTAGAAGTAGAAACCTGGAACCTAAACCCAAACTGCAAAATGGATAATAAGGAAAAGGAAGCACCACAAACCCTATCAGTCCATAACCTTAAATATTAATGGGATCCTAAAATTCCCTAATCAAAAGACATAGACTGGGGCTGGAGAGATGAGCTAGGCGTTAAGACACGCCGACGTTCTTCAAGAGGACCCGGGTTCGATCCCCAGCACCCACATGCGGCAAGAACCGTCTGAAACTCCAACTTCCAGGAGAACCCAGTTCCAAGGGGAATCCGACACCCTTTCTGACCTCTCGCGGCATTGCACGACACGGGTGCACAAGACTGCATTGCAGACAGTACATTTGCATACACATACTAAATGAATAAATTAAAATAAAAAAAAAAGACATAGATGGGGAGAATGGAATTAGGAAATATAATCATCAATATGCTGTCTACAAGAACCAATCTCACCCTCAAGGACATAGGCATCACCTTAAAGTGAAGGGATGTGAAAAAAGTATTCAAGCAAATGTACCGAAAAGAAAGCAGGTTGTTGCTATTTTAATATCGGAGAAAATAAACTTCAAAAGGTAAAGAAATCAGGCAGATGACAGAAGAAAGGCCATTACATTTTATCAAAGGAAAAATTCCCAATGAAGATTTCACAGTTATGAATATATTTGCCCCAAATTCTGGTGCATCCAAACTTATAAGCCAATTCTCCAGGACAACAAGTCACAAACTAACCCAAGTACACTCATATTAGGAGACTTCAATACCATAGCTCCACTGAGCCTTTGGATTAGGTAAAGAACAAAGAATAAAACAGGAGGACATCTGAACTGAACGATATGATACACAATGGACATCATAGACCTCTAACGAACATTCCATCCTAATACAGAGATACCTTTCTAACTTACTCAGCACCCCAAAGAACATTCTCCGCAAATTGACCACATACTGGGCACAGAAGAAAACCTCTAAATCAAAGATTGAATTTCCATGCATTTC
>VZQC01007311.1:64466-74564 GCA_009823505.1 Rhizomys pruinosus
CTCAGCCTCCAAGTGCTAGATTCAAAGGCTGTGCGCCACCTATGCCCGGCTTTTGCTCACGGAACTGGCAAATTTTATGTTACACACACACACACACACACACACACACACCCACACATATATAGGTATCTCGATATATATATATATTATTATATATATTTATATATAAAACTATAATTTTTTTTCAACGAAAAGGCAAAAGGTTCCATATATTTATATGAAACAGATAATAAAAAAGAGGACGTGGTATCCTCTGGAACTGGAGTCTACAGTAGGTGGTGGGAATCAAACCCAGATCCTCTGTAAGAGTAGTTAGTGCTCTTAACCACTAAGCTGTCTCTCCAGCCCCTCTATTGTCTATTCTTATTCCTATGTCTATATATTCCTGTTTTTCCCCAAACATTATAATAGTATATTATATATAATATAAAGTACAATACGTTATTCCATCTGTTCCTTTCAACTTGTATATGAGTGGTTATTGGTTCTCTTAAGCACACTTACTAATTTTTTTCTTTTGCCAACTTTGTGTTGAAGCATAATATATATCCAGAAAAGTGGACTAACCCTAAATATACAAACATATCTATCAAATTTCAGAGGATAAACATTCCCATGTAAACAATACCCATGAATAAAAGAGCAAGTTTATTAACAAATAAGATAGCCAGCGTGGTGGCACACGCCTTTTAATTCCAGTCCTTGGGAGGCGCACCGGAGACAAGCATCTCTTTGAGATTTCAAAGCCTAGCTTGGTCTTCATAGTGAGTTCCAGGACAGTTGGGGCTACAGGGAGACCCTTCTCAACAAGACAAAAAAAAAAGTTAGAGAACCCCAAATTCTTCTCTTGACCATTCTAATTCAAGCCTCCCAAAGAAGAGGTGAAAATTACTCATCAACCTTGCCTAGGTATGAATCCTGCAAGTTAAAACAACTGGCCTGGCAAGATATGCCCACCAGTTCAATAGTGGCACTAAAGATATGGGAGTAACCAACCATTTTCTAATTGGATTTGACTTGTTTTTTTTCATGCCCTTTCAACTCATTTAGTAGTCTTTGCTCTTTTTTTTTTTTTCTGTTTATGGAATGTACTGTCTGCATGAGTTTTGTGCATCCTGTCGAGGCATGGTGTGCAGAGGTCAGAAGAGGGTGTCGGATTCCCCGGAACTGGAGTTCTGGAATTGGAGTTCTGGAATTACAGTTACAGATGGTTCTCAGCCGCCATGTGGGTGTGGGGGATCAAACACGGGTCCTCTGCAAGAGCAGTCGTGCTCCCAACGCTAGGCCATTCTCCAGCCCCGATTGTCTTCTTATTTCTTTGATTTATGTTCCATTCATATCTATGTAGCTTTTTTTTTTTTTTTGGTCTTTGCGAAGGCTCTCTCTGTAGCCTCAACTGTCCTGAACTCATCTGTTGACCAGGCTGGCCTTGAACTCACCAAAGATCTGCCTGCCTTGCCTCCCAAGTGCTAGGATTAAAGGCATGTGCCACCAGGCCTGGCTTGATCTTTGTTTTTTAATTTGAGGGAAATGTCTCCTTTTAGATCCAGCTTACCTGGAGCTCGCTCTGTAGACGAGCTTTGAACTCACAGAGATCCACCTCCCTCTGCCTCCTGAGTGCTGGGATTAAAGGCATGTGCCACCATACATGGCATATGTGGATTATTTATTCATATTGCTATATAGTATTCTATAGTGTAAATTCACAATTAATTTATCTATACAAGTTGTTGGTAGACATTTGAATTGTTTCTGATTTTTAACTAGTATAAATAGTACCATAATGAACATTCTCATATGTCTTTACATATGGGAACATACATATTTCCAGAAATGTTTATAACAGTGTGTATATATGTTCAGCTTGAGTAGGCACCATTTTTCCAAAGTGGTTATACCACTTCAAATCCCCACTGCAAATGTGTGCATTCTACCTCCTCAATATCCTCATCAATACTTAGTGTAGTCTTTTTTTTTTTTTTTGGTCTTACTTATTTTTATTTTTCATGTGTTTGAATATTTTTTCTGCATACATATAAGTGTACCACATGCACACAGAACTGCAGAGGCCAGAAGAGGGTATTGGATCTCCTGTAACTGGAGTTATGGATGGTTGTTAGCCAGCATGTGGGTACTGGGACTTGAACTCTGTAAGAACAGCTGAGCCACCTCTCCAGCCCAGTGTTGTCTTTTTCATGGAGCTTTTCTGAGGGTGTACAGTGTACCTATTGTACCTTAATTTGCATTTCCTACTGATTGATGAATACCTTTTCTTTTTCTTTTTCTTTTTTTTTTTTTTTCGTCCCCATTTTGAGCCTGGAATTTGCTATGTAGACAGGCTGGCTTTGAACTAACCGAGTCTGCTACCTCTTGCCTCCTGAATGCTGGGATTAACGGTGTATACCACCATGACCGGCTCTTTTTTCTTTTTCTTTAAAAAAAAGTTTTATTTTTTATTTTATATGTGAAAGTTTTGCCGGCTGGAGAGATGGCTTAGTGGTTAAGAACGCCGACCGCTTCTTCAAGGACCCCGGTTCGATACCACAGCACCCAACATGGCGGCGAGAAACCTTCTGAATACTCCAATTCCAGGGAAACTCCAGTTTCCAGGGGAATCTGACACCCTCTTCTGACCTCGCAGGCATTGCACGACACGGGTGCACAGAAACTTGCATCAGACAGTACATTCATGATACACACACTGAAATAAAAATTAAAAAATAAAAAGCGTCAGGCAGCTGTGGTAGCGCAGCACTTTAAATCTAGCACTCTGGCGAGGCAGAGTCCATCGGATCTCTGTGAGTTCAAGGGCCCAGCCTGGTCTACATGAGTGACGTTCCAGGACAGCCAGAGCTACAGGGAGCCGTCTCGATGCCTCTTCATAATCCCAGTTGGGGGGTGGGGGGCTTTTACCTTCCGCTGGGCTCAGGAGATCTCAGATCTCAAGAGTCACACAAGCCTACCTTAATACCAGCTGGGAGGATAACTCCGCCCCCACAGCCACAAACACCAATCAAGACAAAAGACAGGTGGACCAAGGGATCAACAATCAGCTCTGCTGAGGCATCCAGTTCCTACCTGTCTCCTGCTCTTCCTTCTGCTAGGCTCAGGAGATCTCAGATCGTTTTTGCTTTTAAAATATAAAATTTACGCTTATAGCCAGGCATGGTGGCTCACACCTTTAATCCTAGTTCTCGGGAGGCAGAGGCAGGCAGATCTTTGTGAATTCAAGGCCAGCCTGGTCTACATTGTGAGTTCCAGGACAGCTGGGGCTACAGGGAGACCCTGACTCAAACAAAACAAAAAATAAAATAAAATAGCCCTATCCAAGGACACATTTTCTTTCGACTCTTATTCTCCATGCTTTGGATAGTTGTGGCTTTCTGTACCCTGCAATTTCAATCAGACAAAAACCCAGCATAAGCCTGGCATGGTGGCACTTGCCTTTAATCTCAGCACTCCAGAAGCAGAGGCAGGTGGATCTCTGTGAGTTCAAGGCCAGCCTGGTCTACATAGTGAGTTCCAGGACAGCCAGAGCTACAGGGAAACCCTGTCTCAAAAAGACTAAACAAACAAACAAACAAACAAACAAATAAATAACCTGAGGAAATGGGCAGCAGGTCCCAACCTGAACTGAAGAACTATTGGCAGCTAATCACTGAGGGATGAGGGTGAGCTAGTTGATCTTTAAGGGAGAAACTCTTGATAGGCTGAATAGACACCAGTGGATGAACGTCCACTGAGGGATGTCTGTGTACACAAACTTGACCCTTAGGCCTTAACATATATGACAGAATGCATGGAATCAGTGGGGGGGGTGGACCATGTGGGGGTGGAGGGGGTATAAAGATGATTAAGATGTTTAGTATGAATGCACAAAATTCCAATAAAATGTATACATTAAAAAAAAAGTCCTTGAGGGGGCTGGAGAGATTGCTCAGTGGTTAAGAGCACTGGCTGCTCTTGCAGAGGACCTGGGTTCAGTTCCCAGCACCCACATGGAAGGCAACAACAGTCTGTAACTCCAGTTCCAGGGGTCGATGCCTGATTTGGGCCTCTGTAGGCATTGCATGACATGGGTTCACTTACATACGTGCAGGCAAAACACCCAGACACATAATACAAATATAAACTTAAAAAAATAAAAATGAAGCCCTTAAAAGGAAGAGGGTGTGTGGGGCTTGCAGGCAGGAAAGGGACTCCACAGGAGGGGTGTGGCTAACGCGGACCATCAGCCTTTTTTGGCCTTCAACTAAGAGCCATATCCTTCTGCTCTGGGATCCTAACCTCTCCACCATTTGCTTAGTCACCAAGGCAGTTATCCTAGGAACAGCTCTCTCTCTCTCTCTCTCTCTCTCTCTCTCTCTCTCTCTCTCTCTCTCTCTCTCTCTCTCTCTCTCTCTGAATGCTGGGGGCACACAGGGTTTTTCACTTGAGATCAGGGTGACCCAACCAGCTCCTGTTCTGATGTGCTGTCTGTGAACACTGACGAATGAACCATTTAAAGGTTGGCCTCTTCTTTAGCTCCCTGTGCTGGGAATGTGCTTTACTTTCAGTAAGATGCTCACTTCCATGACATCATCTGGATAACTCTAGAAAAATGGTATCACTCTTAGGGATGTGGAGCTCCCTCCCCTTTCCTGAGGTTGTTCCTTCTCCTTTAAGTGGCTGCGGGCTCTGACCCTCCCTGTCTGGCACTGTGCACACCCGGGGGAAGGGGGTGGGTTGGAGGGGTTGCCTTTTTTTTTTTGTACTGAGCCTGCCTCCCGCAACAGTGGCGCCGGGCACTCATTCTCCCATATTTGGGAGTCAGCCGGAGACTCAGCAGCATGTGGCTTTCTGTTTAAAATTCCAAAGCCAGCGGGGCGTATATTATCCATTTCCTCCAATCCAACATGCTGCAAAGCATGAGTCACAGTCGGATAAACTTCTTCCCAGGGGAAGTTGTGTCAGTTGGTTAGTGAATGTAATTAAACAAGGATAATGTTCACTGGCATCAGCTGCTGATTAATGCTGAGCAAAACAAAACTCCATCTTGAGTTTACAATATTCCTGCCAAGATAACACAACTTCCCAGGTCTCCTTGATGAGGGAAGGCAGCGCACACTTTATGCAATCCGAGGGATTTGGGGAAACCTATACCGTCAACCTTAGCTTTCTACCCAAATGAAGAATGTGGGGATCACACCCTCTGGACAAGCTTGTACATTCTGACTTAAAAAGAAATATTGGGGGGAGGGGGGGCAGGGATGTAGCTCAGTTGAGAGAGTGTTTATCTAGCACACACATAACCCTGGGTTAAATCCCAGGCGCTGCATAAAACCAGACATGGTGGTGCACACCTGCAATCCCGGCATTCAGGAGGGGCAGGCAGGAAAACCCTAAATTCAAGGTTACTTTTGGACACAGTGCATTTGAGGCCAGCCTGGACTACTTGAGATTCCATTTCAAAAAACAAAGCTGTGTATGCCGGGAGTGCTGGCACATGCCTTTAATCCCAGCACTCTGAGGCAGAGGCAGGCGGATCTTTGTGAGTTCAAGGCCAGCCTGGTCTACAGAGTGAGTTACCAGGGCAGCTGGGGCTACAGGGAAACCCTGTCTCGAAAAAGACAAAAGAGAGAGAGAGAGAGAGAGAGAGAGAGAGAGAGAGAGAGAGAGAGTTGAGGATGTGAAGGGTCCAGAAAGGAAATGGGAAGAGGGTGAGTCTAGATGGCTTTGGAAACCCATGACCTCTGCTCTGAGCTTTAGTCTAGACAAGACCTTCCTACAATCTCGAAGATCAAAAGAACAGAAGGACTGTTCTGGAAAGGCCTCTGCAACCTCTCCCACTTCAGAAAAGAGCAAACTGAGACCTAGCGGGGTCAAATGATTTGCTGAAGTCTACCCAGGAAGCGAGTGACTTAATTCTCCTTTTTTTCTTATTTACTTAGCTACTGCTGACATTTTTTGGAACAGGCTGGAATTCTCTGTCCTGCCTCTACCTTGTGACCACAGGGATTATAGGCCTGCGCTGTCGGGCCTGTCCCACTTACACCTGCTCATTGTTCTACGATGCTCTTCCTAAACAGTGTCCAGGAGTGGCAGGGGTTGTACACTCATGTGGCGCTTACTGTCCACCTGCGAATACTTTCTATGTCCCAATCTTTTCAAAAGCAAGTGTACATAACTTCCACTTAGTGTTACTTAGTGTTAGGAAACAATACTGATTTGTATCAGCTTTGACACCATAAACAGCTTTTTTGTTGGTACTATGTTTTGAGACAGGGGCTCATAACGCAGCCCTAGCTGGCCTGGAACTCCTTATGTAGACCAGGCTAGCCTTGAACTCATAGAGAGATCAGCCCTTTGCCTCCTGAGTGATGGAACCAAAGGTCTGAGTCACCACACCCACTCTGTCTCAAACAAATGAATGAATAAATAATCAACCGATCAATCATCAATCAAATATATATTTTCTTTTCCTGTTGCTAGGCACTGAACCCGGGGCCTTATGCTTGCTGTATATTGAGCTAAGTTTCCAACATCTCATTCTCTTTTTTGAAGCTAGGTTGGCCTGGAACTCCCACACTCTTCCTGTGTAGTCTCTGGAGTGCTGGGATTTCAAGCATGTACGATCATGCCTAGCTTGTACATTTTCTTAACTCCAGCAAAGAGTTGCTAAATTTTCTATGACTGAGATTCAAAGTTTTCTGCTAATTAGAACAGCTTGTGGGGTTAAAGGAAAAGGATTCGTGAACTTCCTTTTATCTCTGGTGAAACATTCTCTGTCCACACCTTCCCTTGTAAGCAAAGTAGTTTATAGAAACAGTTTGATTTTTTTTTTCCTAATGTGTTTCTGTTTTAGTGTTTCCAAGTGCCCTTTCTAATGTAGGTCAAGGCATTTTGTTTCTTTTAAATTCGAGATTATAGTCTTCCTGCCCAAATAGGATGAAAAGAATTTTCCAAATAAGGAAGTTTGGCTGGGGTGTGTGGCCCGCCAGCAGCAGTTGCTGGAGTCCTAACTTAGTCAAACACAGTAGTTCCTCCACTCAGCCAGACAGCAGTTAGGGGGGTCATTAACACTTCTGTACAGCTGAGTCATTCAGGGCTGGGGATCCTGTGGCAAGTGGTTGTGACAAGTGGGACTGAAAATATTTTAGAGAGGACAGTTCGCTTTGGACACACCCCTACCATCTCCATTCTTTCTCCTGACTTCTAGTTCCACTGTCAATAGTGTGTTTACTCGCTTAGTGAGAGACCCTGTCTCAAAACCAAAAAAATGGATGGTGCCAGAGGAAACACACCTTACGCTGCCCTTTAGTCTACATACTTACATGAACATACATACATGCACACACATGCATACATGTACTGGCAAACACATAAATAAATCTGGGTTAAAAATGTCAGCTCTCCACATACCATATGTTCAATAACCTTCTGTAAACAAATGGACTTCTGAAACCTTTCTCCATTTTTTTTCAAGATGAAAATAATAATGTTTGGAGCTGGAGAGATGGCTCAGCAGTTAAGAGCACTGACTGCTCTTGCAGAGGAACTGGGTTTGATTCCCAGCACCCACATGGCAGTTAAGAACTGTCTTAGGGGGCTGGAGAGATGGCTTAGCGGTTAAGAGCGCCGACCGCTCTTACAGAGGACCCGGGTTCGATCCCCAGCACCCAAATGGCGGCCGAGAACCGTCTGAAACTCCAATTCCAGGAGAACTCCAGTTCCAGGGGAATCTGAGACCCTCTTCTGACCTCCGCAGCATTGCACGACACGGGTGCACAGACTTGCAATGCAGACAGTACATTCATATACACACAGAAATAAATAAAATTAAAAAAAAATTAAAAAAAAAAGAACTGTCTTAGGCCAGGCGTGGTAGCGCACACCTTTAATCCCAGCACTCAGGAGGCCGAGGCAGGCAGATCTCTGTGAGTTCAATGCCAGCCTGGTCTACATAGTGAGTTCCAGGACAGCTGGGACTAAAGGAAGACCTTGTCTCAAAAAGACCAACCAGAAGAAGAAGAAGAAGAAGAAGAAGAAGAAGAAGAAGAAGAAGAAGAAGAAGAAGAAGAAGAAGAAGAAGAAGAAGAAGAAGAGGAAGGAGGAAAAGAAAAGAAAAGAAAATAATGTTTATCTCATGGAGTTCCTTGTAATTTCGACACTGGGGAAGCACTGACAGGTGAATCCAGGAAGCTCCATGGCTGGGAAGTTTAACCTTCAAGTCAGTGAGGGCTTGAAAAACCCAAGAAACAACACCCGAAGTTGTATTCTGTCTTAACAGTCACACTTACACACACCATACACGTGTATATGCACCTTCATTCAAACACACAAACTTATACACACACAAAAAAAAAATAAAATGAAGAGAAAGATGAAGAGAGACCAGAACTTACTCATGAGCACTGACCCATATAAGGTTATAAGAGAAGGGAGCCCCATTCAAGCTGTGAACTGAACCAGCCAGCACCCTCAGCTTGGACTTCCAAGCCTCTAGAACTTTGAGAAATAATTCCTAATGTTTAAGACACCCAGTGTGTGGTATTTTGCTATGGAGGCTGTGGTGGTTTGAATAAGAATGTCCCCCATAGGCTCCAAGTATTCGGACATTTTGTCCCCAGTTACTGACACTGTTTTGGGAAGTCTTAGGAGGTGTGGCCATGCTGGAGGAAGCTCATAGCTGGGGGGTTTTGGGGGAGGGAGCTTCAAGAGTTCCTAAAGCCTTGCCAATCTCTAGTCACACTCTGCCTCCTGTGCCTGCTTGAAGATGTGAAGCTCTGCTTTCTGCCCCTGCTTCAACACCTCCTTCCACCATTGCTCCCCCGCCATGATGGACTTTAATTCTCCTGGAACCATAAGCTCGAATAAACTCTCTCTTTTCTAAGTTCCCTTGGTTGTGATGGTTCTAGCACAACAACAGAAAAGTGACTAATAGAGGAGTCCAGGTTGATGAATGAAATGGGGACATATTGCAATACACTTTCACCAGTACCATTGAGTCTTTCTCCATCTGCTCTTAAGGCCTATTCAGTCTCTTGGGTTGGAAAGACAAAGTATTCCTTAAGAGGTTTTAGGTTTGGAAACTGGATAAATAGAATGGCTCTTTTTCTTTCTAGACAGAAGAATGCTAATTATCTTTTTTTTTAATTTTTTTTAATTTATTTTTGTATGTGTATGAATGTTCTGTTTGCATGCAGGTCTGTGCACCCGTGTCGTGCAATGCCGTGGAGGTCAGAAGAGGGTGTCGGATTCCCCTGGAACTGGAGTTCTCCTGGAACTGGAATTACAGACGGTTCTTAGCCGCCATGTGGGTGCTGGGGATCGAACCCGGGTCCTCTGCAAGAGCAGTCAGTGCTCTTAACCGCTAGGCTATCTCTCCAGCCCTAATTATCTTATTTTTAAAACTGTTGAAAAACAGAGTCTTCGAGAATGCAAAGTTAGCCAGGCATGGTGGCACATGCCTTTAATCCCAGCACTCAGGAGGCAGAGGTAGGCGGATCTCTGTGAGTTCCAGGCCAGCCTGGTCTACAGAGGGAGTTTCAGGCCACCTGGGGTTGCAGGAAAACCCTGTCTCAAAAAGACCCCCCCCCAAAAAAAAAGAGATTGCCAAATTCAGATCATAATCTAGACAGAATGTTCAACAGAAGGTTCTTACCTGAACAACAAAAATCTGTTCCCAAAGCTATAACTGTACAGGGGAGCTTCAGTTGTCAACTTGACACTTACGGGAAGGAGGGGAATTTCCTCTACTAGAATGGCTTATAAGCGTATCTATGAGACGTTTTCTGGATTGTTGAGTGGTGGGAAAAGGCCCAGCCCACTGTGCATGTGAGTGGGTGGGTGCCATCCCTGGGCACGTGGTCCTGAATGAATAAGAAGACAGGCTGAGAAGGCCGGAGGAGCAAGACAGTAAGCAGCATTCTTCCATGCCTTGTGCTTCAATTCCTGCCTCCAGGTTCCTGCCCTGGCTTCCCTCAGTGATGAACTGTGACCTGGGAGATGAAAGATGAAATAAACTCATTCCTCCCTAAGTTGGTTTTGGTCAGAGTATTTTATTCCTGCAACAGAAAGTAAAGTAGGACAAGAACCAAATGAAATAACAACTGAACA
>VZQC01007311.1:85392-108771 GCA_009823505.1 Rhizomys pruinosus
ATCCATTTCTTATCTAGCTAGGCCATCTCTCCAGCCTTGAAACAATGGTTTTAAATGTATAAGAAATTTATTAGTCCTGGGGGCTGGAGAGATGGCTCAGTGGTTAAGAGCACAGACTGCTTTTGGTTCGATCCCCAGCACCCACATGGAGGCTAAGAGCTGTCTTTAACTCCAGTTCCAGGGGAATCCAACACCCTCTTATGACCTCTGTGGCATTGTGTGACACAGGCACACCAACCTACATGCAGACAGTACACTCATATACATAAAAAATAATTTAAAAAAGAAATTTATTAGTCAAATATATATGTAAGCTAAAGTGAGAAAGAAACCACTGGAAGTGGAGACAGTCACTTTTTAGACTGTAGATGAAAAAAGTAAAGAAAGGAGAAAGGACAGAACAGGGGCCGTGGTGGTGCTGATTTCTTGCACAGGGCACCACAGTGATGCTAGTGGCCGGTTAGCGAGGAAATTTGACTGGCTCTTCCAGTAATTTAACCAAGAGTGGGCCTGATTTTTTTTTTTTTTTTTGGTCTTTTTGAGATAGGGTCTCCCTGTAGCTCCAGCTGGCCTGGAGTTTGCTCTGTAGACCAGGATGGCCTTGAACTCACAGAGATCCACCTGCCTCTGCCTCCCAAGTGCTAGGATTAAAGGTGTGCGCCACCACACCTGGCTTTAATGCTTTAATTTATTTTTATCTTATGTATATGAGTGTTTTGTAAATGGACCACAGGAGTGCAATGCTTGCAGATACCAGAAGAGGGTGTTGGATACCCTGGAACTGATGGCTGTTTGCCCCAAGTAGGTGCTGGGAATTGAACCTGGGTCCTCTGGAAGAGAAGTGGTGCTCTCCAGCCACCCCCCCACCCCCGATCTTTTTAAGGTATCCTGATTTCTCTCAAACCGTTCTCCTATAACTGAACTCGTCTGTGCTTCTGCCTAACGAAGGGCTCCTCTTATTTCTTGACCAGCATATGAAGCATGTTGTGAAGAGTTTTACAAAGGAAGAAATTGTTCTGACCTCACTCAGAACAGCAGCACAGCGCAGATACATCCACTATGCCCCAGTTGCTTGCAACATTTCTCAGGGAGACTAGTCTTCAATGACATCACTGTCACATCACCCGCACAGACATTGTTCTGAGTCAGGGGCATAACTCATACACACATAGGGAATATGGTATAAGATTAAAGCTATGCATTTAGCTTAGCTGGTAAGAGTTACATGGAGAATCCAAATCATTTTAGGGCTGATTACATTGTTTTTTGTTAGAAGGAGTACATAGTTCTAAATGTTATCAAAACATCTGATTAGTTCACAAGGTTATGTAAAATTTCAATTTGTAAAGGGTTGTTACAAAGAGGCTTTCCCAGAAAAAGTCATTCCCACAGGTGCCCATAAGACCTCAGAAGATGCCAAAAGGTAGCTATTGACCTCAGTACCCAACCACTTCCTAATTCTTTTTATTCTTTTTGTTGTTATTGTTATTGTTTTTGTTTTTATTTATTTATTTTGAGACAGGGTCTCCCTATAGCCCCAGCTGGCCTGGAACTCACTCTGTAGACCAGGCTGGCCTTGAACTCACAGAGATCCTCCTGCTTCTGCCTCGTGAGTGCTAGAATTAAAGGCATGTGCCACCACGCTTGGCTTAAAGGTTCTTAGCCACCAGGTCGGTGCTGGGAATTGAACCCGGGTCCTCTACAACAGCAGTCAGCACTCTTAACCGCTGAGCCATTTTTCCATCCCCTTAAAAGTATTTTATGTATATGAGTGTATTGCCTGAATGTAGTATACCTCTGTCACACTATGCCTACAGAGGTCAGAAGAAGGCATAGGATCTCCTAGAACCGGAGTTACAGGTGGCTGTCAGTTGCTATGCGGATGCTGGGAATTAACCAGGTCCTCTGGAAAAGCAGTCGGCACTCTTTTTTTTTTTTTTGGTCTTTTTGTCACAAGGTCTCCCTGTAGCCCCAGCTGTCCTGGAACTCACTCTGTAGACCAGGCTGGCTTTGAACTCACAAAGATCCGCCTGCCTCTGCCTCCCGAGTGCTAGGATTAAAGGCATGCGCCACCATGCCCGGCACAGTTGGCACTCTTAACCGCTGAGCCATCTCTTTGGGCTTAGTTTTGGTTTTTTGTTTTGTTTTGTTTTGTTTTGTTTTTTGGTCTTTTTGAGTCAGGGTCTCTGTTTAGTCCCATCTGGCCTGGAGCTAGCTATGTAGACCAAGCTGGCCTTGAATTCACAGAGATCTACCTGCCTTTGCCTCCCAAATGCTGGGATTAAAGGTATGCACCATCACGTCCAGATTATTTTTTGTTTGTTTCTTTGTTTTTTGGAACCGAGCTGCAATTCTTATCCTTGGATGCTGTGAGATAATCAAGTTGATTTGGTTTCTAAGACCAAAGCGTGTCTGACAGAGTAGCTAAGGGGAGAAGAGCATGTTTCTTGATACTAGAAATGATTAATAGTGGAGAGAACCGGGGGTCCCTGCAGTGGTGACCCCATGAGGGTCTCTGAAGAGGCTGGAGCAGTTGAGTGTTATGTACTTGTTTCTGACAATGCAAAGACAGTCTTCCCATCAGGCCCCATTGAGGTTTTTTTTTCTTGCAATCAAAGAACTAGCATTGAGAATTTCAGTAGAGTGGGAAGGTGGCTGAAAGTCATAGTGTGAGGCTGGGAAGCTTCAGGCATTTGCATTACTCAGGCGAACGGGTTATTGCATAACAGGCCTGTAGTTAACATTATTCCTCACCCGCTTTCTAGGGTCACTTTGTGTGTCCACTCATTCTTTGAGCAAATAAAGGGTTATGTAAAAGGGGGCTGCTACGCCTTTAATCCCAGCACTCTGGAGGCAGAGGCAAGTGGATGTTTGTGAGTTCAAGGCTAGCCTCGTCTACAGAGTGAGTTCCAGGACAGCTGGGGCTACAGGAGACCCTGTCTCAAAAAGACCAAAAAAAAAGGGGGGCGGGCGTTGCTTAGAGAACTAAGTTGCAGGGCTGGAGAGATGGCTCACCGGGTAGTAGTGCTTGCTGTTCTATCATTTCATGGGCACCTGTATTCACATGCACACCCCTCCAGACCCTGCCCTTGTGTGTGTGTGTGTGTGTGTGTGTGTGTGTGTTTAACTTGTCTAGGCTAAGCTAAATGAGATCTTGGCCTTCTGGGATCACTCAGACACACATGAAAGCATATAATTAAAAAATAAAAGTAACTCTTTAGGGCTGGCAAGATAGCCTAGGAGGTAAAAGTGCTTGCCACCAAGGCTGTCAACCTGAATTCAGACTCTGGGACTCACAAGGTGAGAGAGAAGCAAGTCCCACTAGCTGCCCTCCGTCCTTCACATGCATGCTGTGGTCTATGCACACACACACACACACACACACACACACATACACACACACACACACACTCTAAACTAATTGTAAAAAGTAATTTTTTTTTCTTGGTCTTTTTGAGTCAGGGTCTCCCTGTAGCCCCAGCTGACCTTGAACTCCCTATGTAGACCAGGCTGGCCTTGAACTCACAAAGATCTACCTGCCTCTGCCTCCCAAGAGCTGGGATTAAAGGCATGGATCACCATGCCTGTGGTGGCTGAGTGCCTGGCCCACCACCACCAGCAGCTGCGCGCCACCCTGAAGGAGCCTTGGCCTGAAGTACTGGAGGATCTCGGCTCTGCAGGAGTGGCTGCCCAGCTCAGGGGCCTCCACGCTCAGCCTGCAGGCCGCGGTGGACCAGAGGGACCAGCGCATTCAGCAACTGCGGCCCCTGGAGCTAAGTTCCTCCAGGATATTTGTCCCGACAGCCCCTGGCCACCCTGCTGGCTACTCTGGAGGAGGCCGAGCGCCTGGAGCCCTTGTCCGACAGTGACCTAGGCCAGCCGCTTCCCTGAGGCCAACAACACCAGGACGAGGTCCAGGACCATCTCCAGCCTGCCAGGTGTGGGACCACTATGTGACCTGCACCAGAAGATCCCAGAAGGCCAAGATCTCATTTAGCTTAGCCCAGACAAGTCACACACACACACACACACACACACACACACACACACACGCATGCGCATACAAGGGCAGGGTCTGGAGTGCTCACCTAGGGTGCACAAAGTCCTGGCCTCCAAGATCTCATTTAGCTTAGCCCAGACAAGTTAAACACACACACACACACACACACACACACACGCATGCGCATACAAGGGCAGGGTCTGGAGTGCTCACCTAGGGTGCACAAAGTCCCGGCCTCCATCCACAGATCCCTAGAAACCCAGTGTGGGGTTGCAGGCTGTCATCCCCTCATCTCTGGGTCTGACCCTGAAGCCTGTGGAAGCCTGTGATGAAGGTTTCTCTCTCTCTCTCTCTCTCTCTCTCTCTCTCTCTCTCTCTCTCTCTCTCTGTGTTTCTTAAAGACAGGGTCTCATGTAGCCAAAGCTAGCCTTAAACTTACAATATAGCTGTGATACTGATCCATCCATAATAGGCATGTGCCACTAGGCCATGTTCTGGTTTGTGTTTTTTTCTCTTTGAGAGAGGGTTGTACTTTGTAGCTTAGACTAACTGGGAATTCACTGTCCTCCTGCTTCAGCCTTCTGGCTGCTGTGAATATAGGTGTGTGCTATTATTACCCCCCCAAAAAAGAAAGAATAGATATAAAATCTGCTACATGGCTTAGATTCTTGCATCAACTTTCATTAAAAACTATTAGATTGGAGACTCTAAAATATCCTGATTATAAGTGCCTTTAGAATAATATAATAAAAATGAAACCTTGTTTATACAGCAAGGTTTGTATAGGTCACATACAGGGAAAGAAACATGAACTCTCTTAAAAAATACAGTATCCAGGGGCTGGAGAGATGGCCTAGTGGTTAGGAGCACCGACCACTCTTGCAGAGGACCCGGTTCAATCCCCAGCACCCACATGGTGGCCGAGAACAATCTGAAACTCCAATTCCAGGAGAACTCCAGTTCCATGGGAAATCCAACAACCCCCTTCTGACCGCCATGGCATTGCACGACAAGGGTGCAACAACTTGCATGCAGACAGTACATTCATAGAACATAAGAAATAAAATAAAAGTATAAAAAGATACAGTATCCCTTTCACGCATTTATAGCTTGAAGGATATTTAAGTGAGTTTTGATGTTTTAAACGCATCCTAGCGGGCAATCTTGCTGTGGGTCTTACGTGACGTGCCTATCCGGTTTTAGAAGTTTTGGCATCGGGTTCATTAATATGAGATGGGTCTAATAGTTCTCCTTTTTTATGGGTTGTATCGTGCCTGAGTTTTGTTGGTAACGAAGTGATGCTGGGCTTCATGAAGGAAATTTTGGGAGAATTATCTCTTTGTTCCTTGAACAATTTTGAGTAAATAATGTTGCTGAAGGTAAGTCTTTTTTAAATGGTTTTATAAATGCTGCCTGTGAAAATCTTCTGGGCCTGGCTTTTCTTTTAGTATTGGGGAGTGTTTCTTATTAACATCTTCAATTTGCTACATATATTATGGTCTGATCTATAAGTAGCGTGTCGGATTTCCATTTGATGTGAGCCTTGGGATTCCCAGATTTTTAAGCGCAGAAATCTTCGTGGTCTTCTTAGCTGTTTATTTGCTTCAATTAGTTCAGATAGGGGTGTAGTATCTCGCTGTGTGATTTCTGGATCTTTCATTGTCGATTGTGATATGTCCCCCTTTCATCACAGGATTTGTTTCTATTTCATTGATTTCTCGCGCAGTGTGTAGATCGTTCACTTGTGCTCTTTTCCTGGTTTTGTTTTGGTTTTTTTTTTTCTTTTGATCTTTGTGAACAGGTCCCTCTCTTGTATAGGCCCCAGCCTCCTGAACCACTCTGATAGACCAGCTGGCCTTGAACTCACAAGAGATACCACCTGCTTCTAATGTATGGCACCCAGGGCTATAACTTACCTCTAGGTGCTTTAAAGTATCCCATATTTTGTTGTTGGTTGTATTATATTGTCATTCAGTGCCAGGAATGCTGTTTATTTATCTTTCTTTATCTCTTCCTTGACCCATTCATTAGTCATGTGCGTGTTTTTTTTTTTTTTTTTTTTTGGTCTTTCGAGACAGGGTCGCCCTATAGACACCCAGCTGTCCTGGAACGCTACCTCTGTAGACCGGCTGGCCTTGGAACTCACAAAGATCCACCTGCCTCTGCCCGCCAAAGTCTAGGGATAAAGGGCGTTAGCCACCACAAGGTCCGGCAGAGTGTGTTGTTAGGTCATCATGTGTGTCCTGTAAGATAGTAGGGCTTATTCCTGTGTTGATAGTGAGATTTAAGTTTCCTTGTGGTCTGATAAAATCATGAATTAATTCAATCTTTTGTATTTGTGGAGGTTTCTTCTGTGTCCCAGTATAGTGCGGATTTGGAGAAATTCGTGGGGTCTGAGTAAAAGTGTTCTTCTCGCCAGGCGTGGTGGTTGCAACGGCCTTATTAATCCTAGCCACTTGGGAGGCAGAGGCAGGTGATCTTTGTGAGTTCAAGGCTAGCTCTGGCTCTACAGAGTGAGTTCCAGGACAGCTGGAGCTACAGGGATACCCTGTCGCTCAAAAAGACCAAAAAAAAAAAAAAAAAAGTGTATTCTCTGGTATTAGGGTGGAATATTCATAGATGTCTGTTGGTGTATTGTATATTCAGTCATGATGTCTCTCTGTTATTCTTTTGTCCAGTTTACCTGTCCAAAGGGCTCATGGGTATGGAAGTCCCCTACTATAGTGTGGGGAGTTAGTCTGTGCTTGTAGGTCCCGGAGAATTGTCTTTAAAGTTTGGTGCACCAGAGTTTGGTGCTTATATATTCATGGTTGGAATCTCATGTGAATTTGTTCCGTGATAAAAATTTAATGGTCTTCTTTGCCTCTTCGATTTCTTTTACGTTGAAGTCTCTTTGTCTGATATTAAAATACAACACCTGCTTTCTTTTTGGTACATTTGCTTGGAATATTATTTTCCATTCTTTCACTTTAAGGTGGGCCTATCCTTGAAAGTAGATGGTTTCTTGTAGCAGCATATCAGATGGGCTGTGTTTCCACAATCATTCTCCCAGTCATGTCTTCTTGATTGGGGAGTTTTAGTCCACTAATATTTAGGTTATAACTGAAGGTATTATGGGCGCCTTTCACCTTATTATCCATTGCGTTTTTGGTCTAGGTTTCTACTTCTTTCACTTCCCAGTTATGTTTTTATGTGAGTTTCTATTTCCTAGGTGCCTGAGGATATTTCTCCTTCTTCTTTGTCCCTTTGAAAATGGCTTCAAGTATTCTCTGAGGGGTTAGTTTTCCCCTGACATGTATTCTTTCATCTATTTTATGTCAGGAATATTTTCTCTCTTCTTTCATTATAAATCACTTTATTTGCTGGGTATAGTAAAAAACCACATGACTCATCTCAAATTGTACTACAGAGAAAAAATGCCTTTGGACAAATCCAGCAACCCACTTCATGTTAAGCCTAGGAGAGAATTGGATCTGGAGGGATCATGTCCCATGTGTCAAAGCCATATACAGAAACCCACAGCCAATATCATCCAAATGGGGAAATGACAGAAACTTCCCTTTAAAGGAGGAACCTAGGCAAGGCTGCCCCCTGTCACCACTCCTCTTCAATATAGTGCTTGAAACACTTGCTAAGAGCAATAAGGCAAGAAAAGGAAATTAAAAAGAGGAGAATTGGAAAAGAGGAAGTCAAGCACCTATTGCTGATGATGATGATTGTTGTACTTAAGGGATGCTAAGAAACTCCACCAGTAAAACTCCTAGAAATGAACTAGAGTTCAGTAAAGTGGCAGGAACTAAAGATAGACCTAAAAATCGAATAGCCTTTTCTTACATCCAACAATAAGCCAAATGAAAGAAGGAATTCAGAGAGACCTTCCCACCAACATAGCTCAAAACAATAAAATACCTAGAAAAAACTTAAGTGAAGACACAAATTCTCTACAACAAAAGTTTTTTTTTTTTAAACCCCTGAAGAGATGAAGAAGACATCAGAAGAAATTGGAAAAAAACACTCCCATGCTCATGGATTCGGGAAAGTATATAGTAAAAATGTCATTCTGACCAAAACTCTTGTATAGAATTAATGGCAATTCATTAATAAATTCCCCAAGAGTTTCTTCACAACGAGGCTGAGAAAAAAAGTCCTTAATTATCATTTTGGAAAAAAGAACCCGAATAGCCAAAGCACGCCGGAGTGAAAAGAGCAATACAGGGGAGATCTCTAGATACCAGACTTCAAACTATAACTAACAAGGGCTATAGACATAAAAGCAGCTTGGCTGTCACAAAAACAGGACCGGCTTTGACCATGGAACAAAACGAAGAGCCAACTTGAGTACATACAATTTCAGCCACCTCATATTTGACAAAGGAGGGCGCAAGAAGACACAAGGAGAAGACAGCATCTTGCAGCAAGTGGTGTTGGAAAAATCTGGATACCACTTGTAAGAAGAGGGGGGGCGGGGGGGGGAATTAAAAAAAAAACGCTATCCCAAAACAAACAAAGAAAAAAAAATGTCTCCAAGTAAATCTAGTTGAAAAAAAAACAAACTCTACTAACTCACCCTGTACAAGTCAACTCCAGAGTAGATTAAAGACCTCAACATGAAACCCCAAACTCTGAAAGGTCGATAGAAGAAAAAAATTGGCAGGTCAGACACAAACATGCGTAGGAAAAACTTCCTAAATCAGAAAGCAGCTGCCAAGAATTAAGGTGAACAATTGGACAAATGGGACCTCATTGAAACCAAAACCTTCTGACATCCAAAGAAACAATCAGGAATGAAGAGAACTACCACAAATGGGAGGAAACTTTTAACCCTCAAAAACATCTGACAGGGGCTGGAGAGTGCCGTAGCGTAAGAGAAGCGCCGACCGCGTCTTGCAGAGGATCCCGGGGTTGATTCCCCACACCCACATGGCGGCTGAGAACCGTCTGAGAACTCCAATTCCAGGAGAAACTCCATTCCAGGGGAACCGAGCACCCTCTTCTGACCTCCGCGGCATTGCACACACGGGTCACAAACTGTGCATGCAGACAGTACATGTCCATACACATACAGAAAGAAGAAAAAAAATTAATAAAAAAAAATCTGACAAAGTCATTTGCCAGAATATATACACACATACTCAAAAACAAAGAAAAAGAGAAACAAGACCCACTCAATAGATGGAGAAAAGAGCTGAACAGAGAGTTTCACAATGAGAAGTTAGACGATTGCTGAGAAACAGACATCATTCGTGTGCTATCATTAAGGAAATGCAAATCAAAACACTTTAAGATATCAATCTATACTTCCAATAAGACTGCTAGGATTAAGAAAACAATGATACCAAGACTGGAGAGGTTGAGGGGAGAGGGGAACACTTATCCACCGCTGGTGGGAATGTAAACTGTACAATCCACTATGGAAAGCAGTGTTGGATAACCCTTGGAAGACTTGGAATGAACTTGCCACCTGACCGCATCATACCACGTCATGGGAGTGTACCGCAAAGACACATCTTACTGCAGAGATTCATGCACAGCATGTTTATTGCAAGCTCTCTTCACAGATCGAAGGCTGAACCAACCCAAGTGCCCGCTCAACGATGATGGATAAGAAAAATGTGGTACATCTACACAATGGAGTTCTATGCGCGTAAAGAAAAATACATCAGTGAACTTTGCAGAGTAAATGGTTTGAGACTAAACATATCATGCTGAGTGAAGTACACAGTCCCAAAAAATACATGAAGAAGGGTATCCCTAATCGGTGGAGATGCTAGCACCAATGATCTAATTGTATGGCAAACTGACAACATCATGTGATCTGAAAACAATGTGCTCTTATATTGTAGAGAATCCCCGTTAAAAAAAATAAATAAGAAAAAAAAAGAGAAAAAAAAAATGCAGTTTCCCATTAAAATCCCCAAAGTCTTCTTCACAAGCTTGGGGAAAAAATCCTTAAATGTCAATGGAAAAACAAAGACCACCAATATACCAAAGCGCATCCTGAGCAAAAAGTGGGCAATGATAGGGGGGAATCAAGCTATACCAGACGTCAAACTATACTGCAGGGCTATAGTCATAAAATCAGACCACCGTGACTAAAGGAAAAAAATGAAGGTCCAAACTTGAGCTCATACAATTTAGTACACCTCTCAATTGAACAAAGGGGCCAAAAAAGAATCCAATGAGGAAAGACACAAGCATTTTTCAGCGAATGGTGCTGGCAAAGAAGATTACACCGTTTGTAGAAAAAAAATAAAAAAAAATAGCTGGGTGAGGGCACACCTTTAAAACCTAGCTGTGAGGCAGAGGCAGGTGTATCTTGTGAGTTCAAGGCCAGCCTGGTACTCAGATGAGAGTTCCAGGACAGCTAGGGCTACAAGGTGAGAACCTGTCTCAACAAGACCAAAAATAATAATAAAAATAGAAAATAAATTAAATTAAAGTTAACCCCTACTCTCTCACCCGTGTTAACAAAAAACAACTACCAAATGTATCAAAACGCTTAAGGTACAACCTTAACTCTGAAGTTGTACAAGAAAAGGTTTGTCACAACCTACAAACAGAGGTGTAGCAAAGACTTGAAATATCGATATATAATATAATTTTGTTATATTTATGTTATTTATAGAATGACTGTCTGCATGAGGTTGTGCATCCTGTGTCCTGCCAATTACCGCAGAGGTCGGAAGAGGAGGTTTGGACCCCTGGACCTGGAGTTTCTCCTGGATTGGATTATCAGTGTTTCACCACCATGTGGGGCTGGGGCTCAAACCCGGTCCTCTGCAAGACAGTTGGCACCTTAATGCCAGGGCAATCTTCGCCCCCCGGAAAAGACTATTCTTTCTTTTTTTTTTTTTTTTTGAAAATACTTCTAATCAAACAATACTGTGCATAGAAAATAAGTCAACAATTAGAAGTGGTGATCTCATTAAACTCAAAGTTTGTACTAGCAAAAAATCAATAAGGGAACAGAAAACCCACAGAGTAGAGAAAACCTTCACCAGTGGATACGATCTAGACAGATTATGCATTAATTGGGATGCGAGTTTTATCGTCATCTAATCGTCCTTGTTTCTTTCTTTTTTTTTAGATTTTAATTTAAATTAATTTATTTTTTGTATGTGTATTAATGTAATTAAAGTCCTGCATGAGGTCTTGTGCACCTTGTCTCGTTGCAATGCCACTGGAGGTTCAGAATGGGTGGATCGGGTCTAGATTCCCCTGGAATTGGAGTTCTCACGGAATTGGAGTTACGACGTTCTGTTCTTAGCTTTGCAATGTGGTCTGTGGTTTGAAACCCAGGGTCCTCTGCAAGAGCCGATCGGTGCTCTTAACCCTGATAGGCACTCTCCAGCCCCCTGAATCGTCCCTTAGTAATGCATGGCTGACATCCACATCTGTTTGTTGTTTCTTCTTCCCTCTCCTTGTGCTCACGCTCCAGGACTGTCCCCTGCCTGCATAGCTAGACATCCTCTGAGACTTAGCCTGGCAAAGAGAAGGGAGGACCACCAGGGTTTTATACACCCAAGTGAAATAAAAGATTAAGGAANCCTTGAGCAGACCACTAAATTAGCTCACTATAAAAATCCCACACTAAAATTTGAAAGTAGATGATGGGTACATGGGGTCTTACATATTTTCATATGCTTGAACATTTCCATGTTTTTGTTTGGCTTGATTTTCACCAACAGAGTAGAGAGAAACTAACACCATCCCATTTCTATACTTAAGCTGTAAGACTATCTGACAATTTGGGCTTTTGTATTTTTGAATAGTTCATGAATGGACCATTTGGCCACTAAGTTTGAGAGATCACATAGAGAACTGACACAGAGAAGCCAAATTGTATGGGAGACATCCTGAGACTTCAAGGAGGAAGAAACTGGGCATCCCAGTATCCCTGCTGAAGACCTTCTGGCCAGCCTCCCTGGGGGCCCAGACGTGGAAGCATACCATACTGCATGTTGGTCATGATGACCACAGCCCCACCTGACCTCATGTGGAGCAGAGCTGAGCCAAATCAATCCACAGAATCATGAAAGACAATACAACTTTGGTGTTTCAAGCCACTGAATTTTGGAGTGATTTGCTATAAGCCATAAATAACTGAAACAGAATTCTATTCTCTAAATCTAATATCCACAGGTATCTCTGGGCTTTGCTGTCCTTGGAAGTCTTCAGGAAAGAGACTGACTTAGTGTCTTCTTCACTGGATTTTTATTTACTCTTTAACCAAAGATCTGGGGACCACCCCATTCACTGGGCACCATTGGAAGGCTCAGGTCCCTGGCCTGGAGCCCTGTAGTCTATCTAGGCTCACTTCAGATGCTTGTCAGTCCTTCTGCCTTAGCCTCCCTAGTGCTGGGCTTTTTTTTTTTTTTTTTCCTCCAGTTCTAGGATTTGAATCCAGGCCCTCAAATGCTTTAGAATAGGAGCTCTGCCTCATCCATTTCTTATCTAGCTAGGCCATCTCTCCAGCCTTGAAACAATGGTTTTAAATGTATAAGAAATTTATTAGTCCTGGGGGCTGGAGAGATGGCTCAGTGGTTAAGAGCACAGACTGCTTTTGGTTCGATCCCCAGCACCCACATGGAGGCTAAGAGCTGTCTTTAACTCCAGTTCCAGGGGAATCCAACACCCTCTTATGACCTCTGTGGCATTGTGTGACACAGGCACACCAACCTACATGCAGACAGTACACTCATATACATAAAAAATAATTTAAAAAAGAAATTTATTAGTCAAATATATATGTAAGCTAAAGTGAGAAAGAAACCACTGGAAGTGGAGACAGTCACTTTTTAGACTGTAGATGAAAAAAGTAAAGAAAGGAGAAAGGACAGAACAGGGGCCGTGGTGGTGCTGATTTCTTGCACAGGGCACCACAGTGATGCTAGTGGCCGGTTAGCGAGGAAATTTGACTGGCTCTTCCAGTAATTTAACCAAGAGTGGGCCTGATTTTTTTTTTTTTTTTGGTCTTTTTGAGATAGGGTCCCCCTGTAGCTCCAGCTGGCCTGGAGTTTGCTCTGTAGACCAGGATGGCCTTGAACTCACAGAGATCCACCTGCCTCTGCCTCCCAAGTGCTAGGATTAAAGGTGTGCGCCACCACACCTGGCTTTAATGCTTTAATTTATTTTTATCTTATGTATATGAGTGTTTTGTAAATGGACCACAGGAGTGCAATGCTTGCAGATACCAGAAGAGGGTGTTGGATACCCTGGAACTGATGGCTGTTTGCCCCACGTAGGTGCTGGGAATTGAACCTGGGTCCTCTGGAAGAGAAGTGGTGCTCTCCAGCCACCCCCCCACCCCCGATCTTTTTAAGGTATCCTGATTTCTCTCAAACCGTTCTCCTATAACTGAACTCGTCTGTGCTTCTGCCTAACGAAGGGCTCCTCTTATTTCTTGACCAGCATATGAAGCATGTTGTGAAGAGTTTTACAAAGGAAGAAATTGTTCTGACCTCACTCAGAACAGCAGCACAGCGCAGATACATCCACTATGCCCCAGTTGCTTGCAACATTTCTCAGGGAGACTTGTCTTCAATGACATCACTGTCACATCACCCGCACAGACATTGTTCTGAGTCAGGGGCATAACTCATACACACATAGGGAATATGGTATAAGATTAAAGCTATGCATTTAGCTTAGCTGGTAAGAGTTACATGGAGAATCCAAATCATTTTAGGGCTGATTACATTGTTTTTTGTTAGAAGGAGTACATAGTTCTAAATGTTATCAAAACATCTGATTAGTTCACAAGGTTATGTAAAATTTCAATTTGTAAAGGGTTGTTACAAAGAGGCTTTCCCAGAAAAAGTCATTCCCACAGGTGCCCATAAGACCTCAGAAGATGCCAAAAGGTAGCTATTGACCTCAGTACCCGACCACTTCCTAATTCTTTTTGTTGTTATTGTTATTGTTTTTGTTTTTATTTATTTATTTTGAGACAGGGTCTCCCTATAGCCCCAGCTGGCCTGGAACTCACTCTGTAGACCAGGCTGGCCTTGAACTCACAGAGATCCTCCTGCTTCTGCCTCCTGAGTGCTAGAATTAAAGGCATGTGCCACCACGCTTGGCTTAAAGGTTCTTAGCCACCAGGTCGGTGCTGGGAATTGAACCCGGGTCCTCTACAACAGCAGTCAGCACTCTTAACCGCTGAGCCATTTTTCCATCCCCTTAAAAGTATTTTATGTATATGAGTGTATTGCCTGAATGTAGTATACCTCTGTCACACTATGCCTACAGAGGTCAGAAGAAGGCATAGGATCTCCTAGAACCGGAGTTACAGGTGGCTGTCAGTTGCTATGCGGATGCTGGGAATTAACCAGGTCCTCTGGAAAAGCAGTCGGCACTCTTTTTTTTTTTTTTGGTCTTTTTGTCACAAGGTCTCCCTGTAGCCCCAGCTGTCCTGGAACTCACTCTGTAGACCAGGCTGGCTTTGAACTCACAAAGATCCGCCTGCCTCTGCCTCCCGAGTGCTAGGATTAAAGGCATGCGCCACCATGCCCGGCACAGTTGGCACTCTTAACCGCTGAGCCATCTCTTTGGGCTTAGTTTTGGTTTTTTGTTTTGTTTTGTTTTGTTTTGTTTTTTGGTCTTTTTGAGTCAGGGTCTCTGTTTAGTCCCATCTGGCCTGGAGCTAGCTATGTAGACCAAGCTGGCCTTGAATTCACAGAGATCTACCTGCCTTTGCCTCCCAAATGCTGGGATTAAAGGTATGCACCACCACGTCCAGATTATTTTTTGTTTGTTTCTTTGTTTTTTGGAACCGAGCTGCAATTCTTATCCTTGGATGCTGTGAGATAATCAAGTTGATTTGGTTTCTAAGACCAAAGCATGTCTGACAGAGTAGCTAAGGGGAGAAGAGCATGTTTCTTGATACTAGAAATGATTAATAGTGGAGAGAACCGGGGGTCCCTGCAGTGGTGACCCCATGAGGGTCTCTGAAGAGGCTGGAGCAGTTGAGTGTTATGTACTTGTTTCTGACAATGCAAAGACAGTCTTCCCATCAGGCCCCATTGAGGTAATTTTTTTTCTTGCAATCAAAGAACTAGCATTGAGAATTTCAGTAGAGTGGGAAGGTGGCTGAAAGTCATAGTGTGAGGCTGGGAAGCTTCAGGCATTTGCATTACTCAGGCGAACGGGTTATTGCATAACAGGCCTGTAGTTAACATTATTCCTCACCCGCTTTCTAGGGTCACTTTGTGTGTCCACTCATTCTTTGAGCAAATAAAGGGTTATGTAAAAGGGGGCTGCTACGCCTTTAATCCCAGCACTCTGGAGGCAGAGGCAAGTGGATGTTTGTGAGTTCAAGGCTAGCCTCGTCTACAGAGTGAGTTCCAGGACAGCTGGGGCTACAGGAGACCCTGTCTCAAAAAGACCAAAAAAAAAGGGGGGGGGGGCGTTGCTTAGAGAACTAAGTTGCAGGGCTGGAGAGATGGCTCACCGGGTAGTAGTGCTTGCTGTTCTATCATTTCATGGGCACCTGTATTCACATGCACACCCCTCCAGACCCTGCCCTTGTGTGTGTGTGTGTGTGTGTGTGTGTGTGTGTGTTTAACTTGTCTAGGCTAAGCTAAATGAGATCTTGGCCTTCTGGGATCACTCAGACACACATGAAAGCACATAATTAAAAAATAAAAGTAACTCTTTAGGGCTGGCAAGATAGCCTAGGAGGTAAAAGTGCTTGCCACCAAGGCTGTCAACCTGAATTCAGACTCTGGGACTCACAAGGTGAGAGAGAAGCAAGTCCCACTAGCTGCCCTCCGTCCTTCACACGNTTGCACTATAAATATTCAGAAAACTGTAATCCACCTTTCAATATTACATATTTTTTACATGTAGAATAAAGCCCTTATGGAGAATTGATTTTCATTTCCTTCATCCCCTTCTTGACACTGTTGATTTAATCAGTTTTATATTTTATAGAGTGTATAACTTTAATATTCATTGATACTCTTTTAACTTTATAAAATTACTTTTTAGAAAATTAAAGTATTTAAAATGTTTTGCTTACATTCAGTTCTATCACTTGCAGCCTTCCTGTTTCTTTGTGTAAATGAAAGCACATCTTCTGTGTTACACTCCTACATGGAGAAGCTCCTTTCAGCAGCTTAGCTATCTGTAATACCTACATGGTCCAGTTTTGTTCATATGAAAACTATATGTTTTAGTTACTTTCCTGTTGCTCTGATAACATAGCAAAACCAAGGCACTTTTTAGAAGGAAAACTGTATTCTGGCTTAAGGTTCCAGAGGGCTCAGCTTCCGTGATGACAGGGGAGGCATGACGGGAGGAAGCAGAGCAGAACAATGAGTGGTCTCATCTGCAGGCAGCTGAGAGAAGCAGAGAATGTGAAGCTAGAGGTGGCTACTCTCAAAGCCTACCCCTGTGAAATGCTTCCACCAGCAAGGCCACACCTCAAAAATCTCCACCAAGAGCGGAGCAAGTGTGCAAATAAGTGAACCAAGTACACAACAAGTGAGCCTATGGGTGGCACTGTCATGCAAACCACTACATTCCACAGCCTGGCCACCATAGACTCATGGCCACATCATAAGGCAAAATGCATTTAGTCCAACTTTATTTTTTTATATTTTATTCATTTATTTATGTGTATGAATGTACTGTCTGCATGTAGGTTTGTGTACCCGTGTCGTGCAAAGTCGCAGAGGTCAGAAGAGGGTCTCAGATTCCCCTGGAACTGGAGTTCTCCTGGAATTGGAGTTACAGATGGTTCTCAGCCACCATGTGGGTGCTGAGGATCAAACCCGGGTTCTCTGTAAGAGCAGTTGGTGCTCGTAACCACTAGGCCATCTCTCCAGCCCCTAGTCCAACTTTAAGTCACCATAGTCTTAACAGTCTCAACATCGTCAAAATTCTGAAGAATTTTTTTTTGTTCTTTTTGAAATAGGGTCTCCCTGCAGTCCCATCTGGCCTGGAACTCACCATGTAGACCAGACTGGCCTTATGGAGAATTTATTTTCATTTCCTTCATCCCCTTCTTGACACTGTTCATTTAATCACAGAGATCCACCTGTCTATGCACCCCCAGTGCTGGGTTTAAAGGCATGCACCACCAGGTCCAGCCCTTCAAACTCACTTTTGAGCCTTAAGTCACTCTCTTAATTATAACCCCTTCAGTATAAAACAAAAAAAGTCATATTCCCATTCCAAAGGCATGAATTGGGGCACAGGGTTAAAGTGAGAGNCTAGCACTCGGGAGGCAGAGGCAGGTGGATCTTTGTGAGTTCAAAGCCAGCCTGGTCTACAGAGCGAGTTCCAGGACAACTGGGGCTACAGGGAGACCCTGTCTCAAAAAAGCCAAAAACAAAATGAAAAATAAACCTAATAAAAATTTCCCCATCTGGAACAGACAATCCAAATGTCTGTATTTGGTAACATTTCTTAAAGTAAGAGTTAAGGTTTGGGGCTGGAGAGATGGCTCAGTGGTTAATAGCACTGACAGCTATTGCAGAGGACCCGGGTTCGATTCCCAGCACCCACATGGTGGCTAAGAACCGTCTTTAACTCCAGTTCCACGGGAATCTGACACCCTCTTCTGACTTCCACAGCATTGCAGAACACGGGTGCACCAACCTACATGCAGACAGTACACACACACATAAAATAATAAATTTTAAAAAAGAGTTAAGTTTTTTTTTTATCCCCAAAGCTTCTGCTAAGGAGTCCTCTACATATTCTGGAGAAAAATATGTCACTTGCTATTGTGTTTCAAGAGAAAGAAATGAACCAGTTCCTAAGTCATTTTATGAGGACAATAGAACTTGTTATCAAGCTATAAGAAGTACCTTAGAAATAACAAAACTATTGGGCACATAGGAGTACCCAAACCCATAGTTGAAAAGTTGGATTGAGCCAGTCATTTAGGGAAGCATTTCCTGTGGGCCAAGTCCAAGGGATCTAGGACGAGTCTCCCACCCTGGGCTTAAGGTGACTATCCTCACCTGTCTCCGTCTCACCAACACTCAGTATAGTGCTTACACAGGTAATAGTTCCCACACCAAGTCCGTAGCTGAGATCAAGGAAAATCACCTCCCCTAGACAGCTGAGGGTAAACCCCCAACGCCGGTGAGTTCAAAACCTCAAGGAAAAGTCCCACCCCTGGATACAAGAGTCATGATGCAACAGGACTCTGTTTTAAGACCCAAGGAAAACCATCACCCATATGTAGCTGAGGCCAGGTTCTAGGCTGGCTGAGTTCAAAAACCCAAAAAACATCGCCACTTTGAAGTAGATGAGTGGCAGCGCAACGTGGCTCATTCAGCGGACTCAAAGAAAACTGTCACCCCTGGGTAGTGAAGTGAGTCCTTAAGGTTTTGAGCTTGCCNTGTGGTGTACGTATTTTTCTACAATTCCTAGCTGTGCCTTTTAAACCATGCAATATGTTCAGGATAGTTTGAATCAAAGAGTAAAAAGCTGCTATTTAGGGAACTTATTTCTCTCTGGGAAGGGGCAGGGAGAGTCACCAAACAATCTACCTCCAGTGCTCTTCCATTTTGTCTAAAGATATTTCAAAGTGCACCTGAGGCTGCACTCACCTCTGACATTTGTTCTTGCATGTGACAACAGAAAGTCTTCAGGTGGACTTGGACGTTTTGTGCTTTGGAAGCACTGAAAGAAAAAATGTATATTTTCTTTAATGTTTATATAAAAGTTTATATGGAACAGTATTGTTATGTTTTTATTTGTAAATGTGAATGATCAAAGATTTTCACTTTGCATATATGAAATAAAATCATTTTATTGATTTTCACAAGGCCATTATTGTTACATGTCTAGTTGTCTGTCTTGGGCGAATCATTTTAGAAAAAAGTATACACCATTAAACAATAAAGACATTAAGAAGGGGGCCAGTGGGACGGCTCAGTGAGTAAAGGTGCTGGCCACCATACCTGACTACCTGAGTTCAGTTTCTGGGACCCACATGGTGAAAGGAGACAATCGACTCCTGAAAGTTATCCTCTGACCTCCCCATGCACGCTGTGGTATGTGCATGTACACATGAGTAAATCAATAAGTAAATAAATGTTAACAAAAGGAGTTGAACTTTGAAGCACCACTCACAGGACTGAATGACGTTAGCGGAAGGATGTGTGAGGATCAGTTCCTCCAAAATGCCATTATAGGAAAGAAGGGGTAACTGCCAGAATCAAGTTTATTGGAACTCTCAAATATAGCTAGAGGTTTATAGCAGGCAAAATGAAAGTAGAATGGTGAAAGAAACCGTGGGAGCATGGTATAGAGAGCTTTATGGTAGGAAAGCTTTAGGGAGGAGAGCTTTAGGGAGGAGAGCTTTACGGTACTTCAACTTGAGCTTACTCAGCCCCTTCCAAGATGTAGCAATGGTTTTGAAGACGGCAGAGTAACTGGGTTTAATACGCCAATGCTTTAAGTCAGCTGCCATAGACAACAAAGAGCTCAAGGAAGACGTGGATAACTAACAAAACTGAACCAAAAGGATGATGTATAAACAAAGAGAGTATGAATGGTTAAAAACAGTAAAGGGGAACCAAATAGAAGCTACATACCTGGGAATTATAGAAACTGAAATAGCAAGTTCCCTTAAAGAGTTCAACAGCAGATTTTAGCATCTAGGAAAAAATCTGTGATCTTGAAGGTAGGCTAATTGAAATTATCCAGTGTGAGGAACAAAAAGAAAATGAGATTAAGGAAAATGATAAGAGCTAAGGATGTAGCACTCAGAAGACCCCATGATCACTGTAAAAAATAACGATCAGGGCCTAAGAGACCCATCTGCTCACCTTAGTCTAAGGGACACCGTCAAGCATGACACTAGATAGGCTCCCTGGAAAATGAGGTGAGAAAGGAGTATGAAGAATATTTAAAGTGGCTGGAGAGATGAACAAGGCCTAAGAGACCCATCTGCTCACCTTAGTCTAAGGGACACCATCAAGCATGACACTAGATAGGCTCCCTGGAAGACGAGGTGAGAAAGGACTATAAACAATATTTAAAGGGGCTGGAGAGATGACTCAGAGAATAACAGTGTTGGCTCCCCTCGCAGAGGATCAGGCTTCAGTACCCAGTACCCACATGGCAGCTCAGAACCACCTGTATCTCCAGCTTCAAAGGATCTGAAGCTCTTTTCTGGCCTCTGTGGGCACCAGACTTACACTCGGTGCTCAGACATACATGCATGCACACACTCATAAATCTTAAAAAATGCAAAGAATATTTAAATACCCATAGACTCAAACTTCCAAATTTAAAAATAGCCATTTGTCTGTATACCCCAGTAACTCCAGGAAACAGCTGAGTAGATAAACTCAGATTTAAAAAGAATGTAAATTTACACATCTTTTTACCTGCATGCAACTTTACTGTTAAAATGTGAATCTCTAAATGTGTTTAGGAATTAACCTATAGTTTATTTTCAGAATTTGTAATTTTGATTTATGTGTGGAGTGTATATATGCATATTTTGGAATAATATAAAATTAAAGGGAACAAAAAGAAGAAAGAAAAATAAGATCAAAATGTTAATCAACTTTATAAGAAAAAAAGATAGTCTCAAATAGACAAAAATGGGAGTTCATCACTACTTGGCTTCCTCTGCCTGGAATGCTAGTGTCTGTCAAACCGAAAGAAGAACACATGGGACAGTAATTGAAGGAGGCAATAATTAGCATTGTGCTAAGGTTGAGAGGAGAAGATAATATAGAGTTGACCAGTAGTCGCACACAGCTTCTCTTTTAGGGATGAATAACTTTGGAAAGAGTGGTGATGGTTGCATAAAATGGTGCATGAAAAAAAGCCACTGAATTGCACACTTAAAATTAGTGAAAATAGCAAAATTTATGTTATATATATAATTTTTAAAAATATGATCTACCCAAACCCACTGAATTACAACAAAACAACCCAAACCCACTGAATTACAACAAAACAGATGAACAGCATGCTGTATGAATTCTATCTTAATCCTGACATTTGTTGAAGATCAGCAGGAAAGGTTTTTTTTTTTTCAAAGCCAACTTTTTATTGAAGGTGTGCATTTGGAAAGGTTTATTTTATTTATTTTAATTTTATTTACTTATTTTATGTGTATGAATGTACTGTCTGCACGCAGGTCTGTGCACCCATGTCATGCAATGCTGTCGAGGTCAGTAGAGGGCGTCAGATTCCCCTGGAACTGGAGTCAAAGATGGTTCTAAGCCGCCATGTGGGTGCTGGGAATCGAACCCGGGTCCCCTGCAAGAACAGTCAGAGCTCTCAACCGCTAGGCCATCTCTCCAGCCCTGGGAAAGGTTTTTTTTTAAACAAACAAATAAGGCTGGGCATGGTGGCGCACGCCTTTAATCCCAGCACTCTGGAGGCAGAGTCAGGCAGATCTCCATGAGTTCAAGGCCAGCCTGGTCTACAGAGCAAGCTTCAGGCCAGCTGGGACTAAAGGGAGACCCTGTGTCAAAAAGACCAACCAAAAAAAAAAAAAACCCCAAAACAAAAAACATGATCTGGGCTGGGTGTGGTGGTGCATGCTTTTAATCTTTAATCCCAGCACTTGGGAGGCAAAAGCTACTGGATCTCTCTGAGTTTGAGACCACCGAGGTCTACAGATCAAGTTCCAGGGCAGTCAGGGTCATATAGTGAGATCTTGTCTCAGAAAAAGTAAATAAACGAACATTTTTTGGACTGGAGAGCTGACCCAGTGGTTAAAATCACTTGCTGCCCCTGTAGAGAGCCCAGAGTTCAATTTCCAGCACCAGAAACAGGCAGCTCACAAGGTTCTGTTCTCTCCAGCTCCAAGGGATCCAATGTCTTCTTCTGGCCTCCAGAGGCCCTTCACTCATGTGCACATACCCAGAAACAGACACGTATACACATAATAAAATATTTTTTAGAGAACATGATGTAATGTCATGCTCTGTACAAGAGGCACACTTAAAATTCAAAGCCACAGGTGAGTGTGGTGTCATATAGTAAGTAGTCCAACCCAGGGACACACTCTGCAGCCTCTTACTCTCTACACTTTGGCCAGTTGTGGCCTTCTGTGTACATCATACTCTGTTGCATGAGGAAGAGAGTTGAGAGATAGTGAGAGTAGAGGAATGCTTTAGTATTCTCTCTACCCCCTGTTCCAGTCTGCTCCATGGGACTTAGGTGTGTAGGTTCCATTGTAGACGTGCCACTCAAGGCTAGGCCTCTCACAGACACTTATTCTCTGAGTTTGCATGGGTCTTGTTAACATCATTGTGGCAAGTTCATATTAGCCAGTTCCTAGAGGCCTGGAAGAGTCTGCTTCGTCATGATCATGCACCAATCCTGGTTCTTACAATCTTTCTGCCCTTTCTTCCACAATGCACAAAAATTCAATAAAAATATACATTTTGAAAAAAAGAGATTCAGGCTGGAGAGATGGCCTAGCGGTTGAGAGTGCTGCCTGCTCTTGCAGAGGACCCGGTTCAATCCCCAGCACCCACGTGGCAGCTAAGAACGGTCTTTAACTCCAGTTTCAGGGGAATCCGACACCCTCTTCTGACCTCCACAGCACTGCATGACATGGGTGCACCAACCTACATGCAGACAGTACACTCATACACATACAAGAATAAATAAAAATAAAAAATTCAAAGTCATGGGCAGATTTAAGGTGAAAAATACAAAGATGTACTCCATGCAAACTATCACCAAAAAATGAGACTGGTGACTCTATTAAGACAAAATAGACTTGAAGTCAGAAATTGATACATGACAGGAAACATATAAAGATCTTACGTATTGATAAATGAGTCAATCCATCGAGACGTGAGAATTATAAATATATGCACTAAATAAGAAAGCTCCCATGGCCAGGTGTGGTGGTGCAAGACTTTAATCTTAGCACTTGGGAGGCAGAGGCAGGCTGATATCTGTGAGTTCAAGGCCAGCCTGGTCTACAGAGTGAGTTCCAAGACAGCAGAGCTACAGGGAGACCTTGTCTCAAAAAAAAAAAAAAAAAAAAAAAAAAAGCTTCAGTGTAAAAGATAGAAAAAAAACAGAATGAAGGGTTCAATAGAAAACTGTAGGGTGACCCATCTGAACCTTAAAGAAAGAGGAACCTCAGACTACCTGAGTCACAGACACTGAGCATCTCTCTGAATACTATTGGGGTTAACTGTTTATAATGGGCCCTAATGAAGTTTACCTTCCAGATACTGAGAAACCTTCCTACCTTTCCCCTTTATAGGAAAAAGAAAAACATGATGGTAATGAAATCATTCCCTAACTGTAAATTAGAGCCAATTGTTATAGTGGTAATTTCCTATAAAACAGGTATAACTACCCTTTTTTAATTGACTGTTAGGCATAGGAACTGTGAAAGGATAATTCTCTATCTAGAGCCAAATTCAATA
>VZQC01007311.1:124577-148190 GCA_009823505.1 Rhizomys pruinosus
AAGACTCAAAATGAGCCTTCCATTTGACCCAGTCATACCACTCCTGGGTATATACCCACAAGACACAACTTACTGCAAAGATACATGCACAGCTATGTTTATTGCAGCTCTGTTCACAATAGCAAAAAGCTGGAACCAGCCCAGGTGCCCTTCAACTCACGAGTGGATAGAGAAAATGTGGTACATGTATACAATGGAATACTATGCAGCAGTAAAGAGGCACAGCATCATGAAATTTGCAGGTAAATGGATGGAGCTGGAAGACATTATGTTAAGTGAAGTAACACAGTCCCAGAAAAACAAACGACAAATGGTGTCCCTCATATGTGGATGCTAGTACCAACAATCCAGGCTGAGTTTTTTAAGGTAAGAGATAACACCGTAACTAAGTCCACAATCGAAATTACCAGATATCAGATTTAGTGCTCCCATTATTCTTAGTGCTTTCTTTAATGGCTATAAGGAAACAAAATACACAACAGTAAGAATAGAATAAATCAGGGTCTGGAGAGATAGCCTAGTGGTTAAGAGCACCGACTGCTCTTGCAGGGGACCCGGGTTCGATCCCCAGCACCCACATGGCAGCTGAGAACCATCTGTAACTGCAATTCCAGGAGAACTCCAGTTCCAGGGGAATCTGACACCCTCTTCTGACCTCTGCAGCATTGCACGACACGGGTGCACAAACCTACATGCAATATCCAGAACTGGGTACAATAGAGCATGCCATGAAAAGTCCAGGACATGCAAATGAAACAAAAAGCTCACCTTAGGCCTCAGTTCTTTGTACAGTACTGCTTTGAGCTCTTTTACTTTCTCTGTACTTTGGTCGTTTCACTCTCTTGGAAGTATATCTTTTTGTAATAAACTCGCCTAGTTTCTGCTATTAAAAAAAAACCTACGTGCAGACAGTGCATTCATACACATACAAAAATAAAATAAAAAATAAATTAAAAAGAGAATAGAATAAATCTTAAAATACTCAAAAAGTTCAGCTATATGGGGCAAGGGGACATGATTAACTTCTTAGAAGTCAAGGTGCTGCACATAAAACCAAACATGGAACATTAAAAAGTGGCAATGAAAACAGCAGAGAAGGAGCAGAAAATTAACAAAAAAATCAGAAAAGAGTGGAACAGCCAGTAGCAGCCACTTCAAACTGTACATCTCCCATTCCTGCCATGGTAAATATGAGCACAGCCCAGTTTCTCCTCCCAGTAACACCAATGGTCCAATGGAAGATTCTGCCTTTTCACCTCTAGAAACTTGGCTTGAAGCCACACTGACCTCTGAAACGGCTTTGGAGCATCCTGTTTAGGATTATATTACCAGTTGAGAATCGCTATACATGTTTTTCTCAAATTAAGAAACATAATAAGGCCAAGTCATGTTTGGCTCACTTTAGATCCTCTCCATTGCCAATGTCCCAGCATCACGTGGTGCTAAGCACACATTTGACAGGCAATAAAGAACCAGAATGGCTTCCAATTTTTTTTCAGAGGTGAAACCCCACATTGAGAGTTTCTAGAGCTCACAAAGGAAATTGGTGTGACATGAATTGAGACCTATTATTATTATTATTTTGGGACATATTATTCTTACATTATAGAATTACATTTTCATAAGACTAGTTTTTTATTTGTTTATTTTTAAGGGATTCTATAATATAATGACACAGTTGTTTGCAGATAACATTGATGTTACTCAGTTTGTCATACAATTAGATAACTGGTGCATTTTGCAAGTATCTATGTCCAAATTTTGAACAACCCAACGTTCCCATAGTCCAGTTGGAGAAGCTTGTATGCACAGGCATGTTGATCAATTAGGAGTCCAGACTATATTCCTGTAGTCTCATGATTCACGTCACCCCTATCTCTCCTCAGCCCTTAAATTCTACCACGCCTTCTCTTCTGCAGTTTGTTCCCGGGGCTTTGGGAAGGGGCACAAGGGGTGAGGGAAGAAAAAGTCCCACTTTGCTTTGGAGTTGTTCATTTTGGACTCTAGTCTGTTCAGGTTGTTTCCATTCATTGGTTGACAGCTTTTCGTTGATACCTTTTTAGTCATACAACAAAGCACAAGCAATTGGATGTAAACAGGCATTTAAACAGTACTATAGGTCAAGCTAAGCGTGAGCATAGACACAGATGCTTTGATGGTATGCTAATCCCACAAACTGTGGTTTCTCTATAAAGGTGCAAGTTCTTTATTGTGGCTTATAACATGTCCTAACCACTAGGGGACATAAACTTGTGGCATCCACTGTAGAGGTTATTCCTCCAAGGAGAGAGCGAATAGCCAGTTAGATTGTGGGGATATATATAGACACTTGGGCGGCCACTGTTGCACAGTATCCGTCAGGCTGTTGAGGTGTAGCTGATACTGACGGAGGAGTCGTGCGTGTCTCAGGGAGACCAAGATTTTGCTGTATTGCTTTTAGTGGCCTTTGGTAACGCGCTCTGGCATTTCAGAGGCCAGTTGTACGCTAGCAGGTAACGTCTCATAACATTTTTCATGCTCACACAGGTCTTTGACAACAGGGACTACTGCTATTTCTTTCCTCCCTTTCCTCCTTGGCATATATCCCACTTATAGGCAAAAGTCCTTATATTTGGGGGGGGGGCAGGTTTGAATCCCTAGCCAACATATCCTAGACAGAATAATCCATTTGTTGATGTCAGAGCGTTCCTGTAGTAATATATGTTGCTTAATTAAACAGAGCTTATAAACACTTTACTATTGAATTTGCTCTAGATAGAGAATTATCATTTCACAGTTCCCATGCCGTATCAGTTAATTTAAAAAAGGGTAGTTATAGCCTGGTTTTATCGGAATTACCACTGTAACCAATTGGGCTCTACAATTTACATTTAGGGAATGATTTCAGTACCAGCATGTTTTTCTTTTTCCAAAAGGGGAAAGTAGTAGGTAGGTTCTCATATCTGGAAGGTAAACTTCATTAGGAGGGCCATTATAAACAGGTAACCCAAATGAGTAATTCAGAGAGTGCTCAGTGTCTGTGACTCAGGCAGTCTGAGGCTACTCTTGCTTTAATGTTTCAGATGGGGGGTCAGCCTCTCTGCTGCATTTCCCAGTCCATCCTGCATAGCCATAAGTTGTATGTTTTTCAGGCATTTAGATTGGTAAATTTGTACTGGGAAAAAATTTTTTTTTTCCCCCCCCCCCCTCCCATTGTTAGTTTTCATTCAAGATCTCAAAACTTGAAAATTTATCAATAGGATTGAGTTTTCCATTTGTATCCCTGAAAGGAATACTACCCCACCTCCCACCTCCCCTCTTTTTTTTGTTTTTTTAAAAAAAAAAATTTTTATGTTTTGACCTTATAGATGCCTAAGTTGTATTTACACATACCCATAAACATGAGCCAAGGCATAAGCTTTCATTAATTTACCAAATTGTTTCTCATTGACTGTACGCTACTTACTTGGGAAGGAAATTTAAGCTTAGTATAGTCAGTGTGTCCATTTAAATTAAAATTGTCTAAAACAGTAAAAGAAAGTGTTTTATAATGTTCTATTGTTTAATAATTCGAGAAAATCTAGAGGGCTTTGTGTACCTTACCCCACCTACACATAAATTACCAATCGAAACAATTCAACTAACCTTAAAATATCTTTATACTTTTGTGGGTAGAGCTTGGCAGATTTTATACCTGCTAAATAAATTTTACCCAATAAACACTTTCCTCTTTAACGCTATATGACTGGACTAATACTTCTACTTATTTGGGAAAGACTAGTTTTGATAACAGAAACAGAGGGGTGGGGGGGGCAAGAGGGGGGAAGAAAGGATTTGTTTTAATAAAGTAAACGTGGAAGATGAAGATAAATGGAGGCACGGAAGTAGGAAATGGAGCTGGGATACATGGGCAATTTAAGAACACGAAAGGAAAATAGAGGAAAACGAAGGGAGGAGAAGAGAGAGAAAGAAAAAAAAAAAAAAAAAAAAAAAAAAAAAAAAAAAAAAAAAAAAAAAAAAAATGAAAGAAGGAAAAAAAAAAAGTTTACAAATGTCATACATGAAGGGGTGGGGGGGGGGGGGTCGTGGGTCAAAAGTAACTCCGAGAGATAGGCAGAGAGAGAGAGGAGGAGAGATAACGGGAGGAGGAGTAAGAAAAGAGATGGAGGGAAACAGGAGGGAGAAGAGGAAGGAGAGAGAGGAAAAGAAAAAAAAAAAAAAAAAAAAAAAAAAAAAAAAAAAAAAGGGGAAAGGAGGAAGAGGAACATGCGGGGAGGGGAGAAAGGAAGGAAGGGGAAAGAGGGGAGGGTGGGAGAGAAGGAAGAGGAGGGGAAGGGAAAGGAGAGAGGTGAAGAGAGAGAGGGAGAGAGGGCGGAGAGAGGGAGAGGTGAGGGAGCGTGTCAGACAGAGAGGAAAGAGGCGGGGGCAAGGGGACTTGTTATCGAGGAAGGGGACAAAGATGAGAGTGTGTGTGTGTGAGGAAATAGAAAGATGACATGGGCGAGAAAGTAGGTCAGAATGAATGAAAAGAGAAGAGAAGGAGAGGAGTGCGTGTAAGCGGGGAGTAGAAAGAGACAGAAAGGTGGAAGCGAAGGGATGAGTGTAGGGGGAGTGGCGTAACGAAGAAGTTGAGGAGAGGGGGGAGAAGGAAGGAAGGGAAAGAGTGGGGATTGAAGAGGGTGGAGGGGTGTGGAGAGTGTGATAGATGCAAGTTGGAGGAATGGAAGGTGGTAGATGATGCTTGAACCTCAGGCGCGTTTGAGTGTAGTGAAGTGCTATCGAGTTGATAACACAGATGAGTGCAATAGCGAGAAAAGGAAGGATTCGGAGAACGAGATTCGCTGGGTAAGGAAAAAAAGAAGGGCTCGGCGAGACGGGGAGCAGTGTAAAGAAAAGTCATGTTTCTGTTATCGAAAACTAGTCCCATTTCCAAGATAAGTAAAGTCAAAAGATTCCAGTCATATAGCTTAAAGAGCAAAGTGTTTAATTGGGGGAGGGTAAAAAGTTATTTTGCAGTAATCCGATGCAAACTCTGTCCAGCTTTATAATATTCACAAGCAAAAGTAGAGAGGATATGTTGAAAGGCTGTAGTGAATTGTTTTCGATTGGTTAAATAATTTAGGGTGTAGAATTTATTGGTCAGGTTACAACCACCTGGCACCCGCCCACACCCTCTTTTCCGATTTTTCGCCTTCTCACCACCCTCACATTTCTCCCCCCCCTGACCGTTCTTTTTTCTCCCGCTCGCTAGGACAATTTAAAGGAACTAAGCTTAAATTTCCTTCCTAAATAAGTAGCATACATTCCAATGAGAAACAAATTTGGGTAGATCTAATGAAAGCTTATGCTTGGCTCCGTTTATGGGTATGTGTAAATACAACTTAGGCTTCTATAGGTCAAAACATAAACCTAAAAAAAAAAAAAGAGGGAGGTGGGGAGGTTGGGTAGTATCTTTTCTGGGATACAAATGGAAAACTCTTTGCTCCAATCCTATTGATAATTTTTCAGTTTTTGAGATCTTGAAACTAACAATGGGAGAATTGTATATTCCCACAGGTAAAAATTACCAAGCTAATGCCTGAAAACATACAATTATGGCTGTGCAGGATGGACTGGGAATGCCAGCAGAGAGGTTAACCCATCTGAACATTAAAAGAAAGAGGAACCTCAGACAGCTGAGGCACAGAACACTGAGCAGCTCTCTGAATACTATTGGGGTTAACTGTTTATAATGTGTCCTAATGAAGTTACCTTTTAGGTGCCTCAAAGTTTTAATATTAGAGATTTTCTTATCTCCTTTTCGTAGAACAAAGGAAAACATGAGGGTAATGAAACCAATCCCTAATGTAATTTTAGAGCCAATTGTACAGTGGTAATTTCCTATAAAACAGGTATAACTCCCTTTTTAATTTACTGATAGGCATAGGAAATGTGAAGGATATTTCTCTACTAGAGCCAAATTCAAAAGTAAAGTGTTTATAAGCTGTGTAATTAAGGCAAAATATATTACTACAGAAGCCTCTGACATCACAATGAATTATTCTGCCTAGGAGATGTTGGCTAGGGGATTCAACCTGCCCCCCCCCAAAATTAAAAAAAAAAAAAAAAAAAAAGTGGGATATATGCAAGGGAAAAGCGGGAAGTCCCTGTTGTCGAAGACCTGATGTGGAGCATCCTTCACCCGGGGTGCAAACCTCGCGTGTGCGCTCCGTGTCCGAGCGTGATTGTGTGGTCTTGTTGTGGGGTTGTCTTCGTGGCTGTGGCGTGCGGTGGGGTGGGTGTGTTCAGGGGGATGGGCGAGTTGGGCGATGTCACCAATGGTGTTGTGTTGGCGCTGTGGGGTTGTGGCGTGTGGGTGCTGTGGACACAGTGTGGTGTCGTCAGTTGTGGTGGTGTGGGGTCGTGTGCGTCGTGTGTGGGGCCAAGGCTAGGGGTGCCGTCACAAGAAGTGGCCCGTGTGGTGGGGTGTGCTGTTGTCGCTGCCCTGTCGCCACACCCTACCAGGTGTGCCGTGCGTGCTCGAGTGAGCCAGGATGCGTGTTCGCGGGCGCGCGCTCCGCGGTCGCCAGCCCCCTCCTCGTGCCGCGGAAGCGTTGGGTGGGGGGGGTGGGTGTGGGGTGGTGGTGGCAGTGTCTCGGGTGTGGCACACGACTCACACACCGATACATATGGGAGACACAATACAGGTGTGGGGGTGGGGGGGTGGGTGTTGTGTCAGTAAACCCCACGGGGCACCCGCCCCGTCGCGCCAGTGGTCTCTCGCCTGCGGCGTGTGCTGCTTCAGTGTGTGTGTGCTGCAGTTTGGAGGTGGGGGTGGGGTGTGAGTGGGGCAGTGGGGCGCGGGGGGCGGCTGCCACGTGTGGCGTGTGTGGCGTGTGTGAGGTGGTGGGGTGGTGGGGGGGGGTATGGCGGGGTGGTGGTAACCGTGTGTGGTGGGTGGGGGGGGGGGGTAAGGCGTGAAATTCCTGTACAGCCAATTGCTTGTGCTTTGTTTGTATGACTAAAAGGGTATCACTGGAAAAGCTGTCAACCCATGAAGTGAAACAACCTGAACAACTAGAGTCCAAAATGACAACTCCAAAGAGAAGGTGGACTGTTTTCTTCTCACCCACTTGTTGCCCCTTTTCCCAAAGCCCAGGGAACCAAATTCGGAAGAGGAGGGCGGTATAATTTAAGGGCTGCTGAGAGATAGTGGTGAATCATGATACTACAGGAATATAATCTGGTCTCTTAATTGATCAACATGCATGTGCATAAGCTTCGCCAACTGGACTATGGAAACCTTGGGATTGGTTGTTCAAAATTTGGACGTAGTTACTTGCAAAATGCACCAGTTATCTAATTGTATGACAAGACTGAGTAACATCAATGTTTCTGCAACAACGGTGTCATTATATTATAGAATCCCTTAAAAATAAACAAATAAAAACTAAAAAAAAAAAAAAAAAAAAAAAAAAAAAAAAAAAAAAAAAACAATAATAATAATAATAGGTCTCAATTCATGTCACACCAATTTCCTTTGTGAGCTCTAGAAACTCTCAATGTGGGGTTTCACCTCTGAAAAAAAATTGGAAGACATTCTGGTTCTTTATTGCCTGTCAAATGTGTGCTTAGCACCACGTGATGCTGGGACATTGGCAATGGAGAGGATCTAAAGTGAGCCAAACATGACTTGGCCTTATTATGTTTCTTAATTTGAGAAAAACATGTATAGCGATTCTCAACTGGTAATATAATCCTAAACAGGATGCTCCAAAGCCGTTTCAGAGGTCAGTGTGGCTTCAAGCCAAGTTTCTAGAGGTGAAAAGGCAGAATCTTCCATTGGACCATTGGTGTTACTGGGAGGAGAAACTGGGCTGTGCTCATATTTACCATGGCAGGAATGGGAGATGTACAGTTTGAAGTGGCTGCTACTGGCTGTTCCACTCTTTTCTGATTTTTTTGTTAATTTTCTGCTCCTCTGCTGTTTTCATTGCATTTTTAATGTCCAGGGGGGTTTAGGTGCAGCACTGACTTCGAGAAAGGTAGCAGGTCCTGGCCCCATATAGCGGACTGTTTGGAGTAGGTTATAATTGATTTATGCGATTCTCGTTTAAGTTATTTTGTTATGTTTACCTTTTGTATGGGGGAGGAATTGCAGCTTGTCCCTCCACGTAGTATTGCTTTTTAAAAAAAATAGCAGAAAGAGGCGAGTTTGAGGAAAAAAAGAGAGACGTCAGAGAGGGAAACGACAAAGACAGAGAAAGGAAAAAGACGCAAAGCAGTACATGATACAAAGAACGAGGCCTAAGCTGAGCTTTGTTTTCAATTTGCAGGGCCGGGACGGGTCAGGGCATGCTCGTTGTACCCGTTCTGGATATTCATGTAGGTTTGGGCACCCGTGTCGTTGCAATGCGGCAGAGGTCAGAAGAGGTGTCAGATTCCCCTGGAACTGGAGTTTCTCCTAGAATTGGAGTTACAGATAGGGTCGCAGCTGCATGGGTGCTGGGAATAAGAACCCGGGTCCTCTGCAAGAGCAGTCCGGTGCGCTTAACCACGGGCTATCTCTCCAACCCGATTTATTCTATGCTTACGGTGTGTTAGTTGGCTTTCCTTATAGCCATTAAAGAAAGCACTAAGAATAATGGGAGCACTAAATCTGATATCTGGTAATTTCGATTGTGGACTTAGTTACGGTGTTATCTCTTACCTTAAAAAACGCAGCCTGGGTTGTTGGTGCTAGCATCTGGATATGAGGGACACCATTTGGTCGTTTGTTTTTCTGGGACGGTAGGACTTCACTTAACATAATTTCTTCCAGCTCCATCCTTTACCTGCAAAATTTATGATGCTGTGCCTCTTTTTACACCACCACACACCACACCACCACGCCAAACCCATTAACCCTCGACTTGCTTGCATAGAATTGCCATTGGTATACCATGTACCACATATTTCTCTATCCACCACCCGCGAGAAGTAATAAACAATAAGCATGAAAGAATTAACAGTTGGTAAAATTTCTGTGTCAGTATTTTCCCCGGAAGTCTTGAAAAAACTCGTCAGTTGAAAGGCACCTGGGCTGGTTCCAGGCTTTTTGCTATTGTAACAGAGCTGCAATAAACATGGACTGGCAGGTATCTTTGCGGTAGGTTGTGTCTTGTGGGTATATACCCAGGAGTGGTATGACTGAGTCAAATGGAAAGGTTCATTTTGAGTCTTCTAAGGGTTCGCCCACACTGCTTTCCATAGTGGGCTGTACAAGTTGACATTCCCACCAGCAATGGGATGAGGTTCCCCTTTCCCAACAACCTCTCCAGCACTTGGGTATCATTCTGTGCCTGATCCTAGCCATCTTATTGGAGTAAGGTGATATCTCGAGTGGTTTTTAATTTGATTTCATTAATTATGCATAGATGTTGAAACACGTCTTTAAGATGGTTCTCGGCCATCTCTAACTCTCAGATGTGAAGTCTCTTCAGATCTTGGCCTCAATCTTTTGAAGGATTCATTTGTTTTCTTTCGTCTGTGTTTTTGAGTAGCTTGTATACTCCTGAAATGAAGCGTTGTCAGATGTATCGGCGGTGAAGGTTTCCTCCCACTCTGTGGGTCTTCTCCACACTTCCTTTTTGTTCCCTTTGCTGTACAGAAGCTTTTTCGGTTTAATGAGGTCCATTTGTCAAATGCGGCTGAAATACCTATATATCTAATTTTTTTTTTTTTTTTTTTTTTTTATAAGTGATAATCCATGAAAGTCAGCCCATGAAAGGAAACAGCCAGAATTGACCAGAGTCCAAGTCAACAGCACCAGAGAGAGAGGACAGTTTTACTTCTCATCCACCTGTGACCCGTTTCTAAGCCTAGGGAACAACCTGCGGAAGAGGGGGCGTGGTAGAATGTAAGGGGCTGCGATTGGGGTGGAAATGGTGAAACTACAGCAATGTAGTCTGGACACGCATTTGATCAACTTGATTGAACAAACAACCTGTCCACCCCCCACTGGATGGTGGGGCGGTAGGGGTTTGGGCAGAACAGCCTGCATATAGGTTTTGCATGAAGGAGGCTTGTACTCATGGATTAATCACTTATAGCTAAAATAGGAAAAAAAAAAAAAACTGAGAGAAAGATGCAGGACAGTTATGCAAGAAATGCATGATCGGGGATGGGGTGGGGTTGGGGGGGAGGGTAAGGGAAATAAGCCTGAACGAAATTGGAAAAAATGTATGAAAATGCACAAAGCATCAATAAAACTAATTAAAAAAAAAAAACCAGTCCTGAGAGGGCCTAAAAACGGTTTAAAGAGCAGCACGACCACATCTTGCGAGGAAAACCCCTTGTTCTATCCCAAGCACCCACATGGCGGCTACGAACCATCTGAAACTCCAACTCCAGAAACTCCAGCTCCAGGGGAATACAAAGCCCTCCTCTGACCTCGCGGTTGGTCACGACACGGGTGCACGACTTGCATGCAGACAAAAATAAAACCCTTCGTAACACATACAGAAAATAAATAAAATTTTTTATTTATTAAAAAATAAAACAGTATAAAAATTATGCTCTGAGGGGCTGGAGAGGTTGTTTAGTGGTTAAGAGCATTGGACCCAGGTTTGAATTCCCATCACCACATGGCGGCTGAGAATCGTCTGTAAATCCAATTCCAAGAGAACATCCAGTTCCAGGGAAATCTGAGCCCCTCTTCTGATCTCGGTAGCATGTAGCATGACACGTGTGCCCAAACCTGCATGCAGAATGACGATTCCTACACACTCCCCACCAACTAAATAAAATTAAAAAAAAACAACCTCAGCCCAACAGGTAGTCGTGGTAAAATACACCACCCCACCCCCTTTGCCCTCAGAAGTTCATTTCCTTATTCTTTAGTGTAATTGTAATTTTCACATAAACCTTGGATATATCTCTAACGCTTTATGATTCCTAATTATGTGCTGCGCTATGGCTATCTGGCTTCACCATTAAACTGCAGTTAAAGGTCTGTCAGTATCAGTTGATGCTGTGCCATTTCTCCTTCTGGCTGTCAGTTTGTCCCGTCCACAAGCTGGCTGATATTTTGTGGCCTAAATGTGGTAGAGGCTAAATAAAATTCTTATTCTTTCATGGGTCACATTTTGTCTACCCTCAGAATAGTTTTCTCCTCAATTCATTGAGCGAGAGCAGCTCCCTTTTGTGAGTCGGCAAACCTAGGACTGCTGTTTCAATACCTTGCCTAAAATTGGTTTTCATGCAACACATAAAGGACGTATTCTCATGTGCTAGCTCTTGGATAAATAGCTGTCTGATTTTCCCTGGAGAGGGGGGACATGAGACCAATGTTCTTCAACCTGGAGGGTAATAGACCTCAAGGGACCTGGAGAGTGGAGTTCTACCTCCTCTCTTCTTGCCCTTCACCTGTTCCTTTATACCCCACCTCATTCACCATTATTCACCTTGTCCCTTGCCTGCCTCTCTCTACTAGTACCTCATCTTCCACTCACCCCTCATCGTACTTCTCACCTTTACCTAGATCATTCCTGTAGGGTAGAAAAGTTGGGGGAACATTGAGTTAGAGCTTTACTGGTATATTCAGTGGTTTTGTGACCGAATGCATGCAGTAGTCTTTTACGTCTTTTTCACCCCTACCGTCCTAGGAGGAAATACTATAATTGAGGAAGTGACCCTACAAGTTTCAAGATTTGGATTTTGAAGATTGGCCCTTTAAGAAAATTGAGCTTTTTACTACGAGACCTAAAGGATCCATAATTGGGACATGCGACATCCCTTGCTAGGACTGGTAACAAGTTTAACTGGATCTGAAGCTTAGTCTAGCCGTGATCTAAAGGCAAAAAAAAAACCAAAAACAATTATCGACATAGCCAAGTCCCCCTAACCCCTATTTCTCTCTGCTGATAAATTTTTGTTGTTGTTTTAAAATGCCTTGGATTTTATCTTCTGATTTGCTTTAGTTTGATGTTTATGTTAGGCATGTAAGGCTGTGTTAGAGTATGACCACAGAGGAAGAAAACAGAACTAGAGGAAGAACAGTTGAAACTAGTGGGAATTCTGAGACCTTCAGAGACTCATTGTATTCTTTTATTGAATGAGCTTTCAAGGTCATTGAAGGATACAGACCCTGTATTTGCTTTTATCTTATATTTCAGGACTTAAGAATTTTTTGAGCTCATGAAGAATATATTTAATTCAAATAATTAATTAGGGAAAATAAATATTTATGGACAAACAAAAAGAAATCAAAAATTATTTTGGTTTTATTGAACATGGATATAATTTTCTCATTTAGAAGAAAAGCTTATTTGTACTTTATAATTTCTCAAATTCTAATTTAATATCCATGTAATCAGTATTCCTTGAACCATCTCAGTGTGCCTAAAACAAAACATTCCAAATATCCTGTTAAAATGCATTCAAGCAAATTAAATTAATATAATGTCTCTTAGGGATTTTTAAAAAAAGTATTAATGAGAAACTTATTGAGTACACATTAAAAATATTAATTTAGTAATACTTATTAAATTAAACTTTGCTTTGTAAGACATGAGACTATCAAGTATTAAAAACCAATTTTTTTCAAATATAAGCCATGTCTATTAACCTGAATTCAAGGCATAATGTACATGTAAGTAAAAAGTTTGAAACTGGTTATGTCTAGATCAAAAATTGAATGTGAGGGAAATGAGATTTGTTTGCAGAACAAAATGGCTTTTATATGTCATGAATGAAATTCTTACCATGGTTTCTGTTTTCCTCCATGATTTGCCCATAGGTGCACACTAGAAAAGAAATTTGCATTAAGTCATTTGTCATTCTAGCTCCCTCTTTGTTTGCTGTGATAGAACAGAGAAGTGTAGGGAAATGCTCATTTATCTGTTTTTCTGTGGTTTGAAAATGAAAAGTATTTTGTGGAGTTATTAAGGTATTTTTCTTAAGTAATAGAAGATAATGATGAGGTAGATTTTGCCTAACAATAACTGTATACTTTCATTTTAGACCAAACTAGAGTCAGAACGAATATTAGCATCAGTGGGGAAGAAACCTCCCCAGGAAATGGGAATCAAAGTGAAAATCCCTCTGGGAGGGTGGCATGCCCTGGCTCACAATAAAATTTTAGAAAACTGTTGAGAGAACTCATAGGGGAAACTGCACCAAGGCTTTCAGAATTGAATACCAAAGAATTTGCTGGCTTCCAAGTAGGGCTCTTAAACGAGGTAAATCGGGACACAGAAAAGCTTGTGCTTGTCTGATTTTGCCTGGTACATTTGTTATTCATATTGCTTTAGTTAAAAAAATGGCCTGTCTTAGACTTAATAATTATTAATGAAACAGTTTTGAGATTGTTCTGTGAGCAGCTGCCAACATGGAATAAAGGTGAAGCTATGGACGGTTGGCTGGGGAAGGGGACAGTGAACAGCAAAAAAGGAGCTGCAGTACGTCCAGGCCTAATACCTGTGACGGGGTAGAAGCACGTAGGACCAAGGATTGAAGAGATCTCCAACAAATGCAGCAGTCTTGGAGAAAGTCTGAGCTAGTTCAGGGGGGGCCTCTGGCACCAGACTTCCTTCTGGAAGAGGTGGACGTGTCAGAGCTGGCTGGGCCTTCCACACTGCTCTTCTCAGTCCCAGCCTGCTCCACTCAGGCTGCATCAAAAAAAAGATGCTCAGTCCCCATGCTCCTTGCCTGCCAGGAGAAGAAATGTGGGTTATTATAGGCGGTCATCCTGCAAGGAGGCTGCAGGTATCATTCTTGGAGGTTTAAATGATAAACTTGGAAAAGGATATCCCCGATGACTTTGATGACTTATGGGTATATTAACATTTGGAACAATAAATAGAAGTTTTTTTTCCTGGAAAAAAATTTTCTGTTGTTAGTTCTGTTAAATATCGCTCGCTGCGGGCTGGAGAGTTGGTCTAGCGGTTAATAGCGCCGACCGCGCTTTACAGAGGACCCGGTTCGATCCCCAGCACCCACATGGCAGCTTGAGAACCGTCTGAACTCCAATTCCAGGAGAACTCCAGTATCACAGGGATCCGACACCTTTTCTGACCTCCGGGCATTGAACGACACGGATGCACAGACCTGCACGCAGACGTAATTCATACACATACAGAATAAATAAATTATAAAAAATTAAATAATAAAAAAAAAATAAAGATCGCTCATCTGCATTTAAGAAGTTATGTATAAGTCGGGCGTGGTGGCAGCATACACCTTTATCCTAGCACTTGGGAGAGAAGTGTATTATATTTGTGGTAAGTAAAAAGCCTGTGGCGAACTGAGCTCATTTCAATTTCAAATAGGATGGAAAACCTCAGACATAGAGAATGGTTATGATATTCCTCGTAGAGGACTTTTAGACCAGTTGACCAGAATGAGATACAATCTACTAAAAACCAGAAAGTTTATTGTTGGACAAGATGAAGGTAAATACCATAAAGAATACTTCCTGTTTTGGAAGTAGCAGGTATGACTTCATGAACATCTTTATTGCAATAAGACTGATTAATTTGTAATTTCTTGATATTTAGAATGTCCATATTCACTGGAACTGTACATCTTCCCAGGCCCAGGCTGTTTTCCTTCCAGTGTAAAGGCAGGTGTGTGCTAATTAGCACTGTACGCCACTGTTGCCGTGGCTCTGTGTCATAGTTCTTATAAGCCTCAAATAGTCTCAGAGATAGTGATTTTTCTCTCCATTTTATGGGCATTGAAACTAAGAGTGAGCCTTTTAGTAGTTTGCCCAAGCACATCTAGCCCACTAGAAAGGGATGGAATCTAGGTCTGCCAGATTTCCCAACATGCATACAGACTCTATACCACAAAGCCTGTTGTGCAAATTTCACCAGCATCTACATGAAAGTAATGAGCTCTGCGTAATTGCCAGGAGAATTATGACTGTTTGCAATTTTCCTTTATTCTGTTTTGTTAATGTTAAGTGGAGTTACCCANCAATAGTATTCAGAGAGATGCTCAGTGTCTGTGACTCAGGCAGTCTGAGGCTCCTCTTTCTTTAATGTTCAGATGGGTCAACCTCTCTGCTGGCATTTCCCAGTCCATCCTGCATAGCCATAAGTTGTATGTTTTCAGGCATTTAGATTGGTAATTTTTACCTGTGGGAACATACAATTCTCCCATTGTTAGTTTCAAGATCTCAAAAACTGAAAATTTATCAATAGGATTGGAACACAGAGTTTTCCATTTGTATCCCTGAAAGGATACTACCCCACCTCCCACCTCCCTCTTTTTTTTTTTTTAGGTTTTTATGTTTTGACTTATAGATGCCTAAGTTGTATTACACATACCCATAAACAGGAGCCAAGGCATAAGCTTTCATTAGATTTACCCAAATTGTTTCTCATTGACTGTATGCTACTTATTTGGGAAGGAAATTTAAGCTTAGTTCCTTTAAATTGTCCTACGAGTAAAAGAAAGTGTTATAATGTGATGTTGTATAATTCAGAAAAATATAGAGGCCATTTGTGTACCTTACCAAAACCTACACCTAAATTTAACCAATCGAAACAATTCACTAAGCCTTAAAATATCTTATACTTTGTGGATAAAGCTTGGGCAGAGTTGAGTACCTGCTAAATAAATTTTACCCAATAAACACTTTGCTCTTTAAAGCTATATGACTGGACTATGACTTCTACTTATTTGGGAAAGACTAGTTTTGATAACAGAAACAGATCTTTTTTTTTAAATGACCATGGCAATTAAAAACAAAGAAAATAGAGAAACAATGCTTTGTTATGTCATCATGACATCTTTAAAACTCTTACACATGGCTTGAGACAACAATGGGAACACAAATGTCTTTAAAGTAAAATGACAGCTATCCTCTTGCAGGGCTAGCTTTTGATTCCTTCATTATTCCATATAACAAGAATCATCACTGACAATATACATACACACACACACACACACACACACACACACACACACAACATATTATTAAGTAGTATGGAGGCAGAATTTTTAGGTAGCCAAAACATATTATTAAGTATGGAGGCAGAATTTTTAGGTAGCTGTCGAAAGCTTGTCGCCACTTCAGATTTGGCTTAAGCTTGTGAACTTTAAACAAGTCATCTGTAACACAAAATTAAATAATTGTGTTAGTCCAGCCCCAACTTCTGAATCTAAATCAGGCATCTGACATCTAGAAATTTCAGATTTTATTCACACTAGCTAAACGTGTCATTCAAGTGTACTTGCTTGTCTTTCACTGATGCTGTGTTTACTAACATAATATGAAGGTAGTCTCCAACATACAATAGTTCAACTTACAATTTTTTAATTTTATAATGGTGGGAAAGCAATCCACGTTCAGTAGCAAGCAAACTTCAGATTGTAACTGTGATCTTTCCTCAGACTAGTGATGGCAGAACAGAACTTTCTCCTGCTTTTTCCCAATGCTGGCAGCAGCACTGACTGACCAAAGCTACCAGTGGCCCCATAATCATGATGGGAAACAAGACACACTGTATGGTGCCCCACATTGCTGACCTATGGTGAATGATCTGCCACTTAAGGGAAATAGAGGCATTTGGGGGCTTACAATTGGTTTATTAAAATTAACCCCACCATAAGTCAAGGAGCACGCCTATTGTACTTTTCTAGAAAATGAAGTAAAATTTCAAGTTTTACATTCCTCTTCCATTTGCAAAGCTGCATACAGTATAACATTAAAATACAATGCTGATTCAGATCCACTTAAAATATGTTCCTGATGGGCTATGTAATAGTAACTCTACTGTATTAGTTTTCAACTGGAGGGATCCATAGACACTGGTTGATAGACTCAATGTTTTTGGTTTAAAAATACAGAGTGCAGAACAGCAAGTGGCTCAGCAGGTGAAATAGCTTGCAGCTAAGCCTGATGAACCAAGTTTGAGCCTCGAACTCACATGGTAGAAGGAGATAACTAATTCCTCTGACCTGCACACGTAGGTGATGGAATATGTATACCCCACACATTCAAAACAAGTAAGTAAATGCAATAAACATTAAAAAATAAATGTAGGAGCTGGAGAGATGGCTCAGCGGTTAAGAGCACCAACTGCTCTTTCAGAGGACCCGGGTTTGATTTCCAGTACCCACATGGCAGCTAAGAACCATCTTTAACTCCAGTTCTAGGGTAATCCGATGCCCTCTTTTGACCTTCATGGCATTGCACGACACAAGTGCACCAACCTACATGCAGACAGTACACTTAATACACATAAAAATAGTAAAAAATTAAAAAATAAATGAAAAAAATTAAAGAAACTGTTAAGCCGGGTGTGGCAGCCCACGCTTTTCTTCCCAGCACTCGGGAGGTAGAGGCAGTAGGAGCTCTGAGAGTTGAGGCCAGCGTGTTCTACATAGTGAGTTCTAGACCAGCCAGAACTGCCTAGTATGATTGTCTCAAAAAGGAAAACCAAACCAACCAAACTGAAAAGAACGCATTAGGTCAATGAAAGGAGATTTTACAAAGCATATGAAAACAGAAGAGTTACGGACTGGTCAGGTTCTTCTCTTACATTTTATGAAAAAAATTGTGTACCACAATTCTCATGAATGTTTAGAGGACTGCTTCCCACAAGCCTTGTGGATACAAATATTTCAATTGTTGTTCTGACCGTTTTTACCAAATCAAAGACATTCAGAGTTTCTGTTGCATGGGAGTTTTACTTCTCTAGAAGTGTGTCTATTTTATCTCACTTTTTAAACATGAAGCGACATTTTTTATAGTGTTCTTTCTGCTCCCCTTTTCACTGACTTCTGCATCCTCTGCTCTGTACTCTTTTGTTTTATGTGATGATCTTTGGGGCCTGCATCTCCTTCCCAGCCTGGCCTCAAGCTTGCAGGGAGCCTAGCCTTGGTCTCCCAGTGCTCGCTTAGAACCTGGACATCAGCTTGGGAGCATTCTCCTCAAAATGGTAATGTTTCCTTTGCTATGCACAATGTTTTGGCTTGATGCGATGCTTTGCCTTGTTGTATTAACTTTTTCTTGAGTTAATGGAATCAGTTTCCAAAAGTTCTTGTCTCCACCCATTACTTGAGCTGTTATCCATGTGTTACTGTTGTAGTTCCAGAGTTTCCTGTCTTTTATCCCTGTGAGTTTCAGTATTTTGATCTCAATTCTGTCGTTTCTACATAGATAATCAGCTTGTAAAGCAGCACGTGTTGAAGGAGCTGCCTTTTCTCAAATTTATGGGGTTTTTTGCACCTTTTTTGACAAATATTTGTATTTATATGACTCACAGTCATATAAATGTTTCATTTTTCATTCATCATATAGATGTTTCATTTTTCTCTGTCTCTCTGTCTCCCTTTGTCTCTCTGCCTCACACTGCCTCCCTCTCAGTCTCCCTCTCTCTCTTTCTGTCTCTATTTCTCTGTCATCTCTGTCTCTGTGTTTCTCTCTGTTTCTCTGTGTGTCTCTCTGTGTGTCTTTCTGTCTCTGCCTATTTCTGTCATCTCTTTGTCTGTCCATCTCTGTCTCTCTGTGTGTGCACACATGTGTACAAGTATGTGCATTTATTGTGTTCCTATGACTCTGTAGTATAATTTAGAGTCAGGGATTGTGGGGCCTCCATCATTGCTCTTGTTTACTCAGGATTGTTTTCACTGTTCATTGTCTCTTGTGCTTCCGTCTTGGTTTTATGAATGCTTTCCCCAGTTTTGTAAAGAATGTCTTTGGGGAGACTTGGTGGGCAGGACAGGTGAAGTACTGGTGCACAGCCTTGCTGCCGGGCAGGGGACTCAGCTCCCAACCTCAGCAAGCTACTGGTACTCTAGTGGAGGCTATAAGCTGCTGGTGCTCTGGTTAGCACTATCCAGCAGGTGCAGTGCCAGTGATTCTAGGCTGCACAGCCAATGCAGTGGAAGAAACCAGCAGGAAGCAGAGGGAGTGACCAACCAGTCCTCCATATTAACATTTGAGATTAGCACCAGAAGCCAAACAAGCAAAGAAGCAACATCCCCCCCCCACAAATCCACATGCCAAAGACACAACAGAAAAACAACAATATGGGAAAAGTTCATAATATATACCCTCCGAACTCTATCAGTCCTGTAGAAGATCCTGAGAATGAGATCTCCCTGGAGGGAAACTAAGACACTGACCTTAGAACAATTGTAAACATATTCAAAGAAATCAAAGAATATAAAGAACGAATCAGACAAGTAAGAGGAGATAATGAAAAACTCATGAAGGAACTAGAATGAAAGAAGGATAAACTCCAGAAAAAACTAGAGGGAGAGAATGAAAAACTCCAAAAAGAACTAGAGGAAGAGAAATACAAACTCTGAAAAGAACTAGTGGAAAAGAATGACAAAGTCTGGAAGGAAGTAGAAATGATGAAAAGATCTCAGGCTAAAAGGAAAAAAGAAACTGACCAGTGTAGCAAGGAACTATAAGAAGAGAATGAAAACCTCCAAAAGAAAGTGGAAATACTGAAGAAATCACAAGATGAAATGAAAAAGGAAATTAAACATTCATCAAAACAGCAGGAAAGGATGGGAAAAAGCGTTAGAAACAGAATGGATGAAGCGGAAAAAAGAATATCAGATCTACAGCATAACACAGTGCAACTGGAAACCTCAAGTAAAGATCATGAAAATTAAAAAAAAAACACAAGAGAAGAAAAACCAGGAAATATGGAACACTATGAAAAAACCAAACCTCTGCATCATAGGCATAGAAGAAGGATAAGACTCTCATGACAACAGTATTGATCAGATTTTAAACAGAATAATAAAAGAAAATTTCCTAAAACTGAAAAAAGACAAACACATACAAATACAAGAAGCACATAGACCACCAAATAGACAAGACCAGAAAAGAAATTCCCCACACCATATCATAGTTAAAACACTAGATTCTCAAAACAAAGACAAAATACTGAAAGCCATAAGAGAAAAACAACAAGTTACATATAAGGGGAAACCCATCAGAATTACAGCTGACTTCTCAGTGCAAACAATGAAAGCAAGAAGAACATGGAACAAAGTATTCCCAGTGCTAAATGACTTCAGCTGCCAACCCAGATTACTGTACCCAGAAAAATGTCAATTATAGTTGAAGGAGAAAGAAAAATCTTCCATGACATAAGCAAAATGAAAACACATGTCAAAAAAACCAACACTGAAGAAAATACTTGAAGCAATGGAAAGAACAGAGGAAAGGAGCAACAATCCTTAAGCAACCCAAGCAATTAAAGAGAGAAATTACCAAAAGCATAACAGAGTAAATGAAAACCTAGAACAAGAATACAAAAAAATAAGTTGAAAGGAAACAACAGACATCTATCAATAATAACCTTAAAATTAATGGTTTGATCTCCCCAATCAAAAGACATAGACTGGGAGAATGGATTATGAAACAAAATCCATGTATATGCTGTCTACAAGAAACCCATCTCATCCTCAAGAGCAGACACCACCTGAGAGTGAAAGGATGGGAAAAATTCCAAGCAAATGGTACAAAAAAAGCAAGCAGGAGTTGCTATTCTAATATCAGACCATATAGGCCTCAGAGTAAAATTAATCAGAAAAGACAAAGAGGGCCATTATATCCTTATCAACAGAACGATTAACCAGGAAGATTTCACAATCTTAAATGCTTATGCACCAAACTCTGGTTCACCAAAATTTATAATCAAAATCCTTCAGGACCTTAAGACACAGATTAATCCCAGCATAGTAATAGTGGGAGACTTCAGTACTACACTGGGTCCCTTGGATAGGTCAACTAGATAAAAGATAGAGAGACATCAGAACTGAACAATACAATTCACCAAATGGACCTCACAGATATCTACAGAATATTCCACCCAAACACCAGAGAATATACTTTCTACTCAGCACCCCATGGAACATTCTCCAATATCATCCACACACTGGGACACAAAAGAAATCTCAACAAAAACAAAAGAATTGAAATTATTTCATGTATTCTATCAGACCACAATGCAATAAAGCTCAATATTAACACCAGGATAAGTGCTACTAACTAAAAGAACACATGGAGACTCTAACTACAAGAACACATGGAGACTAAAGAAAACAATCCTGAATAATGAGTGGGTCAGGGAAGAAATAAAGAACCAAATAAAGGCATTCACGGAACTAAATGAAAAATAAAATACAACACAACAAAACCCGTGGGATACCCTAAAAGCAGTCCTCAGAGGGAAATTTATAGACCTAAGTGCCCACATTAAAAAAAAACAGAAAAGAAACAAATAACCAATCTAACACTGCAGGTAAAAACACTTGAGAGACAACAACAAATTAAACCTAAACCCAACAGTCAGGAAGAAATAGCCAAAATAGAGCAGAATGAAATAGAAAATAATCAAAACAAAAAAAAAAATCAATGAATCCAAAAGCTGGCTATTTCAAAAGATAAACAAAATAGACAGAACTCTAGCCCAGTTAACCAAAAGAAAGAAAGAGCAACTCCAAATCAATATCATTCATGATGAAAGAGAAATCATCACAACAGATAAAGAAAAGATCTAGATAATCATTCAAGAATACCTCAAAAACCTATAATCTACTAAATTTGAAAACCTAAGAGAAATGCATGTATATTTGAAATCCTGGGATTCACCAAAGCTTAACTAAGAAGAGACTGACAGCTTAAACAGACCCATAATACTTGAGGAAACTGAAGATGTAATAAAAAACCTCCCAACTAAAAAAAGACCAGGCCCAGATGGTTTCATGGCAGAATTCTATAAAACATTTAAAGAGGTCTTACAACCATTACAACTCAAACTGTTCAGAAGAATACAAACAGAGGGAAATCTCCTAAATTCCTTCTATGAAGCCAGCATCACATTAATACCAAAACCAGGCAAAGACACAAACAAGAAAGAAAACTATAAACCCATCTTGTTAATGAACACAGATGCAAAAATTCTCAACAAAATACTTGCAAACTTCATACAGACCCACATCAAAAAGGTCATCCATCATGACCAAGTTAGGCTCATACGAAAGATGCAGTGATGGTTCAACATACAAAAATCAGTAAATATCATAAAACACATAAATGGACTGAAAGACAAAAATCACATGATCATCTCAATTGATGCAGAAAAAGCCTTCAACAAAATCCAGCATCCCTTCTTGCTTAAAGACCTAGAGGGAATTGGACTGGAAGGAACATTCCTCAACATAATCAAAGCCATATACAAAAAACTCCACTGACAACATTACCCTAAATGGAGAAAAATTACAAGCATTCCCCTTAAAGGCAGGAACCCAGCAAGGTTGCCCCCTATCACTACTCCTCTTCAATATAGTGCTTGAAATGCTTGCTAGGTCAATAAGGTAAGAAAGAGAAATTAAAGGAGTACTAATTGGAAAAGAGGAAGTAAAACTATCCATTTTTGCAGATGATATGATAGATTAATTAAGCGATGCTAAAACCTCCACCAGAAAACTCCTAAAACGATTAAGAGTTTCCATAAAGTGGCAGGATACAAAATTAACCTAGAAAAATCATAGCCTTTTACACCAACAATAAGCAACTGGAGAAGGAACATAAGGAGACCTTGCCGATCACAAAAGCCTCAAAAAAATACCTGGGAATAAACCTAACCAAAGACACCAAAGACCTCTACAACAAAAGTTTATAACCCTGAAGAAGGAGATTGAAGATGACATCAAAAGATGGAAAGATCTCCCATGCTCATGGATTGGAAAAATTAATATAGTAAAAATGTCCATTCTACCCAAATTATTAGACTCAATGCAATCCCAATCAAAACCTTGAGCTTTTTCACAGACTTGGAAAAAAATCTTCAAATTCATATGGAAAAAGAAAAAACCCAAATAGCTAAAGTAACGCTGAGTAAAAAAAAAAAAATACAGGAGGGATTACCTTAACAGACTTCAAGGGCTATAGTCATAAAGACAGCATGGTACTGGCACAAGAACAGACCCATTGATCAATGGAACAAAATTGAAGATCAAACTTGAGCTCATATAATTTCAGCTACATCACAATGGGACCAAAAAAGTACAATGGAGGAAAGACAGCATCTTCAGCAAATGGTGTTGACAAAACTAGATCACCATTTGTAGAAGAGCAAATTTAAACCCCTATATCTCACCCTGTACAAAAAATAAACTCCAAGTGGATCAAAGATCTCAACCTGAAACCCAAAATCCTGAAGGTGATAGAAGAAAAAGTTGGCAGCAACCTTCAAGTCATAGGTGTAGGAAAAGTCTTTCTAAATCAAACAGCAGCTGCACAGGAAATAAGGTCAATAGCAGACAAGTGGTAGGTCATCAAACTCAAAAGCTTCTGTACACCTAAAGTAACAACCAACGAAGTGAAGAGAAAACCCACAGAGTGGGAGGAAACCTTCACCCCTGATACATCTGACAGAGCATTAATATCCAGAATATAAAGTCTACTTAAAAACAAAGGAACAAGAAAACAAATGACCTACTCAAAAGATGGAGTAAAGAGCTGAAGAGAGACTTCACCAGTAAGGAAATAAAGATGTCTGAGAAACACCTTAATAAATGTTCAACATCATTAATAATTAAGGAAATGCAAATTAAATCCACTCTTAGGAATCATCTCACTCCAAAAACACTGGCTAAGTTCAAGAAAACAAAAGACACCAAATGCTGGAGAGG
>VZQC01007311.1:159938-175261 GCA_009823505.1 Rhizomys pruinosus
AAAAAAAAAAAAAAAAAAAAAGAAAGAAAGAAGGCCACTATGGCTGGAGTTGGTGGCTCATGCCTTTAATCCCAGCACTAGGGAGGCAGAGGCAGGCCATCCTTATCTACAGAGCAAGTTCTAGGCCAGCTGGAGCTATAGGGGGACCCTGTCTCCAAAAAAGCCACTATGACCAAGTAGTGTGAAACCGCTAATGTGAGTCCACCTTAATCCCTATTAGCCTGTAGGTAAATGGTCTGGGCACTGACCTGTAGGGAGAAGACTTTTGAGGCACTGGCCTGCTGGGCCTGGGACATTATCTTCAGAAAATGCTTTACTTATACAAAGATACTAGGCCTCCACATCGAACACCTGCACACTAAGCCCAACATAAAATAGAAAGGTCCCACCACGCCCACCATGGCACAGAAGTCCACTAGTCAGGAGGAGATGGCATCTCTGTCCCTCCCACCGTATGCTGTAATAATAGAGTATACATACCTCGCCCTTCAAAAGTCTGGCTCAGGTTCTTTTACTTAACTTTAAACTCCTTCCTTTTCCATCTCCAAAAATCTAACAACATGAAAGGCATGCCATATCATTTTCTTTTTAATATTTTATTTATTTTTATTTTTTTAATTTTATTTATTTATGTGTATGAATGTACTGTCTGCATGCAGGTCTATGCACCCATGTCGTGCAATGCCGAGGAGGTCAGAAGAGGACGTCGGGACTCCCCTGGAACTGGAGTTCTCCTGGAATTGGAGTTACAGATGGTTCTCAGCTGCCATGTGGGTGCCGGGGATCTAACCCGGGTTCTCTGCAAGAGCAGTCGGCGCTCCCAACCGCTAGGCCATCTCTCCAGCCCCTATTAATTATTTTTATGTGTATGAGTATATTGCCTGCATGTAGGTAAATGGACTCAGGTTGTACAGTGCCCACAGTGGCCAGAAGAGGGTGTTGGATTCCCTGGAACTGGAGTTATGGATTGTTTTCTGCCATATGGGTGCTGGGAATTGAACCTGGGTCCTTTCTAACAGCAGCCAGTGCTCTTAAGCACTGAGCCATTTTTCCCACCCTTACATTATTTTTTTTCAGCACATTTAGAATCAATCAGTCATATCTAATCTCTTCCCTATTTTGACTTCAGTGTTCACAGGGGGCACCTACTTGGTTACTTATGCTCATATTTGGTAGGTGCTCAAATGCAGGTGTCTATAATGGGATAAATTGAGAAACTCTTTTCTACTCTGTACCGTAGACTAGCACATCATTCCATCATTGAAAGCTAGGTCATTAATATCTTTAAATTGAATCAGATTAAAGAAAGAATTCCAGAAACTAAAAAGTATGCATCTGTTTGTGCATGTTAAAGATCTGTCACAGGGCAGTGGCCTTATGCAAGGATAGGAGCTCACTAGTAGCCCTGTGTGATTGTTGTCCTCTCAGTTGATGCTGTAGCAGGGTCAATCAAGGAAACACAACCAGTTGCAGGGTGCAATCCAAACACACGGACAGGAAACCCCACTCCATGCCTAAACTCAAGATGTCTGTCCTTACATCAGGGAAGAGGGTATTCTACCCAACAGCTTTTCAGTACAATAAGGTGCATTTGTGCTGTGCTGTACAAGTCTAGAACTTTCATCTTCAGGGCTGAACTCTAGACTCACCAAACCCTTATCCACTCCTCTGCCAACTCTGCTAACTCTTAGCTACCACTGTTCCAGCTCCTCTCTCTGTGATAGTTCATGCGAGTAGATCATATGGCATTCGTCCCTCTGCGACTGTTTGGTTTCCTCAAGATTTATCCTTTGGAAGGCTCCATAGTAATCCACTGTCTGTATATACCCAAGCCCTTTATCCAGTCACCTGCCCCTCAACATATGGTTGCTTTCATGTCTTAGTTGTTGTACATAAGTTCATGATGAACACAAGTGTGCAGTTATTTCTTGAAGACACTGTATCGAATCCTTCTGATAAATATACCCAGAAATAGGATTGGTGAATCATTGCATATTTTTATTTCAATTCTCCTAGGAATCTCTATGCAGTGTTTCATAATGGCTCCAGCATTTTATATTTCCGTTCCCAAGCCAGCCTCGTTGATCTCTACTAGTGGACCTGTCTATTTCTGGTAGGAAGGACGGAAAGGTCTCAGCAGTGGTAGTGGGTTCACCTGTTTCTTCTGGCCGACCTCTCGGTTTTTGCCTCATGTTGTTCTGACTCTTGGTTGTTATGCACAAACACATTGAGGACTACTTCACCTTCCTGAAGAGCAGGCTCTTTATCCCCATGGATTTCCCCTCTTTCCATGATAACTTTCTTTGTTCTGAAGTATGCTCTGTGTGGAATTAACTACTCTTGCTTTGTTGGATTATTGTTAGCATGGTATGTTTCTCCATCTCTTTGGTTTCAGTGTGTGTGCCTTATAATTAAAGTGAGTTTCTCTCAAAGAACATATAGTTGTGTAGTATGTTTTGTTCCTTTGTATGAATCTTTGAATTGGTGTAATTAGATCATTGATGTTCCATAATGATTATTGAAATATTTGGATTAATATCTAGCACATTCGTTACTGTTTTCTGTTACTCATGTCCTTAGCTCCTATGGTTGTTTTCACTCTTTTTCTGTCATCTGTCTTTGTTATTTTTGTGTGTGTGTGTGTGTGTGTGTGTGTGTGTGTGTGTGATGCAGTTCTGTTATGTAGCCCAGACTGGCTTCAGATTTACATCCTGCCTCCTTAGCATCCCACAGTAGCTAGGATAACAGGCATGCACCACTATGCCCACACCCTGTGCGTGGGATTTTTCATAAATTTTCTCTTCCTCTTTCTCTTCCTCTTCCTCTCTCTCTCCTCTCCCCTTCTCCCTCTCCCTCCCCCTCCCCCTCTCCCTCTCCCTCCCCTTCTCCCTTTCCCATGTGCTACATGTACATGTATGTGTGTGCATATGGTCAAAATCAGGTATCTTCCTCTACAGTTTTCACCTGGAGGCAAGATCTGGCAGTGAACCTGGAGCTTACTCATTGGCTGAGATTACTGGCTAATGAGTTTCTGTCTATTTTCCATTCAGCACAGGGTTTAAGGTCGTGTACTACTAAGATCTGCTTTAAAAATGGTTTGTTTATTTTTATTTTATGTGTATGAGTGTTTTCCCTTCATGTATGTAAGTGCACTACATGTATGTGGCACATTCAGAGACCAGAAGAGGGAATTGGAACCACCCGCAACAACAGAATTTATAGCCTATTCTTAGTTGCCATATGGGTGCTGGAAACCAAACCCAGGTCCTCTTCAAGAGTAGCACGTGCTCTTAACTTGTGGACCATCTCTCCAACCATCATGTCGATCATTTTATGTGGGTGATAGGGATCGGGGAACTCGGGCTTTTTATGTGGGTGCTCAGGATCAGAACTCAGGCTTTTTTTTTTTTTATGTTTTCAAGACAGGGTCTCCCTATAGCCCCAGCTGCCCTGGAACTCACTCTGTAGACCAGGCTGGCCTTGAACTCACAAAGATCCACCTGCCTCTGCCTCCCAAGTGCTAGGATTAAAGCCGTGTGCCACCATGGTTCTTAGCCGCCATGTGGGTATATGGGTGCTGGGAACTCAGGCTTTTTATGTGGGTGCTGGGGATCTGAACTCGGGCTTTGTATGTGGGTGTTAGGGATCTGAACTCGGGCGCTCATGCTTGCACAGCTGACATTTTGCCCAGTTACCCAGCTTCTCATCCCCATTTTGTATATTTTTTAAATATTTAGTTTTTATTTTATGCATATAAATGTATTGCCTGCACATATATAAGTGTACCCATGTTGTACAATGGCATAGGATTTGAAAAGAGAGCATCAGATTTCCCTGGAACTGGAGGTATAGACAGTTGTTAGCTACTATGTAGGTACCGGGAATTGAACCTGGGTCCTCTGCAAGAGCAGCCAGTGCTGCTCATCCAGTGAGCCATCTCTCCAGCCCCCACGTTTCTTCTAGTATTTCAGTTTCTCTTCTCTCTTGGTGTATCAGATGTACTTCCTAGGGCTTAAGATAAATATTTGTAGTAAACCAAAGTTTGCTTGCAAACAACACTATGTATTTTGTTTGCCATAATAAAAAAAAAAGTGAAAAAGGAAAAAAAATTAATTACCATACCTTAAACGTAGTGAAAAAAGAGAGTAAGAAATTAATGGAAAAGGTAAAGGTATTAGGCTGAAATGCTTCTTCACTGACAAAACTGATAGCAATCTCACTGAAAATCTGCTGTGTTCCAACAAGTCCAAGCCATCCAAAATGAAATGGGCTGTCACAGGCAAATGTGTTAAGGGGCGGTGTGAGTCTAAGGGGATGTTAGAGAATAATCTATACTTGTACTAAATGAACAAAGTGTTTCAGTAACTTCTAAAGTTGATGTTCCATCATATATTCTTTAAAATCTACCAAACTTGAAGGCCTATTTTACTTTGTGGGTCAGCCTTTGATTGGGGCTCAGCTTCTAGATCAGTCACTGTGTAGCTTTTTAGTTTTGAACTACTTTCCCTCTCTTCAGGCTGGATCTCTGTAAAATGGTTTCAGAATATATCCCGGCTCTAACATTCTGTGGAGTTTTAGACTTAAACAAGAGCCCCATATTCAGAAGCCAGACACAGATTAGCTGGGTGAACTTGAACAAAGCATTTCGGTTCTGTGGGGGCTGTTTTGGCATCTTTAAAAAGTCCACCAATCTTCTCTTAGATAAAGCTTAGAATCCCAAGACCATTCTTTCAGTTACTCTTAATCTTTGTTTAAAATATAAATTTTTGACTGGGTCAAAGAACTGCCTGAAACAGTTAACTTCTGCCCAAAACAAACCTCTGCAGACAAAAATTTAAAAAGACCGAGAAAAAGATACAAGAAATGTGTGGCAGAATGCATGAACTGGCGTGGGAAGGGGGGCATGGAAAAGGGGAATGTATCTAAATTGGACTGAGAAATGGTGTGCGAAATATGCAAAACAACAATAAAAATATTGTATAAAAAATGTCTTTTAGTAGCTAAATTTTCCTAACTCCTCCCTCTTATTCTTTGTAGTGTTGCTGTAAGTCATTTCACTTACACTGAACATACAAACAAGAACATAGGCTTGTTATCTTTTTTACTTATTTTATTATTTAATTAATTTATTATTTTTATGTGTATGAGTGTATTGTCTGCATGTAGGTTTGTGCACCCGTGTCATGCAATGCCTTGGATGTCAGAAGACGGTGTCAGATTCCCCTGGAACTGGAGTTAAAGATGGTTCTTAGCCACCTTACTGTCTGCATGTAGGTTGGTCCACCCGTGTCGTGCAATGCCTTGGAGGTTAGAAGAGGGCATCGAATTTCCCTGGAACTGGAGTTAAAGACGGTTCTTAGCCGCCATGTGGGCGCTAAGCATCAAACCAGGGTCCTCTGCAAGAGCAGTCAGTGCTCTTAACCGCTGAGGCATCTGTCAAGCCCGAGTTGTTATTATCTTGCGCAATTATCCATTTCATACTAAGAACAATAAAAGTAAGTTTGTTGTTTTACTCTCATTTGCTCCTCAACCAGTGCTCTTAGTTTCTTTCTGTACCTGGGTTTCTCACCGCATCATTTGCCTTCTCTCTAAAGAACTCCTTTTGTCATTACTTTTCTTTTTATTATTATTTATTTATTTATTTATTTATTTATTTATTTATTTATTTGTCTTTTTGAGACAGGGACTCCCTATAGCCTCGGCTGCCCTGGAACTCAGTATGTTGACCAGGCTGGCCTTGAACTCACAGAGATCCACCTGCCTCTGCCTCCTGAGTTCAGCATTTCTTATGAAGCAGGTCTATTGACAACAAATTCCTCCAATTTTGTTTTGCCCGAGGAAGTCTTATTTCACGAATTTGAAGGACAATTTCACAGCATACTATATTTAGATTGGTGACATTTTTCTCTTAACATTTTATGACATTTATGTGGTTATTAGAGGACAACTAGAAGGAGTTCACCTGTGGGTTTCAGCGATTGAACTTAAGTCATCAGTCTTGGTGGCAAGTGGCCTTATACCCTGAGCCATCTCCCTAGTTCTCCTAACATTTTAAATATGTTATTCTGACATGAGATGGTTCAGTGGTGAAGGGTACTGGCTTCTCTTGCAGAGGATGCAGATCGAGTTCCCAGGACCCAACATGCTCTTCTCCCCTCCATGGGCATTGCAAGACACAGGCACACTTACATCAATGAAGGCATTACACACACACACACACACACACACACACACACACACACTTATATATATATAGTTTTACTCCAGCATCTTTCAGCATTATTTTCCATGATTTTCTATAATTTGGAAATGATATGCCCATGTATAACTTGTTTTTATTTTGTTGTTACTCGACATTTATTCTAAACCTGTGGCATATTTAATTATTTAATTTTTGTTGCTTGGCAGTTTATATGATGAATTTTAGCCATTTACACACACACACACACACACACACACACACACACGCATTTCCCTCCTTCATCCCTTCTCTTCTCCCACTGGAATGCTTCTTCTCAACAAGGCCTTTCCTATTTTCATATCTTCTTTAAATATGGTTGAGTTTAATTAGGGTTAAATTTGCTTTTCTATGTGTATGAACGTTTGCTTGCATGTGTGCATATGTATGTATTATATTCATGCCTAATGCGACTGGAGGCCAGATAATGGCATCAAATGTCCTGCAACTGGAGTTACAGACAATTGTGACCTGCCATGCGGGTGCTGGGAATCAAACGTGGGTCCTCTACAAGAGCACCCAGTGCTCTTCTCCATTGAGTCATTTCTCCAGCTTCTGGAGAGCATTTCTGCATAGCATTCACATGAAGAAATTCTGTCATTGTTGGCTGAACTCTTTCTTCTGTCTTTTCATTCGTCTTTTTTTCCCAAATTCTCACGTGCATGAGACACCTCTTGTAGGTGTCTCATTTGGGGACATTATGCTGTGTGTTTGTTGGAAATGTTTTTGCCAATCCTAGTTTTGCTTTTTCAGTTGTTAGATGTCACAACTGTGCTGATCGGGCCATCACAGTGATTATTTCTGGCTTTGATCTTTGATCTGTATTATTTCATTTCTCCTTCTTAGAATTTTCATTTCTCTGCTTACACTGCCCTTCTATTCTTGTAGACTGACTGGTTTATTTGTGTAAGGAAGCCCTTAACTTGGCATATTACTTATGATTGCTTTAAACCCTGGTAGGGTGACTCTAACTTTCCATATTTCTGCCTCATTCTGGTGCTTGCTTGGTTTCTACAAGAATGTTACCTCGTCTAGTAATTACATCATGGTCCTTTTGTTTTGAGATAGGGTCTTGTGTCTATGGCCATCCCACCCTGAACGCACCCGATCTCATCCAATTTGGAAGCTAAGCAGGGTCGGACCTTGTCAGTACTTGAATGGGAGATAGGATCTTGTTATGTAACTAAGGATGACCTTGAACCTGCTATGTGGTATGTAGTCTTGATGGGCTCTAAACTCTTTGCTTCCTACTTCTGCCTCAAAATACTGGGATTATAAGCATGAGCCACCACATTCAGCTAAGTCACAATCTAGCCTGTGTCCGTGAACAGTGAATTTTGCTTCTGAGTCTCATCATCCCTTCTTCTATCCCCCCTTAGGTGTGTCAAGATGGCTAAAGTGAGTGCCAGTTATGAGTCTCCTCATTAAACGCTGTCCACTGCAGACAGATGCTTCTCTGACCAAGGTTGGGAGCAGCATAAATCTATGAGTATAAACATAACTATTTAGAAGGCTGTTTAACTACATGACCATTTATCAAAATAGCAAAATAGATCCCCCCTTAAACATAATACCAGGATGTGGATATACTTCATAGTTTCTATTTCTTTGTTAATAGTCTAATCTTTCTCATGCACGGTTTCCCAGATTTAATTTGGTTCTTCTATGTTCTCTCATTTAATTCACTGAGCATCCATTGATGGTTATTTGTATTCTCTGTCAAGCAACACACACACACACACACACACACACAAACATATATATATATATATATAGACATATATATATAGACATATATATATGTCTATATATATATATATGTATATAAAATCTGGTTTTTAGAGATTATATTTACTGCTTTAGGGGATGGAGAGATGGTCCAGGGTTAAGAGCACTGCTTACTCTTGCAGAGGACCTGGGTTCAGTTCCCAGCACTCACATTGTGGCTCACGACCATTGGTAACTACAGTAAGAGATCTGATGCCTTCTTCTGGCCTCCATGGGCATTGCATGATGAGTGCACTTACATATATGCATGCAATACACTCATATACAAAATAAAAATAAAATATTCTTTTAATTATTGCTTTAGGGTTGAGGATGTAACTCATTGTAGTGTGCTTGCTTAGTACGTGTCAGGCCTTGGATATGACTCAGCATTGGGGAGAGGGGGAGAGAAAACAAGAGGTATAGAGAGAATGGCAAGTTACTGCTTTAAGTGCACTTCATTTACCTATTTACATGTCTAATTAGCTTCTGTTAGATTTCAGCATTTTAAATATTAGCCACCACACCAAGACTTTGTAGTCTGGTGGTGTACCAGTCTGCTAAGAGTTTACCTATTCATTCTGGATCTCTGTCAGGCCTTTTTGGGTTTGTGAAGGACTTGTGTTTCTGATTTCTACTGTGGAGGCCCCTGGCGTCTGCCAAGGATAATGCATCAGCTCAAGATGCTGCACTGAACCGTGGTCTTCGTCCCCCACCTACTGGTCATCCGTGGTACTGCAGCGCCCGGTACATGGTAGGATGTTGTTAGTAGATCCCTAATTTAGAGTACTATTCTTAGTAGGTGCTAAGATTCAGACAAGGGAAAAACTGGTCCCTTCCGCATCAGTCCCTAAGAATCAGAATGTTAGATCCAGATCATATTCCTTTACCTGCTCAGGAGAAAAATGGGAGTTTAAGCATTTGTCCCAATTGTGCTGTATTGCTGCCCCTGCTTCCCAGTGTGGGGGAGAGGGGTTGGTTGTGGACGCAGTATGTCTCTTATGAGAAAGAATGTAAGGAAATGATGTAGCAATTTTAATTGTGATTGGTTTCATCTTTAAGTCAGGCGTAGGAGCCTAACGGATTTTTTCACATTTCGGAATGTTAATCATTCCTTAGATTGTTGATAATTCTATATTGAGGGAGGGTCTATGATTCTCTATTTAATAATCTTTCTGTTTGTTTGTTTTTGTTTGTTTTATTGGCAGGGTATAATGTAGCTCAGGCTGGCCTCAGACTCTATGTGTAGCCAAGGATGGCCTTAAATTCCCAGTTCTTCTGCCTTTACCTCCTAAGTAATGGACTACCACACTTTGCTCCCTAACCGGACTCCATCCATCCTATCTGAGAGAGAAAATATGAAACTAGAGATCTGGATGGAGTGTGGGGGCCTTTTCCTTGGGTTTATAGTAATTGAACAAAACAAGAGCTGCCATTTACTTACTAGGAGTACCTACCAAGAGCTCTTGTTTTAAGTTCTCAGAACTATTCTATAAGAAAGAATTAACTATAGTGGTTGTCATGCTCAGAGGATAGTGCTCTATCAATAGTACATGTGAGTATTCCTGGAAAAGATACCTATGGCATTAATCTAATAAGATTTTTGTTTTGTTTTGTGACAGATCCTCATGTATCTCAGGATGACCTTGAACACCTGATTCCTCTGCTATTACCTCCTGAGTGTTCAGATCACAGGTATGTACCAGTATACCACCATCTAAGAAGCTTAGTCTTTATTTCCTAACACAGGCAACAACTAAATCATTATTTAAGCCTCAGACAGCAAAGAAAATATATCTCATATTAACTGCTGCCTCAAAGTCCATCAGGGTGGCTCGGGGGTGGGGGGTGGGTGTGGGTCTGGATGCTTCCTGCTAAGGCTGAGTTTAGTAGATGGGACTTACATGGTAAAAGGAGAAGAACCAGGCACCCCTGACGAGTGGTGGGGTGCATGTTCTGTTGCTGAGCAATTCTTGTTGCCTTGCTCTTCAGGAGGATTGTGTGATGTGGTTTGCATGAGTACTCTCCCCAAACCCATATGTGAAAATCGTGGTACCCAGCATGATTCTAGCAGGAGGTAATGGAAGCTTTTAGGAAGTGGGCCCTGTGGGAGGTACTTAGGTGATTAGGGGTGTACCTCTGACGGAGATGGAACCCCAAGCCATTCTATTTTTTCTCTTTTGCTTCCTTGTTCATGATGTCAGTGGAATTTAGCATCATGCACACATGTTATGATGTGTCACTCTCACCAGAGGCCAAAGAAAAGCAATCAACCACATGACTTTGGACAGAAACCTACAGAAATGTAAGCCAAGATAGTATTTCTTATTGTGTGTGCATGTGTGTGTTTGTGTGTGAGTGCGTGTGTGTCTGTGTGTGCGTGTGCTATATGTGTATTGGTTCATATTTATATGTGGATGTGTCTGGCTATGGATGTGTCCGCTAGAGGTTGGAAGTGGGTGTCAATGGTTCTATACCTTTGCTTTTGAGGCAAGATATGTCACTGAATCTATAGCTTACAGATTTGGCTAGACTTCATGGGCAGTGAGGTCTATGGATTCTCTGGCCTCCATCTCCTAGTTCTGGGGTTACAGCTGTATGTTGTCTATTTCCTCCTCCCCTTTAACACAGTGTTAAGGATCTGAACTCAGGTCCTCAGGCTCCTAGGGCAAGCACTTTAGTGACTGACTCATCTTCCCCCATATTCTGAGTTACATATCTCAGGCATCTATTTATAGTAATGTGAAGCTGACTAACACACCATGCCGCATGGACAAATATGCCTTTGTTGTCTCCACTTTCCTCAGATGGACCTGTGGCCATACACCTGTTGTGTAAGGATTTCCTGAAATAAAACTTTCCATCTTGGAGAGAAGCTCCTTAAGGTGCAAGGTGTTCTAAGTGGAGGTAAACATGCCTTCTTNTAACTATAGTGGCTGTCATGCTCAGAGGATAGTGCTCTATCAATAGTACATGTGAGTATTCCTGGAAAAGATACCTATGGCATTAATCTAATAAGATTTTTGTTTTGCTTTGTGACAGATCCTCGTGTATCTCAGGATGACCTTGAACACCTGATCCCTCTGCTTCTACCTCCTGAGTGTTCAGATCACAGGTATGTACCAGTATACCACCACTTAAGAGGCTTAGTCTTTATTTCCCAGCACAGGCAGCAACCAAATCATTATTTAAGCCTCAAACAGCAAAGAAAATAAATCTCATATTAACTGCTGCCACAAAGTGAATCAAAGGCCATCAGGGTGGCTCGGGGGTGGGGTTTGGGTGTGGGTATGGATGTTTCCTGCTAAGCCTGAGTTTAGTAGATGAGACCTACATGGTAAAAGGAGAAGAACCCAGGCATCCCTGATGGGTTGTGGGGTGCATGCTCTGTTGCTGAGCAATTCTTGTTGCCTTGCTCTTCAGGAGGATTGTGTGATATGGTTTGCATGAGTACTCTCCCCAAATCCCATATGTGAAAATCGTGGTACCCAGCATGATTCTAGCATGAGGTAATGGAATCTTTTAAGGAGTGGGCCCTGTGGGAGGTACTTAGGTGATTAGGGGTGTACCCCTGAAGGAGAGGAACCCCAAGCCATTCTATTTTTTCTCTTTTGCTTCCTTGTTCATGATGTCAGTGGAATTTACCACAATACAGACATGTATTGATGTGTCACTCTCACCAGAGGCCAAAGAAAAGCGATCAATCACATGACTTTGGACAGGAACCTACAAAAATGTAAGCCAAGATAGTATTTCTTATTGTGTGTGAATGTGTGTGTTTGTGTGTGAGTGCATGTGTGTCTGTGTGTGTGTGTGTGTGGTATATGTGCATTGGTTCATATTTATATGTGGCTGTGTCTGGATATGGATGTGTCAGCCAGAGGTTGGGAGTGGATGTCAATGGTTCTATACCATCGCTTTTGATGCTAGAAATGTCACTGAATCTATAGCTTACAGATTTGGCTAGACTTCATGGGCAGTGATGTCTATGGATTCTCTGGCCTCCATCTCCTAGTTCTGGGGTTACAGCTGTATGTTGTCTATCTCCCCCTCCCCTTTAACACAGTGTTAAGGATCTGAACTCAGGTCCTCAGGCTCCTAGGGCAAGCACTTTAGTGACTGACTCATCTTACCCCATATTCTGAGTTACATATCTCAGGCATCTACTTATAGTAATGTGAAGCTGACTAACACACCATGCCGCATGGACAAATATGCCTTTGTTGTCTCCACTTTCCTCAGATGGACCTGTGGCCATACACCTGTTGTGTAAGGATTTCCTGAGATAAAACTTTCCATCTTGGAGAGAAGCTCCTTAAGGTGCAAGGTGTTCTAAGTGGAAGTAAACATGCCTTCTTGCACAAAGGACAGTTTGTTAAGCTGAGGAAGAAAACAACTCAAAAGCTTCAGGAAGTCCCCAATACTGACAGGATATACCAAGCCTCTCTGACAGTAACATATATAAGAAAGACTGCTGATAACCACTGGCGACAAGCTGAGTCAACGAGAAGAAAAGCAAAGACCAGTCAAGCTGTCTGCATGAGGCTAAGATCAACTGAGCTGCCTTGAAGTTACCCCAGTAAAACTCATTGCTTCACCATGTTGGGCTTTGGTGGGGTCTTCACATTGGTGGATCATCAGTTCCCCATCTGGTAGGAGCAGATGTTCTTTTGTTCATACCTCCTGTTCTAGTTTGACTTTAATTGCTATGACAAAACAAACACACTGACCAATACCAAATTGGGGAGGAAATGGTTTGTTCATCTTACATATCCTGAGTCACAGTTCATCCATGAGGGAACTCAAGGTACGAACTCAGGTCCAGAGCCTAGAAGCAGGAGCTGAAGCACAGGACGTGGGGGAACCCCCCTTACTGGCTTGCTATCGTCTGTCTGGGTCCAGGAGTCGGGAATGCTAGCCTGGAGCAGAAGGAAGGGCCCCAGGTGTTTGTAGTGAGCAGGAAGTCTGCTGTCTCCTGCCATTTCCGCCTCCCACCTTGCTGCCTCCTACCACCTGCCCCGCTTCCTGTCACCTGTGGACCTTCTCCCCCACCTCCCGTCACCTGAGGGTCACCTCCAATGCCTTTCTGAAAAGAACTAAATTTGCGGTGAGCACCTGACCTTCCTGGCTTTCAGGGGTCCCTTCTGTGCCCAAGGATGATTGTCTTGCCTTCCTTCTTCCCCGGCTCTGTGATTCTTCCCTGCGTAGGGTCCTAGGACTAAAGCAGGCAGTGTGTGGATGCCACTTTTGTCTGGTACATGTAGCTTCTCCAGGCTCTTCTTTACTATGCTTTTATGTTCATGATCGCTATCGAAACTGGAATTTTGTTCTTGCCTTCTTGGGGACTTTACTTTGTGTGCAAGGCTCTGTCCTTTCACAGAAGGTGGGCTGGCATCCACAGAATAAAATCATCACACTAAGTGTCTAGTTGTCTTTTCTTTTTCTTTCTTTATTTATTTTTGTATGTGTATGAATGTACTGTCTGCATGTAGCTTGGTGCACCTGTGTTGTGCAATGCCATGGAGGTCAGAAGAGGGCATGGGATTCCCCTAGAACTGGACTCAAAGACGGTTTTTAGACACCATGTCGGTGCTGGGACTCAAACCCGGGTCCTCTGCAAGAGCAGTTGCACTCTTAACCGCTGTGACATCTCTTCAGCCCCAAATAAAATGGGCTTTTTTTGTATTTTTGAGACAAGATCTCCCTTTTAGTACCACCTGGCCTGGAGATGGCTCTGTAGACCAGGCTGGCCATGAACTCGCAGAGATCCACCTGCCTCTGCCTCCCGAGTGCTGGGATTAAAGGTGTGTGCCAGCATGCCTGGTTTACTTGTCTTTTCAGTTATCACAGGTACAAACCCAGCAAATCATACACTCCTGTCCTAACAGCTAATCATCAGAAATCATCATCTTGAAAATGGTAAACTCCTAGCTTAGTGTTCTTACTGCTAACAAAAGGCAGGAAAGGCATTGCAATGTATTGACCTACTAAATACTGTTGGCACCATAAACATGATCTTCTCTACTACTTACTATCTGTCTCACTTTCAGGATTTTAAAAATAGTTCATTCTTTTTATTTTATGTGTATGAGTGTATTGGCTGCATGTGTGTTAAGTACCCGTATGTCATGCAATGCCCACAGAGGCCTGAAGAGGGCATCAGATCTTCTGGAACTGGAGTTTAGGATGGTTGTTAGCTGCTATGCTGGGTGCTGGGAATGGAACCCAGGTCCTCTGCAAAAGCAGCCAGTGCTCTTAACTGCTGTGCCTTCTCTCCAGCCCTTCATTTTCAGGATTTTAATTCAAGTAAACACAATCTTCTTTTTTGTATTAGGGATTGAATCCAAGACCACAAGACTTCTAGGCAAGCAATGTATCACTGAGCTGTATCTCTCCCAGTCTTCTTACTTTTTAATTTGGTTGTGGACAAGTTCTTATTGAGTCACTCAGGCAGTCCTTTAACTTTCCATAATCCTGCCTCTCACTCTTCCAAGCAGCTGGGATGATAGGGCTGAGCCACATGGCCAGGCCACATTTCTAGCACTGCTTCAAAACAAATGATCACAGATTCAGCAGCCTACAAGCATATAAATGTGTTGTTGAGCAGCTCTATAAGTCAAATATATGTCTCTATAGACCTTTATAGACAAGCTTATTTCTTCTGCTTAGAGTTCTATAAAGTCAAAATCAAGCTATTAGCCAAGGTGGTTACTAACTGGGTAATCAATATGGTGATTTGGGGTGTCTATTTGACTGGATTAAAGGATACTTAAGATTATCAAGTCTTGCCTGGCATGGTGGTGCACACCTTTAATCCTAGCTCTTGGAAGGTAGAAGTAGGCAGATCTTTGTGAGTTCAAGGCCAGGCTGGTCTACAGAGTGAGTTGCAGGACAGCTGGGGCTACAAGGAGACTCTGTCTCAAAAAGACAAAAAAAAATGATTATCAAGCCTTAACTAATATTCTCAGTGCCTCAAACCTGCCCCTTTCTTACTAAAAGGGAAACCCAGGTGGTTTGACATGGTATTTGAATAATCAAGCTGCTCTAGCTGTGGCTATGAAGGTGTTTCTGGATTAGACTGCCCTGTTTGTCAATGAACTGAGGGGAGGTGATCTGCCTTCATAGCAGTCAAGCACCAACCAGTTGGATCAAGCCATAGAGAAAATAAAAAACAAGGAGGCTGATAAGATGGCTCAGTGGGCAAAGGCGCTTGCTGCCAAGCCTGATGACCTAGGTTTGATCCCTGGGTCCCACATGGTGAAAGGTACCTCTGATCTACATACACAAACACACACACACACACACACACACACACACA
>VZQC01007311.1:175740-186896 GCA_009823505.1 Rhizomys pruinosus
AGTTTTATAAGAGATTACCTCTATAATAGTTGTCTCCAATTTACAGTTGGAGAGCAACCTCATCATCGTCATATTTCTCCTTGTTCTGGGGGGGAGGCAAGAAAGTCTCTCATATCAAAACCTTTGCGGCACCTAGAAGGTAAGTTTCATTAGGACTCATTATAAATAGTTGTTACATGTAGGGGCCACAGAGGGGTTCGATGTTTATGGCATTCTGAGGCTTTTCTTCCTTTCGATGTTCAGACAGGTCAACCTTTCAATTGGCACTTTCTGGTACATCCTATTCAATGCAAAGCTGTATCTTTTCTTTCTCAGCCTTTAAGTTGGTGACATTTTGTCCTGTTGGAACAAACAAAACTTTTCCCATGGTTAGTTTTAAGATTTGAATTGTAAGGTTTTTGATGAAAAGGTTTCATGTCTGTCTGTATCCCCTCCCCCCCTTTTTTTTAACCCATGAGTCTCCAGAATACAGTTGTATTATACATAACTATAGGGTGGAATCAAGGCACAGATTCATCAAATTCACCCATGTTGCTTTGGGTGACTATATATGATTAACTTGGGAAACAAACTTAATTTTTATGTTAAATCATCTTAAAGAGAATGCTTCAAGATGATACTGTACAACAGAGAAATTACAGAGAACATTTGTATGTGCCAATCCCAAAGTTATTGCTCTACAGATTTTGCCTACAAGCATATAAATGTGTTGTTCAGCAGCTCTACAAGTCAAATACGTGTCTCTATAGACCTTTATAGGTCTATATTATATTTCTTCTGCTTAGAGTTCTATAAAGTCAAAATCAAGCTATTAGCCAGGGTGGTTACTAACTGGGTATTCAATATGGTGATTTGGGGTGTCTATTTGACTGGATTAAAGGATACTTAAGATTATCAAGTCTTGCCGGGCGTTGTGGTGCATGCCTTTAATCCTAGCTCTTGGGAGGCAGAAGCAGGCAGATCTTTGTGAGTTCAAGGCCGGGCTGGTCTACTGAGTGAGTTGCAGGACAGCTGAGGCTACAGGCAGACTCTATCTCAAAAAGATGAAAAAAGAGATTATCAAGTCTTAACTAACTATTCTCAGTTCCTCAAACCTGCCCCTTTCTTACTAAAAGGGAAACCCAGGTGGTTTGACATGGTATTTGAATAATCATGCTGTTCTAGCTGTGGCTATGAAGGTGTTTCTGGATTAGACTGCCCTGTTTGTCAATGAACTGAGGGGAGGTGATCTGCCCTCACAGTGGTCAAGCACCAACCAGTTGGATCAAGCCATAGAGAAAAGAAAAAAAAAAGGCTGATAAGATGGCTCAGTGGGCAAAGGCGCTTGCTGCCAAGCCTGATGACCTAGGTTTGATCCCTGGGCCCCACATGGTGAAAGGTACCTCTGATCTACACACACACACACACACACACACACACACACACACACACACACATACACACGCCAAACAAACAAACAAAGGAAAATGCACAGGGTGAATTATTTCACTTCTGGAGCAAGGGTAGCCTTCTTTACCTGCCCTTGGAAATCAGAATATCAAGTTAGACCCTTTATTCTCGGCTAAAAGTTATCCAACCAGATAACTAAGTCCTCCAGACCTGGGACAAGCCCTGCTTCTTGGATTCTGTGCTTTCCACCCTGCAGATGGCCTATTGTGGGAATTTTCAGCCTCTGTTATCAAGTGAGCCAATTCTCTTAAATAAAATTGTTTTCACATATCACTCTGTATAATATTTTTTCTGTTTTCTGAATAAAAATAAGTAAAATACACCAAACAACTGCTTTGAAGGTCATTGGGGTAAGAAGCAGTCTCATTTCTTAAAGTCTTANACACACACACACACACACACACACACACACACCAAACAAACAAACAAACAAACAAACAAACAAAGGAAAATGCACAGGATTAATTATTTCACTTCTGGAGCAAGGATAGCCTTCTTTACCAGCCCTTGGAAATCAGAATATCAAGTTAGGCCCTTTATTCTCGGCTAAAAGTTATCCAACCAGGTAACTAAGTCCTCCAGACCTGGGACAAAACCTGCTTCCTGGATTCTGTGCTTTCCACCCTGCAGATGGCCCATTGTGGGAATTATCAGCCTCTGTTATCAAGTGAGCCAATTCTCTTAAATAAAATTGTTTTCCCATATCACTCTGTATAATATTTTTGCTGTTTTCTGAATAAAAATCCTTAAGTAAAACACACCAAACAACTGCTTTGAAGGTCATTGGGGTAAGAAGCAGTCTCATTTCTTAAAGTCTTAAATATCCTTGGGTGATTATTCAGCTTTTGAGTGGCTGATGATTATTTTGGTCTGCTAACATCATAGGGAAGGTGCTTCTTCATACTTTTGAATACACACTTATTCTGGACATAAACGTTTATTTATTTATTTATTTGTTTTTTTTTTGTTTATTTATTTATTTTAAATTTATTTTCAGACAGGGTGTCCTGTAGCCACAGCTGACCTGGAAATCACGATGTAGACTGGTTTTATCATGATATCATAGAGATGAGCCTGGCTCTGTCTCCCAAGTCCTGGTATTAAAGGTGGCGCCACCATGCCTGGCTGAACTTTCTCTTTTTGGAAACTTATTTGCTTTAAAAAAAAGTGTGTGTGTTTGTATATTCGTGTGTGTGTGTGTGTGTGTGTGTGTGTGTGTGTGTGTGTAGGAAGATCCAGTTAGAATTGCAGGCTAGCTTTCAGCTAGCATGCCTCAAGGCACTATGTGGTGGGGGATCTGACCCCACCTCAAGGAGGAGCAAACAATGTGGCCTAGGTGCGTGATGCTGGGTGTTGCAATGGTGTGCAGTGGCATGAAGTTGGGGGCCTACGATTAGCTCTGGGAACTGATGTCATTTAGTTTATAAAAGCAGGCTGTAGCAAGGAATAAATTTGAATTTCATACTAACATCATCACAGAATTCCTGGCCCCGGCCGTTATTTTTATTAATTATTGCGCACATGCAGGCCAAGGTAGGCCTGCATTTTGCTCGGGTGGCCAGTGGGTTGGAAAGAGGTTCCCTTGCGGCCCACCAATCTGGGTAGCTGGTATTGTGAGTGGACAAAGGCTGAAGATAGGCCAACAGCCATCAACCTGAAATTCCTGTCCAGGGTTCAGCAGTCTCTGGGCAGGTGGGAAGTCACGGCCAAGAGTGGAACAGGTGTCTCTTGGGTCCAGGCTAAGGGCCTGAGTTGGAAGTACCAACCAGGTTGGGCTATGGGAAGTAGCCGGCTGGCCTCTGTGCTGAGGGGAGGGGTCAGTTCCCCACAGTGTTCGCAAAGCAGGCACTGTGTTCCCCTTCTTCTTGGCAGGGTCATGTGGTCCTGTATGGCATAAAGAGAAAGCTTCGTGTGTGTGTGTGAGTGTGTGTGTGTGTGTGTATGTGTGTATCACATGTGTGTATCATATGTGTGTGGGTGCTTGTGAAGGCCAGAAGAAGGCATTGGATCCCCTGGAGTTGGAATTAGAGGAAGTTGTGAGCCACCCAACGTGGGTGCTAAGAATCAAACTCAGGTCCTCCAGAAGAGAAGTAAGTTCTCAAACCATTGAGCCATCTCTCCAGCCTCTGTATATGAACTTTCATTCACACCTACTGCATTTTGAGAAAACCATTTGTAGTCTTAGAAAGGTTATGTTGATCATTAAGATGACCTACATTGCATCACTCCTATTTTTATTATTTTACTTATTTATATATTTTGGACTTTTTGAGACAGGGTCTCCCTGTAGCCCCAACTGGCCTGGAACTCACTGTGTAGACCAAGGTGGCCTTGAACTTGCCGGGATCCACCTGTCTCTGCCTCCTGAGTGCTTGGAATAAAGGTGTGTGCCACCATATTGGCAGCATTACTTCTTAACATAGATCTTAAAGGAAATTAAGTTCAGTGATTACTTCATGCTAGCAGATATCACTAGTCTTGTTACCAACATCCTGAAATAGCTGAGTCACTCGAACAGTAGAATTATATTTTGAAGCTCCTTACAGGTCTATGTTTCTGGTAGAACCTTTTGGGGCTCACTTGAAATCATTTAAAAGGTGGCAACCTCTCATCTTAGTATAGAATACATATAATTGTTTTTTTCCCAAAGCCTAAATCACACCCTTGGAAAACAATGTGATGCCTCCTCTTAGTATTTATCTTTTTAGTTATTTTTTTGAGACAGGGTCTCCCTATGTAGCTCAGATTAATGTGGTCACTTTGTATGCCAGAATGGCCTTGAACTCAAGTCATTTTCACTAGTGTTGGGATTACAGACATATGCCACCATACTTGACTTAAATATTATTATCAATTGGCACATTTTATTTACTTTTAGCTTTGTTAAAACCAAAAGGAAAATTTTTCATAAGGGAAATTTTAGAACTTCTATGGACTCATGTGTGGTGGAACATGACTGTACTCCCAGGATTTGGAGGACAAGAGAATCATGGATTTGAGGCCAGTTTGAGTGACACTGATAATTCAAGGCTAGTGTAGGCTTTAGGCTATATAGTGAGACCCTGTTTCAAAAATAGATGAAAGATAGATGATAGATGATAGATAGATGACAGATAGATAGAGGATAGATTATAGATAGATAGATAGATAGATAGATAGATAGATAGATAGATAGATAGATCTGCACTGAGGTGGAAACTCAAAGTGTCATCTGAACACTTTGAATGACCCAGCCATCTCAGTCATAGGTAAAATGGGCTACTGTAAAGTATCTGTCAAATGAAATTAGTACGCCTACACAGGGAGCTAAGGAAGGCATAGATCCCTTCTTAGTACTCCTGTGCTTTGTGTCATAGTATTTATCTGATGAGACAAAAACATCAGCCATTGCAGGTAAGAAGAAAAGATCAACAAACTATCCAGACGTTATGATTTCAAATAAAATGTGTACGACAACAGGTCAACTATTACCGACAGAAATTTATGACATTCTCTTAAGTGACACAAGTAAGGAAGATTCAGTGAGATCTTACTACATTCTGGAGTACAGTAAACTATTTGTTGTATCTTGATCATTTCAATAGCAGGGTTACATGTTTAGTTGTTGGCATAGTTGTCCAACTTTAATTCTTCCAGTTTCTTTTCAAGATATTGAATTAAATGATGTCTTTTAAATCTGAAAATAGAGACACGCCATTAAGAACAAAAGATGCCCAGAGAGCCTGTGCTGTGGGAAGCACTGTGTGATTCCAAACAAGGGGTACCCTATCTATGTGGAAATACTGCAGGTATCCCAGGCACCAGGTACTTTAGTCAATAAGAAGTGTGTCCAGTTCAGAATGACAATAAGTGGCCAGTTCAGACTACAGTGACACAGGCAGGGTGAGGGAGCCTGGAAGGATGTGTAAGACACAGATGACATCAGCCTAAACGTCAGTGCTGACAGTCTTAACCACGTGTGATGGGCAGGGACTGAGAAACACCAGGCAGGTTCTGCTTTCCAACCTTCACCCAACCACTGCAGTGACCCAGTTTCTTGCAAACACTGTTCAGTTCCTCTGTGGACCCACCTGGCTGCTTTCTTGATGGCAAATTGAAAAAACTGTATCTTGACATCCCGAGAGCCTTGCACTTCTCCAAGCAATTTAAACATCCTTCCATATTCTGAAGACAATACAAGATTACTTCAGTGTTTCTCTGAAGTAAAGAAACAGAACTGAAGCCTAGTGACTCTGTGCCTCAATAATTGGTTTCATGGGCCAGAATGTTAAATGATGGGTGGCACATTTTAAATGCTTTAATGGAAGGGCCTATACATAGATACTAATGACATTCCTATAGGTAATAAGCAAGAAATATTAAAAATGAAAGATGAAACTTATTGAAGCACTTTCATCAAAAAAACAAGCAACTGTGCTAATTGTATAGGAAAACCCAATTCTGGCAAAGGGTCACTATGTTGAGGCAGTTTCAGCCTCTTCAAACCATGAAATTCAGTGCTCTTGCCCTAACTTTGTTACTAGCCATTCTTACTTTACTTACTTCGTCCAAATCTACGAACTTCCTTTATTAGCTGATATTTTATATAAGCATTAAATGCCTCTGGGTGTGTTCGGAGATCCTCTAAGGTACGTTCATCTGCACTCCTTGGGTCATCTGCAGACACAATTTTTCTTGCAAATGTGGGATCACCACCTTCAGGAAGTCCCCCACCATGGCTAGGATAAGTGGACTTCTGAGACAAAAGAGCCCTTGTCTTAGCCCTTCTTGATAGAGAAACTTCAGACCGTTTGGAACCACCACCCTTCTTCTTGGCATTTTGGGCCTTCTGGCTGGCACCAGGAAAACAAATGGAAAAGTCAATGTGTGAATCACTTGTGCTCCATCACCACACTTGGGCGTCCTGGTGTTGCTCAGAGTCAAGTATTTTCTCAGAGGAGGAGGGTACACCAATGGGTAATCTGATATAGGACAAACTGGCCCCAGGATAGAGACCATATGCTAGCTGCATCAATGCACACACACACACACACACACACAAACACACAAACACATACACACAAACACACATACACATACACACATACACACAAACACACATACACACATACACACAAACACATGCATACACAGACACAAACGCACACACAAACACATACACACATATACACAAACACACATATACACACATACACACACACATCTTGTTGGATAAGACAATGAAGAAACAAACATTCACAGATCCCTGGTCCTCGTGATTTAATATCATCTCGATGCACTGTACCAGATGAAAATATCACACAATGTCTAGATGTAAGGTATTTCCATTCCTTCACCCAAAGTCCCAATTTATAAATGATTATACTCATTGTTTCCTGTTATGCTGAAGTGAATTCCTTTCTCTCCAAGTCTAATAATCTTATGTCATTTTCTTATCTTCAGGGAAGACAGATTGGAACTTCTTCTTATTGTGCAAAGGGGACATCAGACTGGAACTGCACACACACAGCTGTTCTTGTGTTGAGGAAGCAAGAAAGGATGAGAGAGAGAACCCAGGAATGCTGGGTGGTGACTAGTGACTGGTGGCTGGTGGCTGGTGTCTGTTGAGTGTAAACTAGAAATCCTGGTGAGTTCCCATAAATAAGGGAGTGAATGCCTGCATCAAAGCCTGCTCAGAACTCAATGACAATGCTACCATAGACAATTGACATTATCCTCAACAGTTCGTGGTGTGGAGGGCACAAGAGCCGGGACACCACATGGTAGTACACCATGAAGGAGAGATGAGGATAGGAAAGATGCAACATAAACTAGTGCTGAGCACAGGCCAACAGAGACAACACCTCTGTCCTCTGCTACAGCTTACCTTGTCCCACCTTCAGGAAGCTTCTTTAAACCTGTGAATCTTCCTGTAGAGTTCACCACCACTTTGAAATTTTCACATATGTTCCCTTCCACTTGCAAACCCGTTGGCATCTTTACCGATTTACCTTCTGTGCTCACAGTGACTGAAGCCTCAGCCTGGGACTCTCCATCTCTTCTCTGTTTAATTGCCATCATAGTCATAATGTACCTCTTTTTAGGTGGTAAATGACGAAAAGTTCGTCCATCAGGGTCATCTGTGCTGATAAAAATCTCTTCATATTTTTTATCTGTCATCGTTGCCTAGAAAACATCAACAAATTTATTACATATAGGACTAAATTCAATAACTGCAACATTGTAAAAAGAAAGAAAAGCTCTTGGGTAAGACTGTAGTTTAGAAGTTTTATCTGTTTAACTTTAGCATGAGAAAAGTAAGAAAAACAGAAAAGCAAACAAAAAAAAGTGAAAAAGCGATGTCACACGACTCCTCCATAAGTTTATGACTCCTTAATAATGAATCTAAAAGTCTCAAAATGTTTGAAATGAAACATGATTCAAGGAGATAGTTTAACAATAATCCCTGAGATCAAAGATCACAAAAACGGAAGACTGAGAGAAAGGTGTGAATTCATGAAGTAGATGACAATTCAGCAACGAGGACTCTAGGGAGGAAAAGACAATAAAACAAAACATTTAATAAAAAAGATCTAGATCAACTATAACACAGAGTTCCCGGAATTAAAGACAAGATAGAGGAATTACTGCATATATATATGCACAAAATAGCAAATCATGACCACAATCTTCAGCAATGCTGGACCATGACTAAGAGACCAATCCTGTGAACCTATGGCTTTAAAGAAGGAGCCAAGGGTCTGGAGAAATGGGTGAGCAGTTACGAACACTGGCCACTTTTGCAGAGGACCCAGGTTTGGTTCCTAGCATCCACATACAAGCTAAGAGCCATCCTTAACTCCAGTTCCGGGGATCTAATGATCTCTTCTGGACTTCTCAAGCATTGCATGCTTGCACTTACATACATAGGGGCAAGCACTCATACTAATTAATTGAGTAATTAATTAATTAATTAAAAATGAAGGAGCCAAGTTTCAGTCTAAACACATAGAAAATCTATTCGATGAAACTCTAGCAGAAAATTTCCCAAATCTTGGGAAATATGTGGACATGCAAGTACAGGAGGAATTTCAACCTCAAATACGAATGTCCACCTCTTCATGTAATCTTAGAATTCTAATGCCAAGAGTGCAGAACAAAGATAGGACAGTAGGAAGCTACAAGAGCAAAGTGCCAAGCCTATCAGAGCATCATGAAGTTTCTCTGCAGGTGCCCCAAAGGCCAGGAGCCATAGACTGATATATTTCAAAAAATTTGAAAGTAAGCGATGGCCAACCAAGATTAATACAGCCAGACGCTTTATCCTCTAAAATCAGAGGGGAAAGCAAGCCGTTCCATGATAAGGATGCGCTAGAGCAATTCATCACCACTAAGCCACTACTGCAGAACACACTCAACAGACTACTACACACAGAAGACCAAGTTATGCAGCAGCATGAGATCTTGAAAAGAAAAAAAATATCACGGAAGAAAGAAAGGCATATGAAGATCTAGAAAATGTCAAAAATGTTCAACTCAGTGAACCCACACAGCTTTATGATGAGTAAGGGAAAACTAGCATATACTATGTAATGGTAACCCTTGATGTAAATGGGTTTAACTCTCCAAATAAAATATACAGACTGGATGAAGAAGTTAAAAACAAGATCCCTAGTGTGGAGCACAAGAGCAGGACTGATGTTTGTTTGGGCTTGCCAAGGAGGAGCCATCAAACATGACATCTTTCAGCCTAATTAAAAAAATCATGAGCTGAATATGCTAAAACCTATGATATATGTGGCATACATATATGCATATTTTCGACTGATACAAATTGGAAGGAATGACGATGACAACGACAATAACAACAACAACAACAACAACAACAACAACAACAAAAGACTGGGTCAAAGAACTGACTGAAACGGTGAACTTCTGCTCAAAACAGTAAACTTTTGCATCGAAATTTTTAAAAGAGACAGAAAAAGATGAAAAACATGTTTGGCAGAATGCATGAGCTCTGGTGGGGTGGGGGACAAGGAAGGGGGAATGGGTCTAGATTTGATTGGGAATTTTGTATGAAATGCACGAAGCTTCAATAAAAATTGGCTTTGGAAAAATAAATGAATAAACAAACAAATAAATAAAAACCTAAGGCCCCTTGAGGAAGAAAAGGAAAAAAAAGATTCAACTGTGGCCTGTTTCCAAGAAAAATCCCTTTCAAGGACGGACAAAAAGGGAGAGTAAAGATAGGGAATATTCTCCTCACAATAGCCTAAAAAAATAAAATACCTGGGAACAAACCTAACCAAAGATACCAAAGATCTCTACAACAAAAATATTACACTCCTGAAGATGGAGATTGAAAACAGCATGAAAATATGGAAAGACCTCCCATACTCATGGATTGGAAAAATTAATATAGTAAAAATGTCCATTTTACCCTAATTGATATACAGATTCAATGCAATCCCAATAAAAATCCCCATGAGTTTCTTCATACACTTGGAAAAAAATCCTTAAATTAATATGGAAAAACAAAGATCCTGAATAGCTAAAGCAACCCTGAGTGAAAAATGCAATACAGGGGGGATTGCTCTACCAGACTTCAAGCTATATTACAGGGCTATAGTCATAAAGACAGCCTGGTACTGACACATAAGCAGAACCATTCACCAATGTAACAAAATTGAGGATCCCAACTTGAGCTCATACAATTTCAGCCACCTCATATTTGACAAAAGGGCAAAAAAACTCAATGGAGGAGGGATAGCACCTTCAGAAAATGGGGCTGGCAAAACTGGATCACCATTTGTAGAAGAACAAAATTAAAACCCTACCTCTCACCCTGTTACCAAAATCAACTCCAAGTGAATCAAAGATCTCAACATGAAAGCGGAAACCCTGAAGGTGATAGAAGAAAAAGTTGGCAACAACGTACGAGACATAGGAGTAGGAAAAGACTTTCTAAATCAGACAGCAGCGGCACAGGAAATAAGGACAACCATCGACAAATGGGACCTAATCAAACTCAAAAACTTCTGTACAGTGAAAGAAACAATCAAAGAAGTGAAGAGCAAACCCACAGAGTGGGAGGAAATCTTCATCAGTGATACATCTGACAGAGCATTGATGTCCAGAATATATAGACTACTCAAAAAAAAGAAGTAAGAAAGCAAATGACCTACTCAAAGATGGAGTAAAGAGCTGAACAGAGATATCACCAGTGAGGAATTAAAGATGACTGAGAAACATCTTTAAAAGTGTTCAACATCTCAGGGAGACCAATATTTTGCTGTATTGCTGTAGTGGCCTTTGGTAACGCTCTCTAGCATTTCAGAGGCCAGTTGTACGCTAGCAGGTGACGTCTCATAACATTTTTCATGCTCACACCAGGTCTTCGACTACAGGGACTTACTGCCTTTCTCCTTGCATATATCCCATTTATAGGCAAAAGGCCTTTATAATTTGGGGGGGCGGGTTTGAATCCCCTAGCCAACATCTCCTAGGCAGAATAATTCATTGCTGATGTCAGAGCTTTCCTGTAGTAATATATTTTGCTTAATTACACAACTTATAAACACTTTACTATTGAATTTGGCTCTAGATAGAGAAATATCCTTTCACAGTTCCTATGCCTATCAATCAGTTAATACGTTGTGCCTGTTTTATAGGAAATTACCACCGTAACAATTGGCTCTAGTTTACAGTTTGGGAGTGGTTTCATT
>VZQC01007311.1:206049-218063 GCA_009823505.1 Rhizomys pruinosus
GGATCTCTCCTTTTCATCGTGTAAGATATCTCTACTGCAAAGATGGTTAATGTACCTAAAACCCGAATGACTTTCTGTAAGAAGTGTGGAAAGCATCAGCCTCACAAAGTTACCAGGTATAAGAAGGGCAAGGATTCCCTGTCTGCCCAAGGAAAAAGGCGCCATGATCGAAAGCAGAGTGGCTATGGCAGGCAGACAAAGCCGATTTTCAGTAAGAAGGACAAGGCCACGAAGAAGATTGTGCTGAGACTTGAATGTGTTGAGCCCAACTGCAGGTCCAAGAGGATGTTGGCCATCAAGAGGTGCAAGCATTTTGAACTGGGCAGAGACAAGAAGAGAAAGGGTCAAGTGTCCAGTTCTGAAACTCCTCTATTGTTTGAGAGAAAAATTCGGAATGAAGCAGTAGAAAAAAGTCCCCATTAGAAAATAAAGTAAATAAGGTTGTGTTATTTTGTCCACCCCCCCAAAAAGAGATCAATTGTATTAGTCACTTTTCTGTTGCTGTGATAAACCCACCATGACTAAGGGAACTTATAAAAGGAAGAAGCCACAGGGATGAAGAGATGGCCTAGCAGTTGAGAGTGCGTACTTCTCTTTTTTTATTAATTTTATTTATTTCTGTATGTGTATGAATGTACTGTCTGCATGCAAGTTTGTGCACCCGTGTCGTGCAATGCCCCGGAGGTCAGAAGAAGGACTTGGATTCCCCTGGAACTGGAGTTCTCCTGGAATTGGGGTTTCAGACGGTTCTCAGCCGCCTTGTGGGTGCTGGGGATTGAACCCGGGTCCTCTGCAAGAGTGGTCAGCGCTCTTAACCGCTAGGCATTCTCTCCATACCAGAGAGTGTGTACTTCTCTTATAGAGGACCCAGATTCGATCCCCAGCACCCACATGGTGGCTGAGAACCATCTGAAACTCCAATTCTAGGAGAAATCCAGTTACAGGGGAATCTGATACCCTCTTCTGACATCTGTGGCGTTGCACAACTCCGGTGCACCGACCTGCATGCAGACAGTATATTAATACACATAGAAAATAAATAAATAAAATTTAAAGCAGAGGAAGAAGCTGGGCGTGGTGCCACACACCTTTAATCCTAGCACTTAAGAAGCAGAGGCAGGCAGATCTTTGTGAGTTCAAGGCCAGCCTGGTCTACAGAGTGAGTTCCAGGACAACTGGGGTTATAGGGATACCCTGTCTCAAAAAGACCAAAAAATAAAAAGAAAGGAAGAGTTTACTTGAGCTTACGATTAATGGTTCCAGGGAATCAGAGTATATTGTGGCAGAAGACATGCTGGCAGTATCCGGAGCAGAAAGCCGAGGTTCACAGTCTTCCAATGAACACAGGAAGCCAAGAGAGAGACACTGAAGACTGCAAAGCTCGTTGAACTCACTAAGTACACCCCCAGTGACATACTTCCTCTGGCATGGCCACACCTTCTAAGACCTCGCAAAACAGCACCACTAACTAGAGACAAAATGAAACCACCCCACCAATCTTATGACCCTTAGTTTAAAGGAAGTAGCCAAGGGACTAGAGAGATGACTCAATCGTTAAAAGCACTGGTAGCTTTTGCAGAGGATTTGGTTTTGGTATCCCACACCAAAATAGCAGCTAAGAATAGTCTGTAACTGTCATTTCAGGGGATCCAATGCCATCTTCTCAACACCGTGGGCATTTCACACCATGGGGAAATTAACATACATGCATGCAAATCAGTCAAACACATTAAACAAATAAATGAATCTAAACATTACAAAGGAGCCCAGTTTCAATCTAAACACATAGAAAATCTACTCCATGAAAGTGTAGCAGAAAATCCCCTAAATCTTGCAAAACATGTAGATATGAAAGTACGGGAGGAATTCATAAGCTCAACTCTATATGACCAGAAAACCACCTCCTCATGTCATTTTATAAATAATGCTAAGAATGCAGAGCAGAGGCTGGGGGTGATGGCTTAGCAGTTAAGAGCCCTGGCTGTTCTTGCAGAGGGCCCAGCTTCTATTCCCAGCACCCACATGTTGACTCATCACTGTCTGTAGCTCCCGATCCGTGGTATCTGATACCCTCTTCTCATCTCCGTGGGCACTGCATAATATGAATGCACCTACCTCCTACATACCGGCATTATACTCATAAAAGAAATATAAAAAAGAAGATATTTTCAAAAACAGTATAGAACAAAGGAAGAAGAGAGGTTTGATTCCCAGCACCCAGCTAACAACCATCTGTAACTCCATTTACAAATGATCTGACACTCTCTTCTCATCTCCGTGGGCATTGCACAGGACAGGTACCTTATACACATGCAAGCAATAATGTAATACACGTAAAAATGATTTTAAAGAAAATAAAATAAAAATATGTCATTAGACTAATTATAACATAAGTCTAGGAATTAAAGAAAATATTGAGGAATTGTATTCACACAGCAAAACAATAATGACACAACAACAAAGAAGTAATGACTACAACTTCTATGAATTCTGGAACATGATTAAAAGACCAATTGTATTAGTCACTTTTCTGATGCTGTGATAAAACCACCATGATTAGGGGAATTTATAAAAGAAAGAGTTTATTTGAGCTTATGAATGATGGTTCCAGGGAATTAGAGTCCAATGTAGCAGGAGGCATGTTGGCAGGAGCTGGAGCAGAAAGCTGAGGTTCACAGTCTTCCAATGAGCACAGGAAGCCAAGAGAGAGAGACACTGAAGACTGCAAGGCTTGTTGAACTCACTAAGCCCACCCCGAGTGACATACTTCCTCTGGCATGGCCACACCTTCTAAGACCATGCAAAACAACGCCACGAACTGGAGACAAACTGAAACACCCCACCAATCTTATGACCCTAAGTTTAAAGGAAGTAGCCAAGGGGGTAGAGAGATGGCTCAATGGTTAAAAACACTGGTAGCTTTTGCAGAGGACTTGACTTTGGTTTGCCACACCAAAATAGCAGCTAACAATAGTCTGTAACTTTTGTTTCAGGGGATCCAATGCAATTTTCTCACCTCTGTGGGCATTGCACTCCATGGGTAAATTAACATACACGCATGCAAAATAGTCAAACACATTTAACAAATAAATAAAACTAAAAGTTACAAAGGAGCCCTGTTTCAATCTAAACACATAGAAAAATCTACTCCATGAAAGTCTAGCAGAAAATCCCCTAAATCTTCTGAAACATGTAGATATGAAAGTACAGGAGGAATTAATAAGCTCAACTCTATATGACCAGAAAAACACCTCTCCATGTCATCTTATAAATAATGCTATGAGTGCAGATCAGGGGCTGGGGTGATGGCTTAGCGGTTATGAGGCCTGGCTGTTCTTGCAGAGGACCCAGCTTCTATTGCCAATGCCCACATGGTGATAACCAGTGTCTGTAGCTCCTGTTCCATGGTATCTGATGCCCTCTTCTTGGTGAGCATTGCATGATATGAGTGCACCTACATACTACATGCAGGGATTACACTCATAAAAGAAATATAAAAAAGAAAATATTTTCAAAAACAGTACAGAACAAAGAAGAGAGGAAGCGAAAAGAATAAAGTTACTCACAAAGGCAAACCTATCAGAGCACCAGGAGGCTTCTCTGCAGGTGCCCCAAGGACCAGGAACCATAGAATTATATATTTCAGAACTTGAAAGTAAACAATGGCCAACCAAGATTAATACAGCCAGAAGTTTTACCCTTTAAAGTCAGAGGGGAAAGCAAGCCCTTCCATGATAAGGATGCACTAGAGCAATTCATCACCACTAAGGCACTACTGAAGAACACACTCCACAGACTACTACACACAGAAGACCAAGCTATGCAGCAGCATGAGAGGTTGGAAAGAAAAATTTCGCTGGAAGAAAGGTATATGAAGATTTAGAAAATTCCAAAAAATGTTCTACTCCATGAACCCACACAGGTTTATGATGAGTAAGGGAAAATCTAGTATGTATCTTGTAGTGACAACCCTGAACATAAACGCTTTAACTCTCCAAATAAAATATGCAGACTGGATGAAGAGCTTAAATACAAGATTCAAATGTTGCCTGTTTCCAAGAAAAAGCTCTGTCAAGGATGGACAAAAATAGAGTAAAGACAAGGAATATTGCATTCGCAGACAAACAGAATCTAAGTGTACCACTTAACAGATATCTACTGAATATTCCACCCAGCATCTGTAGAATACACATTATTTCAGCAGCCCATGGAACTTTCTGCAAAAAAGACCCATTTGAAGCCGTAAACCAAGTTTTAATAGATAAAAATCTTCCATCTTACTAGATTATAATGATAAACATTAGAAATTAACAACAAAGAATCTGTAGCAATTACACTGATGAATGGATATTGAGCAAGCACTCATGATTTTTTATTTATTTACATTTTGCTATGTGTATGGGTGTTTTTGTGTGTTGCACTGTCCAGCAGCGTGAATCATCTGAGGCAGACTAGGAATTAACCACACCTTTAACTTGTTCTTTGTAGTTTCTTTTAATGGTACCAGTTCCTTTTAACTTCTATTATTCCTAATGTTACTAACAATTACTAACACTACTAACAACAACACGTTAGAAACCAAGAATATTTATACCAGTAGTGAGCCAATCAGCAAACAGATTATATTACAGTAATGAACCAATCAACTGATAAGTTTTGCATCCATAGATACAATACCTTATGTAAAATATTCTGTTAATGAGGTTGACAAGGTAACATAACATATCATCTTAAAAGTTACTGAAGCATGCACAGTGTTCTTCAGCCACCGCCTTTTGGCTACAGACCAAACGCCATGGCTACAGATCAAGTGCCATTTCTCTTCAGCCTGTCACTTCAGGCACTCTTTGTCTCCCATAGGCTGCATAATATGTAAGCACACCATGTGTATGCAATGCCTGTGTAAATTAGAAGAGTGTGTCATATGTCCTGCAATTGGACTTATTGATGGGTATTAATCACCATGTGGGTACTGGGAGTTGAACCCAGGTCTTCTGAAATAGTAGCTGTGGGAATGAAACTTTTTGTGTGGCTTGAGGCAAAAACTTGTAGAACTGTCCCATAAGATCTCTGGTATCTGCTATCTCTGTGGGCATTCAGTTGCCTCGGTGAGTTATCTGTAGCTCCCCGAAAGGTTCAGGATATTACAATGTTTCTTGCTTTGTCCTATCTCTGCAAAGTTCCAGACCCCTTCCCTTGAGGCTTTGAGCAAAATGTCGCACCTCTAGTTACCTGTGGCACAAACAGGAGCTCTGCAGCCCCCCCCCCATTAGAGCCAAGGTGGCTCACCCCTCCCTTCCCCCTGCCCCCCACTTCCTTGCCCAGAGCACAGTAACTTTTGGTATATAAGCACACTGCTGGCATCAATAAGGAGAGACTGTATTCTCCTGGGCTTTCTCTGAGTCCGTCTTATTCCCATTTCCTTCGAGTAACTCTCCCAAGTTCTCCTCCCGACTCCTTGCCAGAGCTAAGCCTAGAGATTGTCTGCCTGCAGGCAGGAGACAGCCTTGAGAAATGCAAGAAGGGAAGAACACTATGTGGATGGTGGCCACGCATCACTAAAGGACTATTCATACAATTACTAAACTCTGACAAGTAGCCACAATTCTTAACCACTGAGCAATCTCTCCAGCCCCTGAACAATATAGTTAACTTGCTTTATTTTATAGGCATTTTGCTGGCATGTATCTAAGTGAACCTCATGTGTACAGTAGCTGATGAGGGCAGACAAGGGCACTGAATACCTGGGACTGAAGTTCCAAATGAAGGTTAGCCCTGCATGAGTGTTGGGAACTTAGCACAAGTCCTCTGCAAGAGGAGGAGCAAGTGGTCTTATCAGTTGAGCCATTTATCCAGTCCCAACAGTAAATATTTGGACGTGTTGTAGGTCACTGAAGAAACCAGGGAGGGAATTTTAGGAATTCCTAGTATCAAATGGAAGGGAAAGTATACACTTTGGGATGCAGGAAAGGCAGTTCCGAGGAGAAAGGTTTCCAGGTCTGAGTGCCTCCAGAGCAAAAATCAGAGAGATTTCCAATGAGCTTAATGATGTTCATCAAGGTCTTAGAAAAATAATAATTAGATATCATCTCACTCCGATAAGTCTGGCTAGGATCAAGAAAATAAATGACACCAAGTGCTATAGAGGTTGTGGGGAAAGGGGAACACTCATCCACTGCTTGTGGGAAGGTCAACAGCCACTATGGAAAGCAGGGTGGAGAACCCTTCGAAGACTCAAAATGAGCTTAGCACCTGACCCATTCATACCATTCCTGGGTATATACCCACAAGACTTATCTTTCCGCAAAATGCATACACAGCCATGTTTATTCCAGCTCTCTTCACAATAGCAAAGAGCTTGAAGCAATCCAAGTGCCCCTCAACTTATGAGTGGATAGAGAAAATGAGGTACATCTACACAATGGAGTTCTATACAGTGGAAAAGAAAGATGACATCATGAACATTGAAGGTAAATGGATGGAACTAGAAGATATTATGTTAAGTGAAGTAACACTGTCCCAGAAAAACAAATGATGAGTGGTATCCTTCATCTGTGGATGCTAGCACCAATTACCTAGTTGTAAGTATTTCTTGTACGGGGCTCCTTGAGCTTTTGTCCAAATATTTAGGAGTGATGCGTTTTGGAAAGAACAACAACAACAACAACAACAAAAACAGAAAAAAACTGTGTCACATAACTGACTGAAACAGTGAACTTCTGCTCAAAACAGTCAACTTCTACATTGAGAATTCTGAGAGAGACTGAGAAAAATGAAAAACATGTTTGTCAGGATGCATGAACTCTGGTGGGTTCGGGGGTATGGAGGGGGACACGGGTTTGGATTTTGATTTGTACTAAAAAAATCATAAAGAGTACATACAGAAAGTAAAATAAAAGAAAATAAATAATTAGGGAAACTAGAAAGAAGGAATGAAATAAAAGCAGAGCAGAGATTAAAGAGTAAAAGAATACAAAGATAAATGAAATAAACTGTTAGTTCCATAAAAGACAAGCAAGATTGCCAAACTATTAGAAGAAATAACCAAAAGAAAGGAAACCCCAAATTGTAAAACTTAGAGTCCCCCCACCCCTGGTTATTAGTACTGATAGTAGTGAAACTCAGAGGATGACTAGGAAATACTTAAAAATTATATTCCAAGAAATTGGAAAATCTAAATGGAATGAATAAATTCTCAGTAAATCATATGTAGCAAATGCAACCTAATTGGAGAAATAACAAGCAAGGAGGGATGACCACTAATAAAAAAGACAAAAGCCAGGGCTGTTGGGGTCCACTGTAGAGTTCTAGCAGACCTTTAAAGAACTGTTACATAAAATTGAAAGTCAAGTAAAAATGCCATAGGATTCTATGAGCCAGTATCACTCTACCCCCAAAGCACAGGAAGGGCAAGACAGGAAAATCCAATTCCAAAATCAATTATTTGCAAACCTAATTCCACAACATATTAAAATGATAGCTTGCTAGGTGTGGTGGTGGACGCCTTTGATCCCAGCACCTGGGAGGTACAGGCAGGCAGATCTCTGCAAGCCCAAGGCCAGCCTGGTATACATAGTAAATTCCAAGCCAGTTGTGACTACAGGGAGACCCTGTCTAAAAAACACCAGATAAAGAAAGAAACAAAAATGATGGCTCGACAAGTACAAATTAACAATTGTAGTAGATCACATAAGTCGAATGAAGGGCAAAGTGGTATGATCAGGCTGGGCAAGATAAAGGTGTCTGCCTGCCTGCCCCCAGGCCTGATGAGTTTGATCTTTGTGAGCCACATGGGAGAGGGAAACAATCAAGTCTGTAAGTTCTCTGACCCCACACATGCACTGTTCTCTCTCTCTCTCTCTCTCTCTCTCTCTCTCTCTCTCTCTCTCTCTCTCTCTTTCTCCCATACAATATACACAAGAAAATGTAAAATGGTAATACAATTAAATATGAAAATCAAATGACCATCTCAATAAATTCAGAAAAGACCTTGACAAGCATGAAGTGTTAGCAAAGCCTGTAATCCCAGGACTTGGGAGATGGAGGAAGCGGGGCATGGGCAAGTCGGAGATTGGGCGTGGGTGTGGGCTAACATTTCAACCAGTATCACAAGACCTGTGGTGAACACCCACGATCTGGGATGACACGTGAGTGTAGGAAGGTCTGGGATTGCCCGCTAGGAGCTGATGTCACGGTTTCTGTCCCAACCATCTATAAGCACATTGCCCTGCAATAATAAAGAGAATTTTCTACAAGTCGTGCCACCTGAGCAGACATCTGATTGTTACTGTGTGCATACTTTCCTTAACCAGTTAGAACTCAGAACTATTGATCTCAGAGTTAGCTTTTCAGCTTGTCTGGCCATGGGACCCAGCACCCCCCCAGCTGACTGGGAAGTCACGAAGGGTAACAGCCTCAGCCATGGATGTGTTCACGCTGGGGGCTGGGCTGGGGGGCTATGAGACCAACATCTTCCTGGCCTGGTGTGGCTGCAGAGTTATCAACTCCTCAGCCTCAGATGCAGTCACGAAGCTGGTTTCATGGCTGCATGTTGGCTACAAGACCACCAGTCTTGCAGCCATGGAACTGGCTGTGACATGCATTTGGCCATGATGTCATCAACATTAGGGCTACCAGAGGGCCAGCAACCTCCTGGACAGCAGGCACTTATGACATTGTACGACAGCAGTATCAGGTTCAAATTCATCCTTAGCAAGTTTGAGGCCAGTCTCCCCAACATGAGACTCTGCTACAAAAGTGAAAATAAAACAAAACAGAAAATCAAGGCACAATTTCAGCATGTCATTAGAGAAAAAGCACCATAGAAAGAAGAAAGAGTATAGTAGTTTGACACAATGAAAGAACTAGGAATATGCCGGGCATGGTGGTGCATGCCTTTAATCCTAGCTCTAGGGAGTTAGAGGCAGGTGGATCTTTGTGATTTCAAGGCCAGCCTGGTCTACAGAGTGAGTTCCAGGACAGCTGGAGCTACAAGGCACAATTTCAGCATGTCATCAGAGAATAGAAAGAAGAAAGAGGATAGTACTTTGACACAATAAATGTGGATCAGAGGGTTTGGCATATTACCAACTGAGCTTTGTTTCCTGTTCCCTAATGGTCTCCTTTTTTTTTTGAGACAGTGTCTCCCTTTAGTCCCAGATGGCCCGGAGCTTTCTATGTAGAGCAGGCTGGTCTTGAATTCACAGATATTTCCCTGCATCTGCCTCCAAAGTGCTGGGATTAAAGGTGTGCGCCACCATGCGCAGCAACATTCTTCTTAAAGTACCTTGAAACCCCACCAGAAATTCTTTGATATGAATAGTGCTTTAGGAAAGTTACCAGCATAGAAGTCAGTCACTTTGCTCCATGCCAATAACAAACATAATGGCAAGGAGATCAGGGAAATAATCCCACTTGTATTCACCTCCCAAATATCTTGGAATAAACGCAACCATGTAAATGACAGACCTGTACCATGAAAAGTATAGATTGACAAAGCGAGTGGAACAAAATGCTGGAAGATGGAAAGACTTCTCGTGTCCGTGGGTCAATGAGTAGAAACAGTGTTGGCAAAGTTGCCATATTACCTGAAATGAAGCACAGCTTCATTGCAAAATTCCAATAAGAATCCCAATGACATTCTTTACAAAACTAGGATAATCATAAAACCAAGATGGAAGCACAAGAGACAATGAACAAAGAAAGCAATCCTGAGTAAACAATAGCAATGATGGAGGCCCCACAATCCCTGACTGCAAGTTATACTACAGACTCATGGGAACACAATAGATACACATTCTAGCACACTTGCACACCCGCGAGTGTGCATGCACACACACACACATACACACACAGAGATGGAAGGACAGAGAGATGACAGAAATAGAGACAGAGACAGAAAGACACACAGAAACACACACACAGAGAAACAGAGACAGAGAGAAACAGAGACAGAGTGACAGAAATGCCTGAGAGAAATAGAGACAGAAAGACAGAGAGAGAGGGAGAGAGACTGAGAACGAGGCAGGGTAAGGCAGAGAGACAAAGGGAGACAGGGAGACAGAGATCAATGAAACAGCAGAAGACAGTCAGACATATAAATATAACAATTCCTCAACGAAGTTGCAAACAAGCCTGTAAATTAGAGAGAAGGCAGCTCCTTCAACACGTGCTGCTTTACAAGTTGAGTATCTATGTAGAAATGACAGAATCGAGATCAAAAGACTGAAACTCACATGGATAGACATGAAACTCTAGAACTCTTATAGTGACACAGGGATAACAGGTCAAGTACTGTGTGGAGGCAAGAACTTTTTGAAACTGATTCATTAACACAGGAAAATAGTAATACAACAAGACAAAGGCATCACATCAAGCTGAAAGTTTGTGTGCAGCAAAGGCAGCATTACCATTTTGAAGACAATGCTCCCAAGCTGGTGTTCAGGTTCTAAGCCAGCGCTGGGAGACAAAGAAGAGACTCCCTACAAGTTTGAGGCCAGGCTGGGAAGGAGACGCAGGCTCCAATGCTCACCACATAAAACAAAAGAGTACAGAGCAGAGGATGCAGAAGTCAGTGAAAAGGGAGGAGAAGAAAGAACACTATGAAAAAATGTCACTTCATGTTTAAAAAGAGATAAAATAGACACACTTCTAGAGAAGTAAAACTCCCATGCAACAGAAACTCTGAATGTCTTTGATTCAGTAAAAACGGTCAGAACAAAAATTGAAACCTTTGTATCCACAAGGCTTTTGGAAAGGGGTCCTCTAAATATTCAGGAGAAAATATTGTGGTACACAAATTCTTTCATAAAATGTAAAAGAAAAACCTGACCAGTCCCTAACTCATTTTATTAAGCCAATAGAAATCTGATACCAACATTCCTCATAAAAACTATAAAAGGCACAATTTCTCCTGAAAGTATAAGAAAACAAAGCATTTATTTAGTTAGCTAGTTTTCATTTTATTTATTTTGTGTATGTTTATGCATGTTTTGTATGAATCTGCCATGTGTGGTGTGTGAAGGTCAGAGGACAACTTGTGGTTTCCAATATATGGGTTCCAGGAATTGAATTCAGATCATCAGGCCTGATAGCAAACAAGCCCATCCTCTCCCACCAGGCATCCATGTCTATGGCCTCAAGACAAGCATGTTAAGTAAAAGCTTGGTAAATGAAAAAGAAATATAGGTGGAAAGCACACTGCAGTTTATAATGCTGCAGTGCATTTCAGTGTGCAAATGCAAGGCTCTTTCCCTTCTCATCATTAAAACCAGTGATGGACAAAGGTGGAGGGAAGAGCAGGATCATGTTCAAGGTGGCTTCAAGTTCAAGTCCTACTCCAGTCCTCTGGCAGAGGGCCCGGTTTTGGTTTAAAGAAGGTAACAATCATCTATAACTCCATTCCAGGTGGGATCTGACACCCTCTTTTGGCCTCTGTGAACACTGACCACAGGGGTGTACTTATAAACATGAAGGTAAAATGCTCAAAAAAATTAATGAATAAATAAAAAGTCATAAATAAAATAATTTTAATGAAAAATATACATACGAACTTAAATCACCACGTTTTTAAAGGGCACAAAGCTTTTAGGGTAAATTTGCAGTTTAGAAGTTTCCTCCACGTGACTTCAAAATGAAAAGAGTCAGGAAAACATAGAATCCCCAAAATTGTGAAAAAAAAACCCAATAACATTTATGACTCCTTAATTAATAGAATATAAAAATTCCAAAATGTTTGAAATGACAAAGAGTTTAAAGATTCAGTTTAGAGATCTCCTGAGCCCAGCGGCAGGAAGAGGGGGAGACAGGTAGGAACTGGGTGCCTTGGCGAGCTGATTGCTGATTGTTTGGTCCTGCTGTCTTTGGTTTGATTGGCCTTTGTGGCTGTGAGGTTGGAGTTATCCCCCCAGCTGGGATTAAAGGTGTGGTCTTTGGCTTGATTAGATCTAGTGGCTGTGGGGGCGGAGTTATCCTCCCAGCCGGTATTAAAGGCACGCTTGTGTGACTCTTGAGAT
>VZQC01007311.1:232027-254734 GCA_009823505.1 Rhizomys pruinosus
AAGGACCACCCAGGGACATGTATCCCCTATGAATATAAAAAATCTAGTTAAATCTTTTTTCTTTAACCCGAATTCCTCTCTCCCTGAAAGCTGTCTTAAAGTGTTGAATAAATTTCTCTTCTTTAGACAGCGACTGGCCCATCTTAATATGAGCCAGTTGGCCTATCTTTAATATGAGACAAAGAACTACTCACTTCTTTTCCCCGAGGATCTGCACTCCGTGGGTGGCGAAGTGTCCTCTCTTTTCCGAGGTTTTTCACGCTCCGATGATGGCAAAACGCCCTCTCTTTACCGAGGTTTTCCGCGCTCCTCTGATGGGAGCGCCCTTCGGTCTTAAGTCGTCCGGCCGGACCTCCGTGTTCCTTGTCTGGTAGAGGGGTCTCTTACCTCGAGCCCCTACGTCGGGTGCCAATATGACCCTGTCTACGGGTCATGTAACGTTGGGTACCCGAGGGAACCCCAAAACCTGCAGATAAGCGACAGAGAAGAACGAGACTTTGCGAGGTGGTCAAAGTCTGATTTATTGAATTATAACAGCAGTATATATTTGGCAAAAGGCGAGAAGAATCAGGAAATGGGGAGGGGGTGGGTGAAACAGGGTCTGGCATCAGAGGAGGGTCTGTTCTTGCAAGATCACTGAGTTGAGACATCAGGCTGGAGTATCTGGTGATTTTTACTGCATGTTCGCACCCAGCTCTTGAGAAAGGCTGGTGACTTTTACTACACGTCCGCACCCAGCTTTTGGAAAAAGGCTCGAGGTGACAATTCACAGAGTCAACTTCCTTGTAAGTAAGCTCAGCGTAAGCAAGCTAAAGCCTGCAGCTCCTTACATGGCGGTCTGCTCCCTGCGCAGGACCAGCCTAAGGCAACTATGCCTGACCCCAAACCCAGGACTCACTTGCAACTCCCCGGGGGGGCGGGGCCACCCAGCCGGGCACCCATGCTTTGGCAGGATTTAGGAGTCAGATCTAGGCCCCTCTGCCACAACTCAGCAAATCAATTGTCCTGTACCCGTGGGTCAATGACCTAAGGTTTTACCTGCCTGCAGCAGTGCCGGGCTGCTCCCTGCCCAGGACTAGCCAATGGTGACTATGCATGACCCCAAACCCAGGACCCACTTGCAACTCCCGGGGGGGGGCATGGGGACACAGCCAGGCAGCCACGCTCTGGCGGGATTTTGGAGTCAGGTCTAGGCCCCTCTACCACATCTCAGCAAATCAATTGTCCTGCACACGTGTGTCAATGCCCTAAATATTTACCTGCCTGCATCAGTGGTGGTCTGCTCCCTGCGCAGGAGCAGCCTATGGTGAGCATGCCTCACCCCAAACACAGGACCCACTTGCAACTCCTGAGAGGGTGGGGCCACGAAGCTGGGCAGCCACACTCTGGCATGATTTAGGAGTCAGATCTAGGCCCCTCTGCTACAACTCAGCGAATCAATTGTCCTTCACCATTAATTCATTGCCCTAAGTTTTTACCTGCCTGCAGCAGTGCTGGGCGGCTCCCTGCGCAGGATCATCCTATGGTGACTATGCCTGACCCCAAACCCAGGACCCGCTTGCGCTTCCCAGGGGGTGGGGCCACCCAGCCAGTAAGGCATGCTCTGGCAGAATTTAGGAGTCAGATCTAGGCCCCTCTGCCACAACTCAGCTAATCAATTGTCCTTCACCCTTGGATCAATGACCTAAGTTTTTACGTGCCTGCAGCAGTGCCGGGCTGCTACCTGCGCAGCACCAGCATTTGGCGACTATGCCTGACCCAAATCCCAGGACCCACTTGCGACTAACGGTGGATTGGGGTAGGGGGGGGGGGGGGCGACACCATCAGAATTCAACGCTCTGGCAAGATTTAGGTGTCAGGTTGAGGCCCCTCAGGCCACAATCTCAGAAAATCAGTTGTCCTTGCACCTGTGGATAAATGCCCTAAATGTTTTTACCTGCATCGAGCAGTGGCGGGCTACCTCCCGCAACAGGACAAAAGCCCTATGGTGTGATTCGGATGCCTGTCCCCCAAAGCCAGTCCCTACGTCTGCTACCGATGGGGGTTCACCCGCCCGGGCAGCCATTACTCTGGCAGGTATTTAGGATGTCAGATCTGGGCCCCCACACCCCCTCTGCACACTCGATCAAAATCAATATGTCACGGCACCACTGGTCAGAGTGCCCTAGAGTTTTAACCTCCGCGCAGGTGGGGTGGCTGCGAAATTCACCACGAAGATGTTCAGGTGGCCTAGGGCGACGTTAATGCTGACCACAAACCCAGGACACACTTGCAACTAAGACCAGGTGTTGCGGAACCACCCAGGTGGGCAGCTGTGCTCTGGCGTGATTTAGGAGTCATATCTAGGCCCCTCTGTTACAACTCAGCAAATCAACTGTCCTGCACCTGTGGGTCAAAGCCCTAAGTTTTCACCTGCATGCAGCAGTGTCGTCGGCTCCTGCTGACAGGGGACCAGCCTATGGCGAGTATGCCTGACATCAAACCCAGGACCCACTTGCAACACCGGGGGGGGGGGCGGGCGGGGCCACACAGTGGGGCGGCCATGCTCTAGCGGGATTTAGGAGTCAAATATAGTCCCCTCTGCCACAACTTAGCAAATCAATTGTACATTTTCCATGGGTCAATGCCCTAAGTTTTTACCTGCGTGGAGCCAGTGGCAGGCTGCTCCCTGCACAGGACCAGCCTATGGCGACTATGCCTGAGCCCAAACCCCGGACACAATAGCGACTACCGGGGGTCGGGGCTACCCAGCCGGGAAGCCATGCTCTGGTGCTATTTAGGCGTCAGATCTAGGCCCCTCTGCCACAACTCAGCAAATCAATTGTCCTGCACCCGTGGGTCAATGCTCTAAGATTTTACCTGCCTGCAGCAGTGGTGGGCTGCTCCCTGAGAAGGACCAGCCTATGGCGGCTATGCCTGACCCCAAACACAGAACCCAATTTTGAATCCCGGGGGGGCGGGGCCACCCAGCTGGGCAGACATGCTCTGGCTGGATTTAGGTGCCAGATCTAGGCCCCTTTGCCACAAATCAGCAAATCAATTGTCCTGCGCTCCTCGGTCAATGCCCTAAGTTTTTACCTGCCTGCAGCAGTGGCAGGCTGCTCCCTGCACATTACCAGCCTATGGCGACTATGGCTGACCCCAAACACAGGACGCACTTGCGACTCCTGGGGGAGCGGGGCCACGAAGCCGGGCAGCCTCGCTCTGGCGGGATTTAGGAGTCAGATCTAGGCCCCTCTGCCACAACTCAGCAAATCAATTGTCCTGCCCCCGGGGGTCAATGCCCTAAATTTTTACCTGACTGCAGCAGTGGTGGGCTGCTCCCTGCTCAGGACCAGCCTATGGCGAATATGCCTCACCCCAAACCCAGTACCCAGTTGCGACTCCAGGGGGGGCAGGGACACACAGCGTGGCGGCACTGCTCTGGCGGGATTTAGGAGTCAAATGTAGTCCACTGTGCCACAACTCTGCAAATCAATTGTCCATTTCCCATGGGTCAATGCCCTAAGTTTTTACCTGCCTGGAGCCAGTAGCGGGCTGCTCCCTGCACTGAACCAGCCTATGGCGACCATGCCTGACCCCAAACTCAGGAGCCACCTGAGACGCCCAGGGGCGTGGGGGCACCCTGCTGGGCAGCCACGCTCTAGCGTGATTTAGGATTCAGATCTAGGCCCCTCTGCCACAACTCAGCAAATCTATTGTCCTTTACCCGTGAGTCAATGCCCTAAGTTTTTACCTGCCTGGAGCCAGTGGCGGGCCGCTCCCTGTGCAGGACCAGCCTATGGCGGCTATGCCTGACCCCAAACCCTGGACCCAATTGCGACTACTGGGGGTCGGGGCCACCCAGCCGGGCAGCCACACTCTGGTGGTATTTAGGCGTCAGATCTAGGCCCCTCTGCCACAACTCAGCAAATCAATTCTCCTACACCCGTGGGTCAATGCTCTAAGATTTTACCTGCCTGCAGCAGTGGCAGTCTGCTCCCTGAGATGGACCAGCCTATGGCGACTATGCCTGACCCCAACGCAGAACCCACTTGTGAATCCCAGGGGGGCGGGGCCACCCAGCTGGGCAGACACGCTCTGGCTGGATTTAGGTGCCGGATCTAGGCCCCTTTGCCACAAATCAGCAAATCAATTGTCCTGCACACGTAGGTCAATGCCCTAAGTTTTTACCTGCCTGCAGCAGTGGCAGGCTGCTCCCTGCACAGGACCAGCCTATGGCAACTGTGGCTGACCCCAAACACAGGACACACTTTGCGACTCCTGGGGGAGTGGGGCCACGAAGCTGGGCAGCCTCGCTCTGGTGGGATTTAGGAGTCAGATCTAGGCCCCTCTGCCACAACTCAGCAAATCAATTGTCCTGCACCTGGTGGTCAATGCCCTAAGTTTTTACCTGACTGCAACAGTGGCGGGCTGCTCCCTGCTCAGGACCAGCCTATGGCGAATATGCCTGACCCCAAACCCAGTACCCAGTTGCGACTCCAGGTGGGGCGGGGACATACAGCGGGGCGGCACTGCTCTGGCGGGATTTAGGAGTCAAATCTAGTCCCCTCTGCCACAACTCTGAAAATCAATTGTCCTTTTCCCGTGGGTCAATGCCCTAAGTTTTTACCTGCCTGGAGCCAGTGGCAGGCTGCTCGCTGTGCAGGACCAGCCTATGGCAACTATGCCTGACCCAAAACCCAGGACCCACTTGGGACACACAGGGGCGTGGGGGCACCCTACTGGGCAGCCACGCTCTGGCGTGATTTAGGATTCAGATCTAGGCCCCTCTGCCACAACTCAGCAAATCAATTGTCCTTTTCTCGTGGGTCAATGCCCTAAGTTTTTACCTGCCTAGAGCCAGTGGTGGGCTGCTCCCTGTGCAGGACCAGCCTATGGCGAATATGCCTGACTCCAAACCCCGGACCCACATGCAACTATCGGGGGTTGGGGCCAACCAGCCGGTCAGCCACGCTCTGGCGGTATTTAGGCATCAGATCTAGGCCCCTCTGCCACAACTCAGCAATTCAATTGTCCTGCACCCATGAGTCAATGCTCTAAGATTTTACCTGCCTGCAGCAGTGATGGGCTGCTCCATGCGAAGGACCAGCCTATGGTGACTATGCCTGACCCCAAACACAGGACCCACTTGAGACTTCTGGGGGGGTAGAGCCACGAAGCCGGGCATCCATGCTCTGGTGGGATTTAGGAGTCAGATCTAGGCCCCTCTGCCACAACTCAGCAAATAAATTGTCCTGCACCCCTGGGTCAATGCCCTAAGTTTTTACGTGCCTACAGCAGTGGTGGGCTGTCCCCTGCACAGGACCATCCTATGGCGACTATGCCTGACCCCAAACCCAGGACCCACTTGCGACTCCCAGGGGGGTGGGGCCATCCAGCCGGGCAGGCATGCTCCTGCTCGATTTAGGATTCAGATCTATGCCCCTCTGCCACAACTCAGCAAATCAATAGTCCTGCACCCATGGGTGAATGCCCTAAGTTTTTACCTGCTTTCAGCTGTGGCAGGCTGCTCCCTGTGCACAACCATCCTATGGCGACTATGCCTGACCCCAAACCCAGGACCCACTTGTGACTCCCGGGGGGGCGGGGCCATGCAGCTGGGCAGCCATTCTCTGGCCGGATTTAGGAGTCAGATCTAGGCCCCTCTGCCACAAATCAGCAAATCAATTGTCCTGCATCCGTGGTTCAATACCCTAAGGTTTTACCTGCCTGCAGCAGTGGCGGGCTGCTCCCTGAGCAGCATAAGCCTTTGTCGACTATGCCTGACCCCAAACCCAGGACCCACTTGCGACACACAGGGGCGTGGGGACACCATGCCGGGCAGCCACGCTCTGGCGTGATTTAGGATTCGGATCTAGGCCCCTCTGCCACAACTCAGCAAATCAATTGTCCTTTTCCCGTGGGTCAATGCCCTAAGTTTTTACCTGCCTGGAGCCAGTGGCGGGCTGCTCCCTGCTCAGGACCAGCCTATGGCGACTATGCCTGACTCCAAACCCCGGACCCACTTGCGACTACCAGGGGTCGGGGCCACCCAGCCGGGCAGCCACGCTCTGGCCGTATTTAGGCATCAGATCTAAGCCCCTCTGCCACAACTCAGCAAATCAATTGTCCTGCACCCATGGGTCAATGCTCTAAGATTTTACCTGCCTGCAGCAGTGACGGGCTGCTCCCTGTGGACGACCAGCCTATGGCGACTATGCCTGACTCCAAAAACACAGGACCCACTTGCGACTTCTGGGGGGGTGGAGCCACGAAGCCCAGCAGCCACGCTCTGGCGGGATTTAGGAGTCAGATCTAGGCCCCTCTGCCACAACTCAGCAAATAAATTGTCCTGCAACCCTGGGTCAATGCCCTAAGTTTTTACGTGCCTACAGCAGTGGCAGGCTGCTCCCTGCACAGGACCATCCTATGGCGACGATGCCTGACCCCAAACCCAGGACCTACTTGCGACTCCCAGGGGGTGGGGCCATCCAGCCAGGCAGCCACGCTCTGGCTGGATTTAGGATTCAGATCTATGCCCCTCCGCCACAACTCAGCAAATCAATTGTCCTGCACCCGTGGGTGAATGCCCTAAGTTTTTACCTGCCTGGAGCCAGTGGCAGGCTGCTCCCTGCGCAGGACCAGCCTATGGCAACTATGCCTGACCTCAAACCCAGGACCCACTTGCGACACACAGGGGTGCGGTGGCACCGTGCCGGGCAGCCACGCTCTGCCATGATTTAGGATTCAGATCTAGGCCCCTCTGCCACAACTCAGCAAATCAATTGTCGTTTTCCCGTGGGTCAATGCCCTGAGTTTTTACCTGCCTGGAGCCAGTGGCGGGCTGCTCCCTGCTCAGGACCAGCCTATGGCGACTATGCCTGACTCCAAACCCTGGACCCACTTGCGACTTCTGGGGGTCGGGGCCACCCAGCCGGGCAGCCATGCTCTTGTGGTATTTAGGCATCAGATCTAGGCCCCTCTGCCACAACTCAACAAATCAATTGTCCTGCACCCATGGGTCAATGCTGTAAGATTTTACCTGCCTGCAGCAGTGACGGGCTGCTCCCTGTGCACAACCAGCCTATGGCGACTATGCCTGACTCCAAAAACACAGGACCCACTTGCGACTTCTGGGGGGGTGGGGACACCCAGCTGGGCAGCTACGCTCTGGCGTGTTTTAGGAGTCAGATATAGGCCCCTCTGCCACAACTCAGCAAATCAATTGTCCTGCACCCGTGGGTCAATGCCCTATGTTTTTACCTGCCTGCAGCAGTGGCGGGCTGCTCCCTATGCAGGACCAGCCTATGGCGACTGTTACAGCAGCCCCAGCTAACCAGCATCAATTGTCCCATTACAACAAATATTTCACTTCAGGTTCTGGTCTCTTGTTACTTACAGCTGATTCTCAGCCCCAGCTGATCAGAACCCACAGATTACACAGTCCTGATGATCTCTGCTCCCCTTTGAAACTAGAAACTTCAAGAGCCAGGCCTCCATCTTCTACAATTCCTTCAGCAAAACCGCTCCAAGCTCCAGAGCCACAATCTTTAGGCATTCAATGATCTTCACAGCCCAAAGTCCTAAATGCCTCTATAATCCTTCCCCAAAACTCCAAGTTCAGGTCTGTCACAGCATTACCCCACTATTCTGGTACCAATTTCTGTCCTAGTTTTTCTTTCATTGCTGTGACAAAACACTCTGACACCAACTTGGGGAGGAAAGGGTTCATTCAGCTTACATCTTCTGGTTTACAGTTCATCACTCAGCACAAGGCAGGAACTCAGGGCAGGAACCTGGAGGCAGGAGCTGAAGCACAGGCCATGGAGGAATGCTGTCCACTAGCTTGCTCCCCTTCTCCAACTCTGCCGTCCGTGGCACACACAGCTCATGTCGCAGGCCCAGGCTGACTTCATTCCACACCTGCCGCTGCTCTTGATGGTCGTCCCATGGTCCTGGCATCTCCACAAAGCTGGGGTCACCACTGAAACTGAGGCAGCACCTTCACCAATGGTCTCTTCTGACCTCTCCTGGCACAGAGCCTCAGCTTCTCTCCATGACCCCTGCAATCCTGGGGTCACTGAGCAGCCGAGGCTTGGCACTGTGAGAGGTCAGGATAGACCATTGGTGGAAGTGCACCTCGGTTGCTGTGGAGACTTTCAGGTGTAAAAGGAGATGAGAGTCTGGAGAGGGTATGAGTAACAAAGATATGGTTGGATGGAAGCAACTGAGGATGTTTCAGACCAGGAGGGGCACTGGGCAGACATGACTAAAAAGGAAGGAGTGAAAAGATAGGGGAGAGGTAGAGTCCTTTGAGGGAAAGAGGGGGTCCTGTCCACTCATGTGACAGAAATTGATGAGGGAACTGTGGGGAATGAGTGTGAGGTCAGTACAGAAAAGGTATCCTCACTGTCCAACAGGAAGGAGATGGACTTACTTGGAGCATTAGCTTAGGTTCCGTGAGGGTCAATGGGGTCTCCAAATCTGGCCACCATCCGTCTTTCGCCAGACAACTTCCTGGAGGGCACCTAGTATGTTAGTTGTGTGGTTTGAGTGTGCATGTGAAGTCACAGGAGAAGAATCAGGGAGACTCAACCAGTGTGCATGTTGAGACCAGGGTGGGGGTTAGAGTGGTGAGGAAGGGGAGGGTGGTGGGTTAGGGAAGGTGGAGGCACAGATGGAGTAGGAAGAGGAGGGCAAGTGGAGAAGGAGCCATCAGGGAGGGTGTCTTTGGCTGGAACCAGAGGGTTGTCTACAGGCTCAGTCCCTAGCAAGGTAGCTGGGGCCGAGTGTCCATGGAGGATATGGGCCACCACCTCCATTCGCTGCCTTACTCTCTTTACACACTGGCCAGGGTTTAAATAAAAAGGCAACTCAAAACCCACATGTCCCTGCTTTTCATTTGCAGGCAGGTTGTGGGAAGGGACGTCCTGTCTGGAAGAGGATGTAGGGAATGTTGGGGTCAGCAGAGGGAGCTACAGCAGCAGGGGGAGGGGGAGGGCTATGGAGGGAGGGAGGGGAACCTGCAGCAGGGCAGGGGGAGGAGGAGGAACATGGAGAGAGGGAGGGGAGCCAGCAGCAGGGGAGGGGGAGGAGGAGCANTTAATTTTATTTATACCACTTTTTATGTGTATCCTAATTGATCTGAGATGTACTTTGGCCAGTCCTAATCCCTTGAACGCCTGGCACCAAAGGTGTTTGTGGATTTGATTGTCTTCCCGCTGCTGTTGTGCGCCAAGGCCCTTGCCGCTACAATACGAGTTGGAGCGGAACTGAGGTTCCGAGAGGTGGCTCACTAGAGGGTGGTGCCGCACCATCTTAACCACCTCCTGGACTCTAGGAAGTTCTCCTCCTGCTGCACATTGAAGATTCTTAGGAGAGTATACAGTATGGTTGCTCTCGGTGGCCCATATCCCGCCATGTGGGTGCTCGAAAGGTGTGGGAATCCCCAGTGACTACGCGCTTGTGTACACTCGTGATAGAGAGGTTTATGAGAGTGTCCGGTGTGCTCCTCGGGCCCCCTCCCTCTGCCTTGCAGTGCTCCCTTGGCTCAGCTCCTGTTGCCCTGGCTACCTGTCTAGACATCGCCTCGCTTCTGCCACTAAAGCGAGGCCATCACTACCATCCTCTCACCTCCCATTGTAACTTGTCTCCTTACGCTCTAGATAGTCATTCAAATGTAATCGCTTTGTGTTCTGCACTCACTTCTCTCCATAGCTGCATTCGCTCACTTCTGCCCCTTGCACCACCTGTCTGCTGTGTGTCCCTGAATTTGGTCCCACGTGCCCTCCCGAATTTCTCGTACACTGTCTGCTTTATCTAAATCTTCACACAGCTATACCTTTCTGTCTTCTCCTTGGGTTTCTCGTTCATTAGTGTTGCTCTTTCTCGCTTTCCACTTTTCCCTTTGATCCCATTAAAATTTCTGCCCTGTGTATCCTTTAGTCTCTACCGTCGCCCTCCCCTCTCTCTCGCTGGAATTTAACCGCCCTCCTCCTACCAGTGTTTTGAGTTTGGTTGGCTCTATTTCCCCTTTTTCACACTTTCTTCATCTCGTTCCCACTCTCTTAAACCCTTCTGGCCGATTTCTGCTGGTGATACGTTCCTCTGCCTCGCTCGGCACTTAACCGGATAAGTTTTCTACTAGTCCATCCGCTCAACTCTCTAACTAAGCTCCGCCTGGGTGAAGGAGCCCCTCAATCTCTGGGCCGATATCCCTTTGCCCTCACATTCCTCCTGTCTCCCATTCCTGCGACCCGTTGCCCGTTCTTGGCGACATGGTGTCCTCCGTCGTGGCACGTTACTCTTTCTCCAATTGTTGAACCTGTTGCAGCATGCTAGACCCCAGCCTTACACCTGTGGGTCGGTCGCAAGACCCCTTCGCGCCTAGGTTGTTGTGTATCCTTACTATAAGAATCAGGCAGCGTGTGAGGCCTATGCTGGTTCCCGCTGGCCCATAGGCGCAGGCAAGCCAGTGACGCACCATATGCAAGTTTTGGTTCCCATTTGGCTGGTGCTTCACTGCTCGTCGCTCCAGGTTCTCCGTTTCCTCTGATACTCCCTCATGTTGAGGTGTCCCTCTGCTAGTGATGACCGGGTTGGTGCACCCCCTGGTGCCCACGCATTGTGGAGTTTGCTACTCTCGTCTGAGATGTCCGTTCCTGTCCTTGGTCATACGCATCTTTGACACAGCCTACCGACAATCCTGAGAATGCACTGGTTTCGGCAGGTCCCGCATCATTTTTGACTGGTACGGTCGACTTAGGTCTGCCTACGTTCCATGCCCTGTTCCCTAACTTCATCTCTCCAATCAACTCCCACCTCCGCTTATTCTTCCTCATCTGGTTCCCTCCCTCCCCTCCCTGTTTCCTCTCCCCTCCCCTGCTGCTGGTCACCTGGATTTTAGATTTTCCCGTCTCCCGTTCTCATCTCCACGTTCCTTCCTTTCCTTCTTTCGTTCCTTAGCAATCATGTCTAATAATTTCTCATGTTCTTCCTGGTTCAAGGAATCATTTTTTCTCCCTTGTACATGACCAGCTCAAATAGTTCCATTCCTTAATTCAGCAGAGATTGTGTGCTTTCTATATGGTGTTCCCTTCTTTTCTTTTCTCTCTCTTCTCTCTTTTTTCTTTTTTTTTTTTTTTTTTTGGTATCTATCGCGGTGTCTCTTGCCTGTTTCCGTGTCATGTGTTGATTTAGATTTGTTTCCTGATCTGAAGTTCACTACTAGAAAACATCGAGTTCCCGTAGATGTCCCTCCTGTCCCTCCCCTGCTGCTGGTCCCTTCCCTCCCTCCATGTTCCTCCTCCCTCCATGCTGCTGGTTCCCCTCTCCTCACTCCATGTCTCTCTGCCCCTCCCCTGCTGCTGGTCCTCCCTCCCTCCATGTTCCTCCTCCCCTCCCCTGCTGCTGGTTCCCCTCCCTCACTCCATGTTCCTCCTGCCCCTCCCTGCTGCTGGTTCCCCCCCTCCCTCCATGCTCCTCCTCCCCCTCCCCTGCTGCTCGTCCCCTTCCTCATACCTCCTCCCCATCCCCTGCTGCTGGTCCCCTCCCTCCCTCCATACTCCTGCTCCCCACCTCTGCTGCTCGTTCCTCCCTCCCTCTGTGCTCCCTCCTCCCCCTCCCCTGCTGCTGGTTCCCCTCCCTTCCTATGTTCCTCCTCCCCTCCCCTGCTGCTGGTTCCCCTCCCTCACTCCATTAATTTTATTTATACCACTTTTTATGTGTATCCTAATTGATCTGAGATGTACTTTGGCCAGTCCTAATCCCTTGAACGCCTGGCACCAAAGGTGTTTGTGGATTTGATTGTCTTCCCGCTGCTGTTGTGCGCCAAGGCCCTTGCCGCTACAATACGAGTTGGAGCGGAACTGAGGTTCCGAGAGGTGGCTCACTAGAGGGTGGTGCCGCACCATCTTAACCACCTCCTGGACTCTAGGAAGTTCTCCTCCTGCTGCACATTGAAGATTCTTAGGAGAGTATACAGTATGGTTGCTCTCGGTGGCCCATATCCCGCCATGTGGGTGCTCGAAAGGTGTGGGAATCCCCAGTGACTACGCGCTTGTGTACACTCGTGATAGAGAGGTTTATGAGAGTGTCCGGTGTGCTCCTCGGGCCCCCTCCCTCTGCCTTGCAGTGCTCCCTTGGCTCAGCTCCTGTTGCCCTGGCTACCTGTCTAGACATCGCCTCGCTTCTGCCACTAAAGCGAGGCCATCACTACCATCCTCTCACCTCCCATTGTAACTTGTCTCCTTACGCTCTAGATAGTCATTCAAATGTAATCGCTTTGTGTTCTGCACTCACTTCTCTCCATAGCTGCATTCGCTCACTTCTGCCCCTTGCACCACCTGTCTGCTGTGTGTCCCTGAATTTGGTCCCACGTGCCCTCCCGAATTTCTCGTACACTGTCTGCTTTATCTAAATCTTCACACAGCTATACCTTTCTGTCTTCTCCTTGGGTTTCTCGTTCATTAGTGTTGCTCTTTCTCGCTTTCCACTTTTCCCTTTGATCCCATTAAAATTTCTGCCCTGTGTATCCTTTAGTCTCTACCGTCGCCCTCCCCTCTCTCTCGCTGGAATTTAACCGCCCTCCTCCTACCAGTGTTTTGAGTTTGGTTGGCTCTATTTCCCCTTTTTCACACTTTCTTCATCTCGTTCCCACTCTCTTAAACCCTTCTGGCCGATTTCTGCTGGTGATACGTTCCTCTGCCTCGCTCGGCACTTAACCGGATAAGTTTTCTACTAGTCCATCCGCTCAACTCTCTAACTAAGCTCCGCCTGGGTGAAGGAGCCCCTCAATCTCTGGGCCGATATCCCTTTGCCCTCACATTCCTCCTGTCTCCCATTCCTGCGACCCGTTGCCCGTTCTTGGCGACATGGTGTCCTCCGTCGTGGCACGTTACTCTTTCTCCAATTGTTGAACCTGTTGCAGCATGCTAGACCCCAGCCTTACACCTGTGGGTCGGTCGCAAGACCCCTTCGCGCCTAGGTTGTTGTGTATCCTTACTATAAGAATCAGGCAGCGTGTGAGGCCTATGCTGGTTCCCGCTGGCCCATAGGCGCAGGCAAGCCAGTGACGCACCATATGCAAGTTTTGGTTCCCATTTGGCTGGTGCTTCACTGCTCGTCGCTCCAGGTTCTCCGTTTCCTCTGATACTCCCTCATGTTGAGGTGTCCCTCTGCTAGTGATGACCGGGTTGGTGCACCCCCTGGTGCCCACGCATTGTGGAGTTTGCTACTCTCGTCTGAGATGTCCGTTCCTGTCCTTGGTCATACGCATCTTTGACACAGCCTACCGACAATCCTGAGAATGCACTGGTTTCGGCAGGTCCCGCATCATTTTTGACTGGTACGGTCGACTTAGGTCTGCCTACGTTCCATGCCCTGTTCCCTAACTTCATCTCTCCAATCAACTCCCACCTCCGCTTATTCTTCCTCATCTGGTTCCCTCCCTCCCCTCCCTGTTTCCTCTCCCCTCCCCTGCTGCTGGTCACCTGGATTTTAGATTTTCCCGTCTCCCGTTCTCATCTCCACGTTCCTTCCTTTCCTTCTTTCGTTCCTTAGCAATCATGTCTAATAATTTCTCATGTTCTTCCTGGTTCAAGGAATCATTTTTTCTCCCTTGTACATGACCAGCTCAAATAGTTCCATTCCTTAATTCAGCAGAGATTGTGTGCTTTCTATATGGTGTTCCCTTCTTTTCTTTTCTCTCTCTTCTCTCTTTTTTCTTTTTTTTTTTTTTTTTTTGGTATCTATCGCGGTGTCTCTTGCCTGTTTCCGTGTCATGTGTTGATTTAGATTTGTTTCCTGATCTGAAGTTCACTACTAGAAAACATCGAGTTCCCGTAGATGTCCCTCCTGTCCCTCCCCTGCTGCTGTCCCTTCCCTCCCTCCATGTTCCTCCCCCTCCATGCTTGCTGGTTCCCCTCTCCTCACTCCATGTCACTCTCTGCCCCTCCCCTGCTGCTGGTCCTCCCTCCCTCCAATGTTCCTCCTCCCCTCCCCTGCTGCTGGTTCCCCTCCCTCACTCCATGTTCCTCCTGCCCCTCCCTGCTGCTGGTTCCCCCCCTTCCTCCATCCTCCTCATCCCCCCTCCCCTGCTGCTCGTCCCCTTCCTCCATACCTCCTCCCCATCCCCTGCTGCTGGTCCCCTCCCTCCCTCCATACTCCTGCTCCCCCACCTTGCTGCTCGTTCCCTCCCTCCCTCTGTGCTCCTCCTCCCCCTCCCCTGCTTCTGGTTCCCCTCCCTCCATGTTCCTCCTCCCCCTCCCCTGATGCTGTTCCCCTCCCTCACTCCAGATACAGTAAGAGGGCCATCATCAAATATAGGCCCCAGACATTGGACTTGTTTGCCTCTAAAACTGTAAGAAACACATTTCTGTTTCTTGTAAATTTCCCAGTTCTAAGTATTCTGTGAAGGAAGCACAAAATTCCATAAGACAGGACATGGAGTCACTTTACTGAGTTCACCAATTAAAATGCTAATCTTCTCTAGAACATGAGAAACATTCAGAAATAATGTTGACTCTGGATACTCCATAGGGCACTCAAACTGAACTTTAAAATTCACTACCACAGTAAATAATCAGAATTATGAGATTATTTAATGAAATCTGTGAACTAATTTCTAGAGAAACAAAATGTCACCATCCACTAGACAGAGTTCTGATTTATGGAGATCACGTGATCAAAAGAGTTTTACTTCAGATCCGTCTCACTGATTGATCCCTGAAATTGCTCTCTACTTATTAATTGCCTCAGATTCAGAAAGTTACCATGAGAATAGACTTATTTGGAAAGTGAAAATGTCATACATTGGTTCTCTGACCTATAGGGAAAGGCAATTATGGTATAAAATGTTAAAAGGAAGCCACTGGAATGCATACTTATTATAATAGTGTGCTGGATAGCTTTAGTGTCAACTTGACACACCTGAGTTGAGGGAGCCTCAATTGGGGAATTGCCTCCATTGTACTGGCCTATGGTCATGTCTGTGGAGTGTTGTCTTGATTGTTGAATTATGTGGGAGGGCCCAGCCCACTGTGGATGGTGCCACCCTGGAAAGGTTGTTATGTACATTATAAGAAAGCAGGCTGGTCTCCACAATATCGAAGAGTTGGAACCAACCCAATTGCCCCTCAAATGAGGAGTGGATAGAGAAAATGTGGTACATCTACACAATGGAGTTCTATACAGTGGTGAAGAAAGAAGACATCATGAAACTTGCAGGTAAATGGATGGAATTAGAAGATTTTATGTTAAGTGAAGTAACACAGTCCCAGAAAAAGATAAAAGATGAATGGAATCCCTCATCTATGGATGCTAGTACCAAGTACCTAGTTCTAAGGCAAACTGAGCAACATAAATGTTATATTCCTCCTGATCTGAAAGAACAACTGTGCTCTTATTTATTTATTTTTGTTTTCTCTTCACTTCTATTTTGTTAATTTTTTAAGGAATTCTTCAATATAAGAGCATAGCTGTTTTCAGATCACATTAACGTTGCTCAGTTTGCCAAACAATTAGGTAATTGGTGCTAGCATCCACAGATGAGGGATACCATTCATCATATGTTTTTCTGGGACTGTGTTACTTCACACAGCATGATATCTTCTACTTCCATCCATTTATCTGCAAATTTCATGATGTCATCTTTCTTTACCGCTGCACAGAACTCCATTGTGTAGATGTACCACATTTTCCCTATCCACTCATCAGTTGAGGGGCACTTGGGTTGTTCCAGCTCTTTGCTACTGTGAAGAGCTGCAAAAAACATGGCTGTGCATGTATCTCTGCAGTAAGATGAATCTTGTGGGTACATACCCAGGAGTGGTATGGGTGAGTCAGGTGGCAAGTTCACTCCCAGTCTTCCAAGGGTTCTCCACAATGTGATCCACAGTGGCTGTACAAGTTTACATTCCCACCAGCAGTGGACCAGTGTTCCCCTTTCCCCACAACCTCTACAGCACTTGGTAACATTTGTTTTCTTGACCCTAGCTGGTCTTATTGGAGTGAGGTGATATCCTAAAGTGGTTTTAATTTGCATTTCCTTAATTATTAGAGACGTTGAACACTTTTTAAGATGTTTCTCAGCCATCTCTAATTCCTCAGTTGTGAAGTGAGGTCTCTATTCAGCTCTTTGCTCCATCTTTTGAGTGGGTCATTTCTTTACTTTCTTCTTTGTTTTTTGAGTAGTTTATATATTCTGGAAATCAATGCTTTGTCAGATGTATCTGCGGTGACAGTTTCCTCCCACTCTGTGGGTTTTCTCTTCATTTCCTTGATTGTTTCGTTTGATGTACAGAAGCTTTTGAGTTTAATGATGTCCCATTTGTCATTTGTCGACCTTAATTCTTGTGCAACTGCCCTCTGATTTAGGTTGTCTTTTCCTATGCCTATGTCTTGTAGTCTGCTGCCAACCTTTTCTTCTATTGCCTTCAGAGTTTGGGTTTTCACGTTGAGGTCCTTGATCCATCTGGAGTTGACTTTTGTACAGAGCGAAAGGTAGGGGTTTAATTTCATTCTTCTACAAGTGGTGATCCAGTTTTTCCAACACCACTTGCCGAAGACGCTGTCTTTCCTCCATTGGGTCTTCTTGACCCCCTTGTCAAATATGAGGTGGCTGAAATTGTATGTGCTCAAGATTGGATCTTCAGTTTTGTTCCATTGGTCAACAGGTTTGTTTTTGGGCCAGTAGCAAGCTGTTCTTATGACTATAGCCCTACAGTATAGTTTGAAGTCTGCTATAGAGATCCCCCTTGTATTGCTCTTTTAGCTCAGATTGCTTTGGATATTCAGGGTCTTTTGTTTTTCCAAATGAAATTAGGAACTTTTCCCCAAGCCTGTGAAGAAACTCTTGGGGATTCTAATTGGCATTGCATTAAATATATATAAGAGTTTGGGTAGAATGAACATCTTTACTATATTAATTTTCCCAATCCATGAGCATGGGAGGTCTTTCCATCTGATGTCTTCGTCAATTTCCTCTTTCTGGGGTTTAAAAAAATTTTATAGAGATCTTTGGTGTCTTTGGTTAGGTTTATTCATAGGTATTTTATTGTTTTTGAGACTATTGTGAGTGAGAAGCTCTCCTTGTATTCTGTCTTCAGTTGCTTGTTTTTGGTGTAAAGAAAGGGTAGTAATTTTTCTAGGATAATTTTGTATCCTGCCCCTTTACTGAACCTCTTAATCATTTCTAGGAGTTTTCTGGTGGCGTTTTTAGCATCCCTTAAATAAACAATCATATCATCAGCAAAAAGGGAAAACTTGACTTCCTCTTTTCCAATTAGTACACTTTTAATTTTCTCTCTTGCCTTATTGCCCTAGCCAGTGTTTCAAGCACTATATTGAAGAGGAGTGGTGATAGGGGGCAGCCTTGCCGAGTTCCTACCTTTAAAGGGAATGTTTCTGTCATTTCCCCATTTAGGATGAAATTGGCTGTGGGTTTCCTGTATATGGCTTTGATTACATTGAGGAATGACTCCTCCAATCCAATTCCCTCTAGGACTTTAAGCATGAAGGGATGCTCAATTTTGTCAAAGGCTTTTTCAGCATCAATTGAGATGATGGTGTGGTTTTTGTCTTTGATTCCGTTTATGTGTTTGATGATGTTTATTGATTTTCGTATGTTGAACCATCCCTGCATCTCTGGTATGAATCCAACTTGGTCATGATGGATGATCTTCTTGATGTGGGTCTGTATGCGATTTGCCAGTATTCTGTTTAGAATTTTGGCATCTGTGTTCATGAGGGAGATGGGTCTATAATTCTCCTTTTTAGTTGGATCTTTGCCTGGTTTTGGTAATAGAGTGATGTTGGCTTCATAGAAGGAATTTGGGAGAATTCCCTCTGATTGTATACTTCTAAACAGTTTCAGAAATAATGGTTGTAGGTCTTTTTGAAATGTTTTATAGAATTCTGCTGTGAAACCGTCTGGGCCTGGGCTTTTTTTAGTTGGGAGGCTTCTTACTACATCCTCTATTTCTTCATATGTTATGGGTCTGTTTAAGCTGCTGGTCTCCTCTTGGCCAAGCTTTGGTGATTCCCAGGATTTCAGATATTCATCCATTTCTTCTAGATTTTCAAACTTGGTAGAATATAGGTTCTTGTAATATTCCCATATAATTTTCTTGATCTTTTCCTTGTCCGTTGTGATATTTCCCTTTTCATCACAGATTGTATTGATTTGGAGTTGTTCCTTCTTTCTTTTTGTTAACTGGGCTAGAGGTCTGTCTATCTTGTTTATTCTTTCAAAGAACCAACTTTTGGCTTCATTGATTTTTTGTATTGTTTTCTTTGTTTCTATTTCATTGATTTCTGCTCTGATTTTTGTTATTTCTTCCTGTCTGTTGCGTTTAGGGTTCATCTGTTGTTGCCTCTCAAGTGCTTTTAGCTGTAGTGTTAGATCATTCACTTGTGCTCTTTCTGTTTTTCTAATGTAGGCACCCAGGGCTATAAACTTCCCTCTTAGGACTGCTTTTAAGGTATCCCATAGGTTTTGTTGTGTTGTATTGTCATTGTCATTCAGTTCCAGGAATGCTTTTATTTCTTTCTTTATCTCTTCCTTGACCCATTCATTATTCAAGAGTGTGTTGTTTAGTCTCCATGTGTTCTTGTAGGCAGTAGGGCTTATCCTGGTGTTGATGTTGAGCTTTATTGCACTGTGGTCTGATAGAATGCATGAAATTATTTCAATCTTTTTGTATTTGTAGAGGTTTCTTCTGTGTCCCAGTATGTGGTCGATTTTGGAGAATGTTCCATGGGGTGCTGAGTAGAAAGTGTATTCTCTGGTATTAGGAATATTCGGTAGGTGTCTGTGAGGTTCTTTTGGTGTATCGTACCATTCAGTTTAGATGTCTCTCTGTTTATTCTTTTTCCAGTGGGGTATTGAACTCCCCTACTATGAGTGTACTGGGGTTAATTTGTGCCTTGAGGTCCTGGAGAATTGTCTTTATAAAGTTTGGTGCACCAGAGTTTGGTGCATATATATTCATAATTGTGAAATCTTCATGGTCAATTGTTCCTTAGATAAAACTGTAATGGCCTTCTTTGTCTCTTCTGATTTCTTTTACTTTGAAGTCTATTTAGTCTGCTATTAATATAGCAACACCTGCTTTCTTTTTGGTACCATTTACTTGGAATATTTTTTCCGTACTTTCACTTTAAAGAGGTGCCTATCTTTGAAGGTAAGATGTGTTTCTCATAAACAGCATATAGATGGGTTCTGTTTCCTAATACAATCTCCCCCAGTCTATGTCTTTTGATTGGGGAGTTTAGTCCATTAATATTAAAGGTTATAACTGAAAGATGTGTGTTGCTTCCTTTCACCTTATTAACCATTTGCATTTTTGGTCTAGGTTTCTACTTCTGCTGTTAGGCTTTTATTAATTTCACTTTCTAGGTGCCTGAGGATAGTTTCTCCTTTCTTCTTTCCTTTGAATTGCTTCAAGTATTCTCTGTAGCGTTGGTTTTCTGGACATGTATTCTTTCATCCTGTTTATGTCATGGAAGATTTTTCTCTCCCCTTCAACTATAATCGAAATTTTCTCTGGGTATAGTAACCTGGTTTGGCATCTATAGTCCTTTAACCCTGGTAATGCTTTGATCCACGTTCTTCTTGCTTTCATAGTTTGCACTGAGAATTCACTTGTAATTCTGATTGGATTCCCCTTATATGTAACTTGTTTTTCTCTTTTGGCTTTCAGAATTTTGTCTTTGTTTTGGGTGCCTAGTGTGTTAAGTATGATATGGTGTGGAGAGTTTCTTTTCTGATCCTGTTGGGAGTTCTATGTGGTTCTTGTTTTTGTATTGGTTTGTCTTTTTTTAGTTTGGGGAAATTTTCTTCTATTATTCTGTTGAAGATCTGATCAATACCATTCTCTTGGGATTCTTCTCCTCCCTCTATCCCTATGATGTGGAGGTTTGATCTTTTTATAGTGTCCTACAATTCCTGGTTGTTACACTTTTGCGTATTTTTAAATTTTTCATAATCTTTAGTTGAGGTTTTTAGTTGTTCTGTGTTATCTTCCAGGTCGGATATTCTTTCTTTTGCTTCCTCCATTCTACTTCTGAGGATTTTTCAGTGCCTTTCCTCTTGATTGGATGAGTGTTCCATTTCCTTTTCATTTCATCTTGTGATTTCTTTAGTATTTCCACTTCCTTTGGAGCTTCTCAATCTCATACTGTAGCTCTTTGCTTTGCTTGTTGGTTTCCTTTTCTTTCTTGACATGGGATCTTTTCAGTGTTTCCACTTCCTTCCAGAGTTTGTCATTCTCTTCCTCTAGTTCTTTCTGGTGTTTGTCATTCTCTCTCTCTCTAGGTCCTTCTTGAGTTTTTCATTCTCTCTCCTTAGTTCTCTGACTTGTTCTTTATATTTTTTGATTTCTTTGAATATGTCCACAATTGTTCCTCTAAGATCTGTGTCCTGGGCCATCCCCAGGGGGATCTCACTGTAGGAATCTCCCATAGGGTTGGTAGAGCTTGGTGTGGAATTATTCTGCACATTTCCCATGCTGTCCTTTTGTTGTGTCCCTGGCATGTGGGTTTCTCTTTGCCTGTATTCCAGTGCAAATCCCAAATGCCTCTTCACTGTGTGGAAGGTTTGCTTTGCTTGCCTCCTTCAGCTGCCTTCATTGTTTGTTTGTTTGTTTGATTTGTTTTTCTCCTTGCTTATGGAGTGTTGACTTGTCTAAGTTTTAGGCTTTCTATTGGAAGTTTAACTCACTCTTCCCTTTCTGTTCTTAAGGTTCTCCAAAGAATCCACTTGGACACTCCCTTGGAAATTCCAGTTGTTGGGGAGGTGGGGGGAAATGCCTGTTGCCCCGGTACTCTGTGCTTCAGGTGGTCCTGAGAAATCCCCGATCTAAGCTCTGTGCACTCAAGTCCACAACTGCACTCTTATATTGTGAAACCCTAGACAGGTTGTAGAACTAACCTACTATTTATTTTCAGACTTTGTATTTTGGGTATATGATGGTGGGTATGTATGCATCTTTTAGAGTAATAGAAAATTAAAATGGAAAATGCAAATCAAGAAATCTGATATGGAAATAATATACGATATATCTATATATAGATATAACATATACCCTACACAGATCATCACTGAATTGGAGGAGTTTTTCTTTCTGTAGCATATATCTATATATATATATCTTCTTTAATATCCTTTCTTTCTATATATATCTATATATAATAGTATATATATATATATCATAGATTACAAAACAGATCCATATCACATATCACCTGATTGGAGATTCTTTCTTTCTTTACTTTTTTCTTCCTTGTTCTTCGTTTTTTTTGTTTAGAAAGATGTCATGGTTCCAAGACATGTTTGAAGGTTCCTCCTTGGCAAGCGCAGCGCCAAACAAACCAATCTTGCCTTGTGCTCACACTGGGGTCTTTCCCTCCCATGGTACCAAAGAGTTCCAGTAAGCACAAGTTCTTGTCTTGATCTTCCGGACTGGCCTCCATGAGACAGCCTGGGTAGTCCAAACAATGGCAGTAGAATCTCTGAGAGGAGCTGAAATCCAGTAGCTCTCAGTCCACAAGCTGATATCTCAGTAGTCCCATCTGACATTGAAGTTTGGAGATTCTTGAAGAGACATGAGCTTCAGTCCATATTGGAGGGTAAAAAGCTTGGCTCATGTCTTTGAAGGATGGCAAAAGCAGTGGCAACCACAGAGTAGTGCACATGCCAGTAAGAATTGAAGACAGGCAAAACAGTGCATCTCTTTCTTTTTTTTTTTGTCTTTTAACTAAGATCTTCAAGTTTTATATCTGAAGTACAATTCTCAGCCTTATTGATTATTTAATTTCTGTTTTCTTTCCTTTGTGGAGGCTTAAGGCCACTAGTTAGCCCAGATTAACCAAGGTTTTTTTTCTTAAGTCAGTTGAGGATCTGGTCCTCAGTGTCACTCAGGTTTTTTTTTGTTGTTGTGTGTGTGTGTGTGTGGGGTGTGGGAGACTCCCTGGCTCCTTTCAGTTTTCACTTACCAGTTCCATCCACTTGAGGACAAAATCAAGTACTTGTAAGACAGGCTTCCCTTTTTGAAGCATGAGCATTTCTCTTATAGACTGGACACTAGCTGAGTCCCATTATGGATCTCCAAGACCTCCCTCACAGGAAGCTGGTGACCCAAATTTACAGGAAATTACTTTGTTTTTCAAATATAAAATATAAGAATTTTTTTTAATTAGTTTTTATTAATGCTTTGTGTTTCATAATCATTTTCCAATTCAGTTCAGGCATATTTCCCGTTCCCTTCCCCCCACCCCCACCCCATCCCCAGATCATGCATTCCTCCCTACTGTCCTGCACCTGTTCTCTCAGTTTTTTTTTTTCATTTATTTTAGCTATAAGTGATAATCCATGAGTACAAGCATCCATTCATGTAAAACCAACTTGCAGGTGTTTGCCCAAACCAACGCCAGCCCCACTTTCCAGCGGGGGGTGAGGGTTGTATGTTCAAAATCATTTGATCAAATGAGTGTCCAGACTACAGTGCTGTAGTTTTTGCCATCACTCCAATCGCAGCCCTTACATTCTAACCACACACCCTCTTCCGCAGATTGTTTCCTAGGCTTGGAAAAGGGGCAAAGGTGGATAAGAAGAAAAACAGTCCACTCTCGCTCTGGGAGCTTTTTCCTTGGTCTCTAGTCAATTCCGGCTGTTTTCCTTTCATGGGCTGACAGGGTGTCCAGAATAACCTTTTGATCCTACCAATA
>VZQC01007311.1:257666-344000 GCA_009823505.1 Rhizomys pruinosus
ATATATATATATATATATATATATACATATGTATCAAGTTAGAGAGAAAAACAACAAAAGAACTGGAAAATACTCTGGAAAGACTCAGAAAAAGATGCAAGACATATATAGCAGAGTGCAGGAACTCAAGTGGCGTGGGGGGTGTGGAAGGAGAAGTGACTCTAAATTCAATTGAGAAATGATGTATGATGTATGGAAAAAGTTTAATAACAATAAAAATTTTTTTAGATGAAAGCAGGCCGAGCATGGGCCAGAGGAGCAAACTAGTAAGTGGCATTCCTCCATGGCCTGTGCTTCAGCTCTTGCCTCCAGTTGGAATCCTCCCCAAGTTGGAATTGGTCAGAGTGTTTTGTTACAGCAATTGAAAGAAAACTAGAACAGAAATTGGTACCAGTGAGTGGGGTACTGCTGTGACAGACATGACCTTGGTGTTTTAGGGGAGGATTGTGAAAGCGTTTGGAACTTTGGGCTAGAAAAATCATTGAATGCCTAAAGTTCGTTGCTGTGGAACTTGGAACAGTTATGGTTAAAGAGCTGTAGACGATGGAGGCCTGGCTTGTGAAGCTTCAAGGGGAAGCAGAGACCATCAGGGCTGTTTGCATGATATTTTTAAATTAAGAATTTGTAGGTTCTGTTCAGCTGGGGTTGAATAACCAGCTGTAAGTAATGAGAGACAAGAACCTGAAGCGAAACCTTCGGTGTACTGGGACAATTGATTCTAGTTAGCTGGGGCTGAAAAATTAGCTGTAAGTAACAAGAATCACTGTGGTGAAATCTTCTGGGAAGAATTTCCTCAGGGTCAGCACACAGAAGCTGTGGTTCAGAGGGGGCCTGAACCTACACCTCAAGACAGAAGAAGGATCTGGTAAAGTGTAAGTCTCCTATATGGTTCTGGTGTTGAAATGTGAAGGAGTCACAGACAGTAGCCAAGGCTTGGCACTGTGAGATGCTAGGAAAGGCCACTGGTAAAAGTAAAACATCAGTTGCAGTGAAGACCCCAGGATTACCACCCCCCCGGTAGTCGCAAGTGGGTCCTGGGTTTGGGGTCAGGCATAGTCGCCATAGGCTGGTCCTGCGCAGGCAGCAGCCTGCCACTGCTGCAGGCAGGTAAAAACTTACGGCATTGACCCACGGTTGCAGGACAATTGATTTGCCATAGTCGACATAGTCTGGTCCTGCACAGGGAGCAGCCGGCCCCTGCTGCAGGCAGGTAAAAACTTCGGGCATTGACCCAAGTTTGCAGGACAATTGATTTGCTGAGTTGTGGCAGAGGGGTCTAGATCAGACTCCTAAATTCCACCAGAGCGTGGCTGCCTGGATGAGTGGTCCCGCCCCCCCTGGGAGACGCAAGTGGGTCCTGGGTTTGTGGTCAGGCATAGTCGCCATAGGCAGGTCCTGCACAGGGAGCAGCCCACCACTGCTGCAGGCAGGTAAAATCATAGGGCTTTGACCCACGGCTGAAGGAAAATTGATTTGCTGAGTTGTGGCAGAGGGGCCTAGTTCTGACTCCTAAATCCCACCAGAGCATTGACCCACGGGTGCAGGCTACCTGGCTGGGTGGCCCTGCCCCCCCGGGATTCGCAAGTAGGTCCAGGGTTTGGGGTCAGGCAATGTCTCCATAGGCTGGTCCTGGCCAGGGAGCAGTCCGCCACTGCTGCAGGCAGGGAAAAACTTAGGGCATTGACCCACAGGTGCAGTACAATTGATTTGCAGAGTTGTGGCAGAGGGGCCTAGATCTGAATCCTAAATCCCGGCAGAGTGTGGCTGCCCTGCTGGGTGTCCCCGCCCCTCCGGTAGTCACAAGTCGGTCCTGGGTTTGGGGTCAGGCATAGTCGCCATAGGCTGGTCCTGTGCAGGGAGCAACCCGCCACTTCTGCAGGCAGGTAAAAACTTAGGGCATTGACCCACGGTTGCAGGACAATTTATTTGCTGAGTTGTGGCAGAGGGGCCTAGATCCGGGAGTCACAAGTAGGTCGTGGGTTTTGGGTCAGGCATAGTCGCCATAGGCTGGTCCTGCACAGGGAGCAGCCTGTCAGTGCTGCAGGCAGGTAAAATCATAGGGCATTTACCCACGGGTGAAGGAGAATTGATTTGATGAGTTGTGGCAGAGGTTCCAAGATCTCACTCCTAAATCCCGCCATAGCGTGGCTGCATGGCTGGGTGCCCCCCCCCCCCCGGTAGTCGCAAGTGGTTCCTGGGTGTGGGGTCAGGCATAGTCGCCATAGGCTGGTCCTGAGTAGGAAGCAGCCCACCACTGCTGCAGGTAGGTAAAAACTTAAGGCATTGAATCACGGATGCAGGACAATTGATTTGCTGAGTAGTGGCAGAGGGTCCTAGATCTGACTCCTAAATCCCGCCAGGCAATGGCTGCCCAGCTGGGTGGCCCTGCCTCCACGGTAGTCACAAGTGGGTCCTGGGTTTCGGGTCAGGCATAGTCGGCATAGGCTGGTCCTGAGCACGGAGCAGCCCGCCACAGCTGCAGGCAGGTAAAAATTTATGGCATTTACCCACGGGTGCAGGACAATTGATTTGCTGATTTGTGGCAGAGGTTCCGAGATCTCACTCCTAAATCCCACCATAGCGTGGCTGCACGTCTGGGTGGTCCCCCCCCCCCCAGTCGCATGTCGTTCCTCGGTTTGGGGTCAGGCACTGCTGCAGGCAAGTAAAAACTTAGGGCATTGACACACGTGTGTCGGACAATTGATTTGCTCAGTTGTGGCAGAGGGGCCTAGATCTGACTCCTAAAACCCGCCAGAGCATGGCTTCCCAGCTGGGAGGCCATGCCCCCCCCCCGGGAGTCGCAAGTGGGTCCTGGGTTTTGGGTCAGGCATAGTCGCCATAGGCATGTCCTGCGCAGGGAGTAGCCCTCCACTGCAGCAGGCAGGTAAAAACACAGGGCATTGACCCACATGTGCAGGACAATTGATTTGCTGAGTTGTGGCAGAGGGGCCTAGGTCTGATTCCTAAATCCCACCAGAGTGTGGCTGGCGGCTGGGTGGCCCCGACCCCCGGTAGTCTCAAGTGGGTCCTGGGTTTGGGGTCAGGCATAGTCGCCATAGGCTGGTCCTGCACAGGGAGCACCCTGCCACTGCTGCAGGCAGGTAGAAATTTAGGGCACTGACCCACGGGTGCAGGACAATTGATTTGCTGAGTTGTGGCAGAGGGGCCTAGATCTGACTCCTAAATCCTGCCAGATCATGGCTGCCTGACTGGGTGACCCTGCCACACCGGTAGTCGCAAGTGTGTCCTGGGTTTGAGATCAGGCATAGTCGCCATAGGCTGGTCCTGCACAGGGAGCAGCCGGCCACTGCTGCAGGCAGGTGAAAACATAGGGCATTGACCCAGGGATGCAGGACAATTGATTTGCTGAGTTGTGGCAGAGGGGCCTAGATCTGACTCCTAAATCCCTCAAGAGTCTAGCTGCCTGGCTGGGTGGACCCGCCCCCCCAGTAGTCGCAAGTGGGTCCTGTTTTTTGCGTCAGGCATAGTCGCCATAGGCTGGTCCTGTGAATGGAGCAGCCTGCCACTGCTGCAGGCAGGTAAATACTTAGGGCATTGAACCACGGGTGCAGGAAAATTGGTTTGCTGAGTTGGGGCAGAAGGGCCTAGATCTGACTCCTAAATCCTGCCAGATCATGGCTGACCGACTGGGTGGCCCCGCCCCCCCCCCCCGTTAGTCGCAAGCGGGTCCTGGGTTTGGGGTCAGGTATAGTCACCATAGGCTGATCATGCGGAGGGAGCAGCCCACCACTGCTGTATCCAGTTAAAAACATTGGGCATTGACCCATGGTTGCAGGACAATTGATTTGCTGAGTTGTGGCAGAGGGGCCTAGATCTGACTCCTAAATCCCTCAAGAGTCTAGCTGCCCGGCTGGGTGGACCCGCCCCCCCGGTAGTCGCAAGTGGGTCCTGTTTTTGGCGTCAGGCATAGTTGCCATAGGCTGGTCCTGTGAATGGAGCAGCCTGCCACTGCTGCAAGCAGGTAAAAACTTAGGGCATTGAACCACGTGTGCAGGACAACTTATTTGCTGAGTTGTGGCAGAGGGACCTGGATCTGACTCCTAAATCCCGCCAGAGCGTGAGCACCCAGCTGGTTGGCCATGCCCCCAACCCGGATTCACAAGTGGGTCCTGGGTCTGGGGTCAGGCATAGTCGCCAAAGGCTTGTCCTGCACAGGGAGCAGCCTGCCACTGCTGCAGGAATTTAAAAACTTAGAGCATTGACCCAAAGGTGCAGGACAATTGATTTGCTAAGTTGTGGCAGAGGGCCCTAGATCTGACTTCTAAATCTGCCAGAGCGTGTCTGATGGCTGGGTGTCCCCGCAGCCCCCCAGGTAGTCCCAAGTGGATCCTGGGTTTGGGGTCAGGCATAGTCGCCATAGGCAGGTCCTGCTCAGGCAGCAGCCCGCCACTGCTGCAGGCAGGTTAAAATTTAGGGCATTGACCCACGGGTGCAGGACAATTGATTTGCTGATTTGTGGCGGAGGTTCCGAGATCTCACTCCTAAATCCCACCATAGCGTGGCTGCACGGCTGGGTGGTTCCCCCCCCCCCGGTAGTCACATGTCGTTCGTGGGTTTGGGGTCAGGCATAGTCGCCATAGGCTGGTCCTGACTAGGAAGCAGCCCATCACTGCTGCAGGCAGGTAAAAACTTAGGGCATTGACCCACGGGTGCAGGACAAATGATTTGCTGAGTTGTGGCAGAGTGGCCTAGATCTGACTCCTAAATCCCGCCAGAGCCTGGCTGCCCGGCTAGTTGGCCGTGCCACCCTGGGCGTCACAAGTGGGTCCTGGGTATGGGGTCAGGCATAGTCACCATAGGCTGGTGCTGCACAGTGAGCAGCCCGCCATTCCTGCAGGCAGGTAAAAACTTAGTGCATTGACCCACGGGTGCAGGACAATTGATTTGCTGAGTTTTGGCAGAGGGGCCTAGATCTGACTCCTAAATTCTGCCAGAGCATGGCTGCCCGGCTGGGCGGCCCTGCCACCCTGGGAGTCGCAAGTGGTTCCTGGGTTTGGGGTCAGGTGTAGTTGCCAGAGACTGGTCCTGCGCAGGCAACAAGCCGCCTCTGCTGCAGGCAGGTAAAAACTTCGGGCATGGACCCAAGTTTGCAGGACAACTGATTTGCTGAGTTGTGGCAGAAGGGCCTCGATCTCACTCCTAAATTCCGCCAGAGAGGGGCTGCCCAGGTGGGCGGCGCTGCCCCCCCCCCCGTAGTCACATGTGGGTCCTGGGTTTGGGGTCAGGCATTGTCGCCATAGGCTGGTCCTGAGTAGGAAGCAGCCCGCCACTGCTGCCGGCAGGTAAAAACTTAGGGCATTGACCCACGGGTGCAGGATAACTGATTTGCTGAGTTGTGGCAGACGGGCCTAGATCTGAATCCTAAATCCTGCCAGAGCGTGGCTGCCGGGCTGGGTGGCCTTGCACCCCCGGGAGTCGAAAGTGGGTCCTGTGTTTGGGGTCATGCATAGTCGCCATAGGCTGGTCCTGCACAGGGAGCAGCCCGCCCCTGCTGCAGGCAGGTAAAAACTTAGGGCATTGACCTACAGGTGCAGGACAATTGATTTACTGAGTTGTGGCAGAGGGGCCTAGACCTGACTACTAAATCCCGCCAGAGCGTGGCTGCCCTGCTGGGAGGCAACGCCCCCCTGATAGTTGCAAATGGGTCCTGGGTCAGGGGTCAGGCATAGTCGCCATAGGCTGGTCCTGTGCAGGGAGCAGCCCACCACTGCTGCAGGCAGTTAAAAACTTAGGGCATTGACCCATGGGTGTAGGACAATTGATTTGCTAAGTTGTGGCAGAGGGGCCTAGATCTGACTCCTAAATCCCGCCAGAGCGTGGCTGGTAGCTGGGTGGCCCCGCATCCCGCCAGGTAGTCCCAAGTGGGTCCTGGGTTTGGGGTCAGGCATCATTGCCATAGGCTGGTCCTGCTCAGGGAGCAGCCCGCCACTACTGCAGGCAGGTAAAAACTTAGGGCATTGACCCACATGTGCAGGACAATTGATTTGCTCAGTTGTTGCAAAGGGGCCTAGATCTGACTCCTAAATCCCTCAAGAGTCTGGCTGCCAGGCTGGGTGGAACCATGTCCCCAGTAGTCGCAAGTGGGCCTGGGATTGGGGTCAGGCATAGTTGCCATAGGCTGGTCCTGCAAAGGCAGCAGCCTGCCACTGCTGCAGGCAGGTAAATACTTAGGGCATTGTCCCACGGGTGCAAGAAAATTGATTTGCTGAGTTGTGGCAGAGGGGCCTAGATCTGACTCCTAAATCCTGCCAGATCATGGCTGCCCGACTGGCTGGCCCCATCCCCCCGGTAGTCGCAAGTGGGTCTTGCGTTTGGGGTCAGGTATAGTCACCATAGGCTGGTCATGCACAGGGAGCAGCCTGCCACAGCTGTATCCAGGTAAAAACTTAGGGCATTGACCCACGGGTGCAGGACAATTGATTTGCTGAGTTGTAGCAGAGGGGACTAGATCTGACTCCTAAATCCTGCCAGAGCGTGGCTGCACGGCAGCGTGGTCCCCCACCCCGGGTAGTCACAAGTGGTTCCTTGTTTTGGGGTCAGGCATAGTCGCCATAGGCTGTTCTTGAGTAGGAAGCAGCCTGCCGCTGCTGCAGGCAGATAAAAACTTAGGGCATTGACCCACGTTTGCAGGACAATTGATTTACTGAGTTGTGGCAGAGGGGCCTAGATCTGNAGCCAGGACAGCCACACTCTGGCAGGATTTAGGAGTCAGGTCTAGGTCTGCCAGTCACTGGGCCCTCTTTGCCACAACTCAGTAAATCAATTTTCCTGCACCCGTGGTTCAATGCTCTAAGTTTTTACTGGCCTGCAGCCATGGTGGGCTGCTCCGTGCTCAGGACCAAACTACGGCGACTATGCCTGACCACAAAAACCAAGACTCACTTGTGAAGACCGTGTAGGCAGGGCCACCCAGCTTGTCAGACATCTCTTCGGGATGTATGAGTCAGATCTGGACCCCTCTGCCACGACTCAGGGCAATCATTCTACTGCACACGTGGGAAAATGCCCTAAGTTTTTTACTTGCATGCAGCAGGGGCAGGCTGCTCCGTGCACAGGACCAGCCTATGGAGACATTGCCTGACCCCACACAGGACCATTGTGACTCCCGGTTGGTTGGGTCACCCAGCCTGGGCAGCACGTCTGTCTGGCGAGGATTAGAGAGTCAGTATCTAGGACCCTCTAGCCACAATGTAGCAAACATTGTCCTGCACACATGGTCAATGCCCTAAGTTTTTACCTGCTGCAGCATTGGTGGGCTGCTCCCTGTGCGGACACAGACCTATGGGCAGACTATGCGTCTACCCCAAATCCCAGGACCACTTGCAACTCCAGGTGGGGCGGAGCCAAACCTAGCTGCGGCAGTCATGCTCTGGTGGATTTAGGAGTCATGATCTAGGCCCCTCTGCCACAACTCAGAAATAAGTTGTCCTGCACGTGGGTCAATGCCCCTTAAGTGTTTTATACCTGCCTGAAGCAGTGCAGGCTGCATTCCTACGCTCAGGACAGCCTATGGCAACTATGCCTAGGACCCCAAACCCAGGAACCACTTGTGACTACTGGGGGGGGGAGCCACCCTGTCAGTCAGCTCATGCTCTGGCGGATTTAGGAGTCAGATCTAGGCCCACTCATGCCAAAATCAGCAAGTCAATTGGTCCTGCTCCCGTGGTGTCGATTGCCTAAGTTTTTACCTGGTGCAGCAGTTGCGGGCTGCTCCCTGTGCGCGACCACCTATGGGACGTATGCCTGACCCCAAACACCAGGACCCACTTGCAACTATAATTGTCCTGCACATGTGTGTCAATGCCCTAAGTTTTACCTGCCTCATTAGTGGTGGCTTCTCCCTGAGCAGGACCAGCCTTTATCAACGATACCTGACCCCAAACCCAGGACACATTGCGACTACTGGGGGGCGGGCACCCAGCTGGCAGCCACGTCTGTTGAGGGTTTAGAGTACTCTCGACCTAGCTCTGCCCTCTGCCACAACTTTAGCAAATCAATTGTTCCTGCACCCTGGGTCAATGCCTTAAGTTTTTAACTGCCTGCAGCAGTGGCAGGTTGCTCCCTGAGCAGGACAAGCCTATGGCGACTATGACTGATCCAAGACCCAGGACCCCCCCCACTGTGCGACACATAGGGGCAGGGGACACCAGCCGGGCAGCCACCTTTCTGGTGGGATTTAGGAGTCAGATCTAGGCCGCTCTGCCACAACTCAATAAATCAATTGTCCTGCACCGATGGTCAATGCCCTAAGTTTATACCTGACTGCAGCAGGGTCGGGCTGCTGCCTGCGCAATACCAGCCTATGGTGACTATGCATGACCCAAAACACAGGACCCACTTGCGAATCCCGGGGGTGCAAGGCCACCCAGCCAGCGCCATGCGTCTGGCGGGATTTTAGGAGTCAGATCTAGGCACCTCTGCCACAACCAGCAAATCAGTTGTCCTGCACCCGTGAGACAATTCCCTAAGTTTTTAACCTGCTAGGCAGCAGTGGCAGGCTGCTTCCTATCAGGAGCCAGCATGCGACTGGCCTGACCAAACCCAGAACCCACTTGCGACACCGGGGAGGCGGGCCGCCCACCCAGGCGACCACGCCTGGTGGAACTTAGGAAGTCAGATTAGGCTCTCTTCTGGCCACAACTCAATTGTCTGGAAATTTGGGTCAAAGCCCAAAGTTTTTCCTGCCTGCCAGCAGTGGCGGTTTGCTGCCTGCGCAGACCAGCCTATGGGACTATGACTGACCCCAAACCCAGGTCCCTTCCTTGTGACTACTGGGTGGGGGGGCCATCAGCTGGGCAGTCACAGCTCTGGCTAGGTGCTTAGAGTCCAGATCTAGGTATCCCCTGCCCACTGCAGCAAATCAATTGTCCTGCACCCTTGGTCAATGCCCTAAATTTTGTACCGTGCCCAAAGCCGGGGTGGGCAAGCTCCCTGCTCTGGACCCATCCTATGGCGAATGAGTCTGCCACAAAACCGAGGACCCACCTTTCAACTCCAGGTTGGGGGCAAGGCCAACCAGCTGGGCAGCTCACGCGCTCTGGCGGGATTAGGATCAGATCTAGGCCCCTTTCCACAAACTCAGAAAATCAATTGTCCTGCACCTGGTGTCAATGCCTAAGTTTTTAGTGCCTAGAAGTGGTCGGGCTCTACTACCTGCAGCAGGACCAGCCTATGATCGACTATGCCTGACCACCAAAACAAGGAACCACTTGCTGACTACCAGGGAGGGGGGCACCAACCCTCCAACAGCCACCTCTCGGATGGGGCATTTTAGGAGTCAGATTCTAGTCCCCTCGTTCACAAATTCAGCAAATCAAGTTGCGTCCAGCACCCGTGGGTCATGCCCTAATTTTTTTACCTGCGATGCACAGCTTGGCGGCTGCTCCCTGTGCAGAGACCGCCTATGGCGACTATGCCTGACCCCAAACAACGCGACACACTTGCGACTCCCCGGGGGGCAGGGGCCACGCCAGCAGATGGGCAAGCCACTGACCTGGCAGGATATTAGGAGTCAGATCTGGCCCGCATCTGCCACAACTCACAAATAACGTTTGTCCTGCACCCCGTGGTTGACAATGCCTTAAGTTTTTACTGGCCTGCAGCCATGTGGCGGCTGCTGCCGTGTCAGGACCAAAGCCTAGGCAACATGCCTGACCCGAAACACTGGACCCACTTGTGTCTACCATGGAGGCAAGGCGTCACCCAGCCCTGGGCAGCTCGCGCTTGAAGGATTTAGGAAGTCAGATCGAGATCCTCGGCCAACAACTAGCAAATAAAATGTTCCCGGCACCCGATGTGGTAATGCCCTAAGTTTTTTAAACCTGCACTGCAGAAGGGCGGGCTGCTCATCTGCAGGACCAGCTTTGGCGATATGCCTGACCCAAACCCAGGACCCACTTGTGGACTACCCAGGTTGGTGCGGGGCCACCCGCAGCTAAGAGCCATCGCGTCTGCGGGATTTAGGGGTCTAGATCTAGGCCCTCTGCCACAACTAGGAAATCAATTGTCCTGCAATAGGGGTCAATGCCCCTAAGTTTAACCTGCCTGCTAGCAGTGGTGGGCTGCTCCCTGCAAGACTAGCCTATGGCGACTATGCCTGACCACCTACCGCAGGACCCACTTGCAACTGATTCGGGGGGCAAGGCCACCGTCAGGCAGCGCTCTGGCGAGGATTTAGGAGTCAAGTACTAGGCCGCCCCTGCCACAAACTCAGAATAAATATTGTCCTGCACACCTGGGTCAATGACCAAGTTTTACCTGCCTGAAGCAGTGCAGGCCTGCCTTCCTATGCAGGACCAAGCCTATGGCAACTATGCCTTGAACCCAAACACAGGACCACTTGTGCTAACTCGGGGGTGAGGCCAACCTGCAGTACATCCAATGACTCTGGCAGTGATTTAGGACAATCTAGCCCCGTCTGCCACAACTCCAGCAAATCAGTTATCCTGCCCCGTGGGTCAATGCCCAAGTTTTTTTTTGGGAGCGGGCGGCGCCATCAGGCAGCTGCCAACTGCCCAACCAGGCCCAATGTGACTGGGGGCAGCCCCATGGCTGCCTCTTGGCGGAATTTTCGGATCTGAATCAGGCCCTTCTGCCACTACTCAGCAAATCAATTGTCCGCAACTTGTGGAGTCAATCCTAAGTTGTTTACCTGCCTGCGCATGTGGTGGACCTGCTCCTGAGACGCACGCTTTTCTCAGACCAATATGTTTCTGAGCCACCCAAACCTAGATCCGACTCATTTGGACTATCCGGGGGGCTGAGGGGGCCCCCCAGCTCGGTGCAGCCATGCTTCTGTGGCAGATTTAGGATCGATCTAGGCCCACTCTGCCAAACTCAGCAAATCAATTGTCCTGCAACCCATGGGTCTATGCCCTAGTTTTACTGTCCTGAGCAGTGGGCAGGTTTGTCTGGCCCTGTGCTCAGGAACAAGCCATATGGTGATATGGCCTGACTCCAAACCAAACCCTACTTGCTGACTACACGGGGTGGGCAGTGTGGCCACCAGCCAGCAGACCATGCTCTTGCGGGATTGGAGGAGTAGATCTATGGCCCACTCTGCCCACAAACTTCAATAAACAATTGTCCTGCCAACCTGGGTCAAGCCCCTAAGTTTATACCTGCTGCAGCAGGTCGGGCGTGCTGTTCCTGCTGCAGATACCAGCCATGGGACATGCCTGACACCAAACACATGGACGCACTTGCGAACACCGGGGGGGGGAAGCCACCCAGCCGGCGCATGCCTGGCATAAGAGCCAATCTATGGTCGCCAACAGAGATTAGGTGTCGAATCTGACCACCGCGCACATAGCATCATCCTCCCGTGTCCACTGTTGTTTTTACCTGCTGCAGGCAGGGCGGAGCTGCCTAACTGCGAGGACGGCCATGCACTATGCCTGACCCCAAACCAGGATCCATTGGGACTACCTGGGGGGCTGCGGGGCACCCATGCCAGCAGCACAGCTCTGGGAGATTTAGAGTCAGATCTAGGGCCCTCTGCCACAACTTCAATCATGTACATGCAAAATTTGGGTCAATGCCCTAAGTTTTACATGTCTGCAGCATGGCGGTTTGCTCCGGCGGCAGAGACCATGCCTTGGCGACTATGCTGACCCAAGACCCAGGACCCCTTGTGAACCAGGGTGGGGGTCATCAACCAGACCTGGGTGCTCACGTCTTGCGGATTTAGGAGTTCAGAATCCAGGCCCTCTTTGCCACAACTCAGTAAATCATTTGTCCCCTCACCCGTGGGTTCATATCCCTAAGTTTTTACCTGCCATCAGCAGGGGTGGGCAGCTCCCTGCTCTGGACCATCCTATGGCGAATATGCCTGACACAAAACCGAGGACCCACTTTCAACTCCAGGTTGGGGGCAAGGCCAACCAGCTGGGCAGCCAGGCTCTGTCGGGTTTAGGAGTCCAGATCATCGGTTTGGGGTCAGGCACTGCTGCAGGCAAGTAAAAACTTAGGGCATTGACACACGTGTGTCGGACAATTGATTTGCTCAGTTGTGGCAGAGGGGCCTAGATCTGACTCCTAAAACCCGCCAGAGCATGGCTTCCCAGCTGGGAGGCCATGCCCCCCCCCCGGGAGTCGCAAGTGGGTCCTGGGTTTTGGGTCAGGCATAGTCGCCATAGGCATGTCCTGCGCAGGGAGTAGCCCTCCACTGCAGCAGGCAGGTAAAAACACAGGGCATTGACCCACATGTGCAGGACAATTGATTTGCTGAGTTGTGGCAGAGGGGCCTAGGTCTGATTCCTAAATCCCACCAGAGTGTGGCTGGCGGCTGGGTGGCCCCGACCCCCGGTAGTCTCAAGTGGGTCCTGGGTTTGGGGTCAGGCATAGTCGCCATAGGCTGGTCCTGCACAGGGAGCACCCTGCCACTGCTGCAGGCAGGTAGAAATTTAGGGCACTGACCCACGGGTGCAGGACAATTGATTTGCTGAGTTGTGGCAGAGGGGCCTAGATCTGACTCCTAAATCCTGCCAGATCATGGCTGCCTGACTGGGTGACCCTGCCACACCGGTAGTCGCAAGTGTGTCCTGGGTTTGAGATCAGGCATAGTCGCCATAGGCTGGTCCTGCACAGGGAGCAGCCGGCCACTGCTGCAGGCAGGTGAAAACATAGGGCATTGACCCAGGGATGCAGGACAATTGATTTGCTGAGTTGTGGCAGAGGGGCCTAGATCTGACTCCTAAATCCCTCAAGAGTCTAGCTGCCAGGCTGGGTGGACCCGCCCCCCCAGTAGTCGCAAGTGGGTCCTGTTTTTTGCGTCAGGCATAGTCGCCATAGGCTGGTCCTGTGAATGGAGCAGCCTGCCACTGCTGCAGGCAGGTAAATACTTAGGGCATTGAACCACGGGTGCAGGAAAATTGGTTTGCTGAGTTGGGGCAGAAGGGCCTAGATCTGACTCCTAAATCCTGCCAGATCATGGCTGACCGACTGGGTGGCCCCGCCCCCCCCCCCCNACCCCGTGGTCACAAGTGGGAGGGGATCTTGGCTTTGGAGTCAGGCACAAACACCATATTGGTGTTCTGAGCAGGGCAGGGCTCAGAACAAGACTGCCACCACTCTAGGAAGGTAAAATCAGGGCATAGACCATTGGGTGCAGGACAATTGATTTTGACGTTTTGTGCAGAGTGGCCTAGATCTGACTCCTAAATCGCTCTTCAGAGGTAGTGGCGGCCTGGCGGGTGACGCTCCCCTGTAGTCGCGAAGCTGGTCTTGTTTTGGTGCTAGTGAAGTAGTGTGCTATTGGGCTAGGTGACCTGTAGGTACTTGGAGCAGCCTGCCACTCCTGCAGCAGTAAATACTTATGGCATTGACACCACAGTGTGCAGGACAATTATTTGCTGAGTTGTGGACACTGTGGAGGGACCTAGATCAGAATCCTAAATCTAGCCAAAGCAGGATGCACCACAGCTGGTTGGGCACTGCCCCCCAGAAGGCGAATGGTAAAGTGGATCCTGGGCTTGGGGGCCTGGCTAGGGCCAAAGGGCCTGTGTCGCGACAGGGAGCAGCCTGCCACTGTGCAGGCAGGTAAAAGACTTAGAGCAGTGATTTTGAAGGTGCTGGACAATTGATTTGCTAAGTTTGTGGCAGAGGGCCCTAGATCTGACTTCCTAAATCCCAGAGTGCTGACTGGCTGGTTGCCCCGCAGCCCCCCATAGTCGCAAGTGAGGGATCCTGGGTTTGGGGTCAGGCATAGTGCCATAGGCTGGTCCTGCACAGGCAGCAGCCCGACCACTGGCTGCAGGAGTTAAAACTTAGGGCATTGAACCCACGGGTTGCGGCAATTGATTTGCTGTTTTGGCGGAGGTGCCAGATCTCGACTCCAATCCATAGCGTGCTTGCACTGGGTGTCCGCCCGGCCGGGTTCGCTTCCTCTTCAGCCGTGGGCTTTGCTCTGGTCGCATAGTCGCATATGGGTTTGGCCAGGTTCAGGACCTATAGACTAGCAGCCCTCCACTGCTGAAGCAGGTAAAAACTTAGGCACTTGAACCACGGGTGCAGGAAATTGATTTGCTGGAAGTTGTGGCATAGGTTGGCCTCTAGATGCTGACTCCTAAATGCCGCCAGCAGCCCTGGCTGGGCCCGGCTATTGTGCCCCCCTTGCCAACCACGGGACGTCAACAAGTGGGTCCTGGGTATCGGGGTCAGGCATAGTACCATAGAGTGGTTGCTGACAGTGAGCAGCCCGCCACTTCTGCAGGCAGTAAAAACTTAGTGGCATTGACCCACGGGTGCAGTGGACAATTGATTTGACTGAGTTTGTGGCAGGGAGGCCTAGATCTGACTCCTAAATTCCTGCCAGAGCATGGCTGCCGGCTGGGGGCCCTGCCACCCTGGGAGTCGCAGTGGTTCCTGGGTTTGGGGTCAGGATTGTTTTGTAGTTGCCAGCAGACTGGTCTGCGCCAGGCAACCAAGCCGCGCCCTGCTGCAGGCCGTAAAAACTTCGGGCAATGGAAACAAGTTTGCAGGACAGACTATTGCTGAGCTTGTGGCAGAAGGGCCCAGATTCACTCCTAAATTCCGCCAGAGAGGGGCTGCCCAGGTGGGCGGCGCTGCCCCCCCCCCCGTAGTCACATGTGGGTCCTGGGTTTGGGTCGGTCAGTGTCGCCATAAGTCTGCCTGAGTAGAGAAGCAGCCCGCCCAACTGCTGCCGGCAGGTAAGAAACGTAGGGGCATTGACCCACGGGTGCAGTATGATACTGATTTGCTGAGTGGAAATGGCAGACGAGGCTAGAATCTGAAGTCTCCTAAACCTACGCCAGAGCGTGGCTGCCAGGCTGGTGTGGCCTTGCCACCCGGGAGTCACAAGGGGGTCCTGTGTTTGGGGTCAATGCATAGTCGCCATAGGGCTGGTTGCCTGCGCAGGAGCAGCCTCGACACTAGCTGCAGAGCAGATAAAACTTAGGGCATTGACCCCAACTTGCAGGACAATGTGATTTCACTGAAGTATGTGTGCGAGGGGACTGAGACCGACACCTAAAGTCCGCCAGAGCGTTGGCGGTGCCCTGTCATGGGAGTCGACCGCTCCCCCTGATGTTATTCAAATGGGTCCTGGGTCAGGGGTTCAGGCATTACGACCCATAGGCTGGTCCTGTGCAGGGAGCCGCCCCCACTTGCTGCAGGCGGGTTAAAAACTTAGGGCATTGACCCACTGGGTGAGGACAATTGATTTGCTAAGTTGTGGCAGAGGGGCTAAATCTGACTCCTAAATCCCGCCAGAGCGTGGCTGGTAGCTGGGTGGCCCCGCATCCCGCCAGGTAGTCCCAAGGGGTCCTGGTTGGGAGGTCAGGCATCATTGCCATAGGCTGGTCCTGTGCCAGGGAGCAGCCCGCCACACCTGCAGGCAGGTAAAACTTTAGAGTGCATGGACCCCACGAGGTGTTGGAAATTGTATTTGCTGAGTTGTGGCAAAGGGGCCTAGATCTGACTCCTAAATCCCTCAAGAGTCTGGCTGCCAGCTGGGATGTAACCATGTCCCCAGTAGTCGCAAGTGGGGCTCTGGGTTGGGCAGGCATTGTTGCCATAGGCTGGTCTGCCAAAGGCAGCAGCCTGCCCTGCTGCAGGCAGGTAAATAACTTAGGGCATTGATCCACGTGTGCAGGACAATTGACTTGCTGTATTGTGGCAGAGGGGCTTAGATCTGACTCCTAAATCCTGCCAGATCATGGCTGCCCGACTGGCTGGCCCCCCCCCGGGTAGTCCAAGTGTGTCCTGGTTTGGGTCAGGATAGTCGACCATAGGCTGGTCATGTAGGGAGCAGCCTGCCACGCTGTATCCAGGTAAAAACATTAGTGCATTGACCACACGGGTGCAGGACAATTGATTTGCTGCGTTGTAGCAGCGGGGACTAGATCTGAATCCTAAATCCTGCAAGAGCGTGGCTGCCGGCAGCGTGGTCTCCACCCCGGAGCGGTAGTTCACAAGTGGGTCCTGGTTTTGGGGTCAAGCATATCGCCATAGTGGTCCGTGACAGGGACAGACCTGCCACTGATGCAGGCAGAGTAAAAACTTAGAGAAATTGACCCACGTGGTGATGGAAATTGATTTCTGGTTGTGGCAGAGATGGGGCTGAGCTAGATAAGAGCCCTAAAGCCCTGACAGAGCCATGGCTGCCCAGCTGGTTGGCCTTGCCCCCAACCTGAGTGACAAGTGGGTCCTGGTATTTGGTCAGGCATATTCGCTACATAGGATGGTCCGAAGCAGGAAGCTGCCCACGCCCTGCTGTGGGCAGGTAAAAACGTTAGGGACATGACCCACGGGTGTTCAGGACAAAATTTATGAGTTGTGGCAGCCTGTTCTGAACTCCAAAGGCCATGGCTGTACTATGGCTCTAAGCCCAGAGCTTATGGTGGATGAGCCCCCACCTGGTAGTCCAATGGTGGTCCTGGGTTTGGGGTCAAGTCCATAGTCGCCATAGGAGGTCCCGTGCGCCGGCAACAACCCGCCACTGTGCAGCAGCTGTGAAAACGTTGGTGCATTGACCCCAAATTTCCAGTAGCAATTGAGTTGTGTGGCAGAGAGCCTAGATTGCTGACTCCTAAAGTCCACCAGAGCTGTGGCTGCCTGGAGTGGGGGCGGCCCCGGCAAGCCCCGGTAGTCGCAATTGGGTTCCGTGGTTTGGTTCCAGGCATAGGTGGTCCTGATTAGGAAGCACAAGTGCACCTGCCTGCAGACAGGTAAAAAACTATAGGGATATTGTGCCTCACGGGTGCAAGGGAAGACACATGATTGCTGTTTGTGGAAGAAGGCCTAGATTGGACTCTAATTCCCCCAGTAGCATGGCGGCCGGGCTGTGGATGGCCTTGGCACCCCCGGATAGTGCGCAATGGTAGTCCTTGTGATTTTGAGTAGTCATGCAATAGTCACCATATAGGCTGGTATTGGGGCGCAGGCAGAGCCCGACGCGACGAATGCTGCAGTCAGGTATAAACTTAGGGCATTGACCCTACAGGTGCAGGGGACATATTATTATTGAGTTTGTTGGGCAGAAGTGAGGCTAGATCAGACTCCTTCAATCCCGCAGAGAATGGCTGCCGGCTGGTGGACCATGGCCACCCCGGTAGTCGACATCAGTGGGTTCCTGGTTTGGGTCAGTCGATAGCGCCAGGCTTGTCCTGCTCAGGGAGCAACCTCCACTGGCTGAGTGCAGTTAAAAACTTATTGGCAATTGACCCACGGTTGCAGGACAAGTTTATTTGAGCTAAGTAGGAAGGTGGGGAAAGTTGGTGAAGGGCCTAGATCAGAATCCAGAAAAGCCCAACAGAAGCATGGGCTTGCCCAGGTGGTGGCCATCAGCCAACCCGGTTAGTCCAAGTGGTCTGGGTTTGGGTCAGTATGTTGCATAAATGGCTGCGTCCTGCTCAGGGAGCAGTCCACCACTAATGGCAGGGCAGGCAGGTAACAACTTAGGCATTGACCACACATTGCAGGACAATTATGTTCTAAGTAGTGGTCACTGAGGGGTGGTCAGATCAGTCGCCAACAGAGCAGGTCCGCACGAGGGACCCCGCCACTGCGCCCCCAAAAAGGAGTAAAAACTTAGGGCATTGACCCACGGGGAGCAGGACAATTGATTGCTGATTTGTGGCTGAGGGGCTAGATTGTCCTAAATCACGCCAGAGTCATGGATACTGACAGGTTGGTCCCCCACCCCGAAACCAGTATAGCACAAGTGGTTCTGGGTTGGTCAGGCATAGTTGCCATAGGCTGGTCCTGAGTAGGAAGGCAGCCTGCCACTGCTTCAGGTGCAGGTAAAAACTTGGGCATTGACCCACGTGTGCAGGACAACTTATTTGCTGAGTTGTGGTCAGAGGGGCCTAATTGCTCCTAAATTCGCCCAGGCTGGCTGACCCGCTGTTTTGCCTTGCCCAATCCGGAGTTGCAAGTGGGTCCTCGGTTTGGGTCAGGCATTAGTCCCATGGCTGGTCTTGACAGTGGAGCAGCCCTTCACTGCTGCAGGCAGGTTAATACTTAGGGCATTGACCCACAGTTGCAGGACAACTGGTTTCTAAGTGTGGCAAGGGTCCTAGATCAGACTCCTAAATCCCGCCAACGCGTGGTCTGCCCCAGTGGTGGCCCCCCCAACATGGGAGTCCACAAGTGGGTCCAGTGTTTGGGTCAGGCATAGTCGCCAAAGTCTGGTCCTGAGTATGAAGCAGCCTGCCCCTGCTGCATGCAAGTAAAAACTTAGGGCATTTACCCACGGGTGCCGGAGAACTGAGTGTGCTGAGTTGTGGCAGAGGGGTCTCGATCTGACTTCCTAAATCCCGACAAGAGCATGCTGCCCAGCTGGTGGCCTCCGCCCCCCCATGTAGACACAAGTGGTCCTGGCTTTGGGGTCAGGCATAGTCGCCATAGTTCTGGTCCTGATGCAGGGAGCAGCCCCCATGGCTGCAGGCCAGTAAAAACTTAAGCATTGAACCCTGGGTGCAGGACAACGATTTGTTGAGTTGTGGCAGAGGGCCTAGATCTGACTCCTAAATCCTGCCAGAGTGGGCTTGCCTGGCTGGGTTGCCCGCCCCCCCAGTAGTCGCAAGTGTTGGTCCTGGATTTGTGGTCAGGCATACTCGCCATAGGCAGGTTCTGCGCAGGGAGCAGCCCGCCAATGTGCACGGCAGGTAAAAAATTTAGGGCATGACCCACGTGTGCACGACAACTGATTTGCTGATTTGTGGCGAGGGGGCATGATCGCGACTCCTAACCCATCCAGAGCGTGGCTGTCGGGTGGTTGGCCTAGCCACCCCCCGCCCCGGTAGTCGCAAGTGGGTCCTAGGTTTGTGGTCAGGCATAGTCACCATAGGCTGGTCCTGCGCAGGGTGCAGCCCACCACTACTAAAGGCACGTAAAAACTTAGGTCCATTGACCCACGGGTGCAGGAAAATTGATTTAGCTGATTTGTGGCAAGGGGCCTAGATCTGACGTCCTAAATCCCGACAGAGCCTGCTGCCACTGGTTGGCTTGCCCCAATCCTGGAGTTGAAAGTGGGTCCTCGGTTTTGTGTCAGAGCATATTCGCCATAGGATGGTCCAGAGCAGGGAGCTGCCCACCCCTGCTGTGGGCAGGTAAAAACTTAGGGCATTGACCCACGGTGCAGGACAATTGATTTGCTGAATTGTGGCAGCAGGGCCTAGATCTGACTCCTAAACCTAGCTAGAGTGTGGCTGCCCAGCTGAGTGGCCCCGCCCCCCCCAGTAGTCACAAGAGGGACCTGGGTTTGGGGTCATGCATAGTCACCATAGGCTGGTACTGCGCAGTGAGCAAACCGCCACTGCTGCAGGCAGGTAAAAACTTTGGGCATTTGACCCAAATTTCCAGGACAATTGGAGTTGTGGCCAGAAAGAGCCTAGATCTGACTCATAAGTTCACCAGAGCGTGGTCGCCTGGCTGGGTGGCCCCGCCTCCCCGGTAGTCGCAAGTGGGTTCTGGGTTTGGGTCAGGCATAGTCGCCATATGCTGGTCCTGAGTAGGAAGCAGCCTGCCACTGCTGCAGGCAGGTAAAAACTTAGGGAATTGTCTCACGGGTGCAGGACAACTGATTTGCTGAGTTGTGGCAGAGGGCCTAGATCTGACTCCTAAATCCCGCCCGCGCATGGCTGCTGGCTGGGTGGCCTTGCACCCCCGGGATTCGCAAGTGGGTCCTGTGTTTTGGGTCATGCATAGTCACCATAGGCTGGTATTGCGCAGGCAGCAGCCCGACCCTGCTGCAGTCAGGTATAAACTTAGGGCATTGACCCACCGGTGCAGGACAATTGATTTATTGAGTTGTGGCAGAGCGGCCTAGATCTGAATCCTAAATCACGCCAGAGCGTGGCTGCCCGGCATGGTGTCCCCACGCCCCTGTGTGTCGCAAGTGGGTCCTGGGTCTTGGATCAGTCATAGTCGCCATAGGCTTGTCCTGCTCAGGGAGCAACCTGCCACTGCTGCAGGCAGTTAAAAACTTAAGGCATTGACCCACGGGTGCAGGACAATTGATTTGCTTAGTTGTGGCAGAGGGGCCAGAGGCTGGTGGACGTAGTTTTGACTCCTAAATCCCTCCAGATCGTGGCTGTCTGGCTGGGTGCCCCCCCCCAGGAGTCACAACTGGTTTCCTGGGTTTGGGGTCAGGTATCGTTGATAAAGGCTGGTCCTGCTCAGGGAGCAGCCCACCACCTTAATGAGGCAGGGTAAAAACTCTAGGGCATTGACACACATGTGCAGGACAATTATAGTTGCAAGTGGGTCCTGGGTTTGAGGTCAGGCATAGTCACCATAGTTGGTCAGCCACAGGGCGCAGCCCGCCACTGCTGTATCCAGGTAAAAACTTAGGGCATTGGAACCACGGGAGCAGGCCAATTGATTTGCTGATTTGTGGCTGATGGGCCTAGATCTGGTTCCTAAATCACGCCAGAGCATGGCTGACTGACAGGGTGGCTCCCCCCCACCCAGTAGTCACAAGTGGTTCCTGGGTTTGGGGTCAGGCATAGTTGCCATAGGCTGGTCCTGAGTAGGAAGCAGCCTGACACTGCTTCAGGCAGGTTTAAAACACTTAGGGCATTGACCCACGTGTGCAGGACAACTTATTTGCTGAGTTGTGGCAAGGGGGCCTAGATCTGACTCCTAAATCCACCAGAGCATGACTGCCCAGCAGGGTGGCTCCGCCCCCCTGGTAGTTGCAAGCTGGTCCTGGATTTGGGGTCAGACGCCATAGTCTGGTCCTACACCATAGTCTGGTCCTGCACAGGGAGCAGCCCACCACTGCTGCATGCAGGTAAAAACTTAGGGCATTGAACCATGTGTGCAGGACAACTGGTTTGCTCAGTTGTGGCAGAGGGTCCTAGAACTGACTCCTAAATCCCGCCAAAACGTGGCTGCCCAGCTGGGTGACCCAACCAACCGGGAGTCACAATGGTCCTGTGTGGGGTCAGGCAATGTCTCCATAGGCTGGTCCTGTGCACGGAGCAGCCTGCCCCTGCTGCATGCAAGTAAAAAACTTAGGGCATTTTCCCACGTGTGCAGTAGAATGATTGCCCTGAGTCGTGGCAGAGGGGTCCAGATCTGACTCATACATCCCGAAGAGATGTCTGACAAGCTGGGTGGCCCTGCCTACACGGTCTTCACAAGTGAGTCTTGGTTTTTGTGGTCAGGCATAGTCGCCGTAGTTTGGTCCTGAGCACGGAGCAGCCCACCATGGCTGCAGGCCAGTAAAAACTTAGAGCATTGAACCACGGGTGCAGGAAAATTGATTTACTGAGTTGTGGCAAAGAGGGCCCAGTGACTGGCAGACCTAGACCTGACTCCTAAATCCTGCCAGAGTGTGGCTGTCCTGGCTGGGGCCTAGATCTGACTCCTAAATCCTGCCAGATTGTTGCTGCCTGGCTGGGAGGCCCCGCCCACCCGGGAGTGGAAAGTGGGTCCTGGGTTTGTGGTCAGGCATAGTTGCCATAGGCTGGTCCTGTGCAGGGAGCAGCCCACCACTGCTGCAGGGAGTTAAAAACTTAGGGCATTGACCCATGGGTGCAGGACAATTGATTTGCTAAGTTGTGGCAGAGGGGCCAAGATCTGACTCCTAAATCCTGCCAGAGCGTGTCTGTCTTCTCGTGGCCCAGCAGCACCCAGGTAGTCCCAAGTGGGTCCTGGGTTTGGCGTCAGGCAACGTCGCCATAGGCTGTTCCTGCTCAGGGAGCTGCCCGCCACTACTGCAGGCAGGTAAAAACTTAGGGCATTGACCCATGTGTGCAGGAAAATTGATTTGCTGAGTTGTGGCAGAAGGGCCTAGACCTGTCTCCTAAATCCCTCAAGAGTCTGGCTGCCAGGCTTGTTGGGCCCCGCACCCCCGGTAGTGGCAAGTGGGTCCTCGGTTTTGTGTCAGGCATATTCGCCATAGGCTGGTCCTGTGAAGGGAGCTGTCTGCCACTGCTGCAGGCAGGTAAATACTTAGGGCATTGACCCACGGGTGCAGGAAAATTGATTTGCTGATTTGTGGCAGAGGGGCCTACATGTGACTCCTTAATCCTGCCAGATCGTGGCTGACAGACTGGGCGGCCCCACCCCCATGGTAGTCGCAAGTGAGTCCTGGGTTTGGGTTCAGGTATAGTCACCATAGGCTGGTCATGCGCAGGGAGCAGCCCGCCACTTCTGTATCCAGGTAAAAACTTAGGGCATTGACACATGGGTGCAGGACAATTGATTTGCTGAGTTGTGGCAGAGGGGCCTAGATCTGACTCCTAAATCCCGCCAGAGCGTGGCTGCACGACAGGGTGGTTCCCCACCCCCGGTAGTCACAAGTGGTTCCTGGGTTTGGGGTGAGGCATAGTCGACATAGGCTGGTCCTGAGTAGGAAGCAGCCTGCCACTGCTGCAGGCAGGTAAAAACTTAGGGCATTGACCCATGGGTGAAGGTCAACTGATTTGTTGAGTTGTGGCAGAGGGGCCTAGATCTGACTCCTAAATCCCGCCAGAGCATGGCTGCCCGGCTGGTTGGCCTTGCCCCCCCTCCCCCACGGAGTTGCAAGTGGGTCCTGGGTTTGTGGTCAGGCATAGTCGACATAGGCTGTTCCTGCACAGGGAGCAGCCCTCCCCTGCTGCAGGCAGGTAAAACTCACGGCACTGACCCACGGGTGCAGGACAATTGATTTGCTGAGTTGTGTAAGAAGAGCCTAGATCTGACTCCTAAATCCTGGCACAGGGAGACTGGCAGCTCAGTGGCTCCGCACCACCCCCCGGTAGTCCCAAGTTGGTCTTGGGTTTGGTGTCACACATAGTCACCACTGTCTGGTCCTGCGCATGGATCAGCCCACCACTGCTGCAGGCAGATAAAAACTTAGGGCATTCACCCATGGGTGCAGAACAATTGATTTGCTGAGTTGTGGCAGAGGGGCCTAGATCTGACTCCTATATCCCGCCAGAGCATGACTGCCCGGCGGGTTGGCCCCGCCACCACACTAGTCGCAAGTGGGTTCTGGGTTTGGGGTCAGACATAGTCGCCATAAGCTGGTCCTGCGCAGGGAGCAGCCCACCACAGATCCTGGCAGGTAAAAACTTAGGGAATTGACCCACGGTTGCAGGACAACTGATTTGATGAGTTGTGGCAGATGGGCCTAGATCTGATTCCTAAATCCTGCCAGAGCATTGCTGATCGTCTGGGTGGCCTTGCACCCACGGGAGTTGCAAGTGGGTCCTGGGTTTGGGGTCAGGCATATTCGACATAGGCTGGTCCTGCGCAGGGAGCATCCCGCCAGTGCTGCAGGGAGGTAAAAATTTAGGGCATTGACCCATGGGTGCAGGACAATTGATTTGCTGAGTTTTGGCAGAGGGACCTAGACCTGACTCCTAAAACATGCCAGAGCATGGCAGACTGGCTGGGTGGCCCCGCGCCCCCAGGAGTTGCAAGTGTGTCCTGGGTTTGTGGTCAGGCATAGTCGCCATAGGCAGGTCCTGCACAGGGAGAAGCCCGCCATTGCTGCAGGCAGGTAAAAATTTAGGGCATTGACCCACTGGTGCAGGACAATTGATTTGCTGATTTGTGGCAGAATTTCCGAGATCTGACTCCTAAATCCCGCCATAGCATGGCTGCATGGCTGGGTGGTCTCCCCCCCCCCGGTAGTCGCATGTCGTTCCTGGGTTTGGGGTCAGGCATAGTTGCCATAGGCTGGACCTGAGTAGGAAGCAGCCTGCCACTGCTGCAGGCAGGTAAAAACTTAGGGCATTGACCCACGTGTGCAGGACAACTGATTTGCTTAGTTGTGGCAGAGGGGCCCAGATCTGACTCCTGTATCCTGCCAGAGCATTCCTGCCTGGATGGGTGGCCCCGCCCTCCTGGGAGTCGCAAGTGGGTCCTGGGTTTGATGTCAGGCATACTCGCCATAGGCTGGTCCTGCACAGACAGCAGCCCGCAACTGCTGCAGGGAGGTAAAAACTTAGGGCATTGACCCACATGTGCAGTACAATTGATTTTCTGAGTTGTGGCAGAGAGGCCTAGATCTGACTCCTAAATCCTGCCAGAGCATGGATACATGACAGGGTGTTCCCCCACCCCCGGTAGTCACAAGGTGTTCCTGGGTTTGTGGTCAGGCATAGTCGCCATAGGCTGGTCCTGAGTAGGATGCAGCCTGCCACTGCTGCAGGCAGGTAAAAACTTAGGGCATTGACCCACGTGTGCAGGACAACTGATTTGCTGATTTGTGGCAGAGGGGCCTAGATCTGACTCCTAAATCCCACCAGAGCGTGGCTGTCTGGGTGGTTGGCCTTGCCCCCCCGCCCCCGGAGTCGCAAGTGGGTCCTAGGTTTGTGGTCAGGCATAGTCTCCATAGGCTGGTCCTGCGCAGGGTGCAGCCCACCACTACTAAAGGCACGTAAAAACTTAGGCCATTGACCCACGTGTGCAGGACAATTGATTTACTGAGTTGTGGCAGAGGGGCCTAGATCTGACTCCTAAATCCCGCCAGAGCCTGGCTGCCCAGCTGGTTGGCCTTGCCCCCAACCTGGAGTTGAAAGTGGGTCCTCGGTTTGTGGTCAGACATATTCGCCATAGGATGGTCCAGAGCAGGGAGCTGCCCACCCCTGCTGTGGGCAGGTAAAAACTTAGGGCATTGACCCAAGTGTTCAGGACAATTGATTTGCTGAGTTGTGGCAGAGGGGCCTAGATCTGACTCCTAAACCTAGCTAGAGTGTGGCTGCCCAGCTGGATGACACCGCCACCCTGGTAGTCACAACGGGTCCTGGGTTTGGGGTCAGTCATAGTCGCCATAGGCTGGTCCTGCGCAGGCAACAACCCGCCACTGCTGCAGGCAGGTAAAAACTTTGGGCATTGACCCAAATTTCCAGTACAATTGAGTTGTGGCAGAAGAGCCTAGATCTGACTCCTAAGTTCCACCAGAGCTGGGCTGCCTGGGTGGGCGGCCCCGCCCCCCGGTAGTCGCAAGTGGGTTCTGGGTTTGGGTCAGGCATAGGCTGGTCCTGAGTAGGAAGCAGCCTGCCACTGCTGCAGGCAGGTAAAAACTTAGGGAATTGTCTCACGGGTGCAGGACAACTGATTTGCTGAGTTGTGGCAGAGGGGCCTAGATCTGACTCCTAAATCCCGCCAGAGCATGGCTGCCTGGCTGGGTGGCCTTGCACCCCCGGGATTCGCAAGTGGGTCCTGTGTTTTGGGTCATGCATAGTCACCATAGGCTGGTATTGCGCAGGCAGCAGCCCGACCCTGCTGCAGTCAGGTATAAACTTAGGGCATTGACCTACAGGTGCAGGACAATTGATTTATTGAGTTGTGGCAGAGTGGCCTAGATCAGACTCCTAAATCCCGCCAGAGCATGGCTGCCTGGCTGGTTGGCCATGCCACCCCGATAGTCGCAAGTGGGTCCTGGGTCTTGGATCAGTCATAGTCGCCATAGGCTTGTCCTGCTCAGGGAGCAACCTGCCACTGCTGCAGGCAGTTAAAAACTTAGGGCATTGACCCACGGGTGCAGGACAATTTATTTGCTAAGTTGTGGCAGAGGGGCCTAGATCAGAATCAGAAAACCCAACAGAGCATGGCTGCCCAGCTGGGTGGCCCCTCAGCCCCCCAGGTAGTCCCAAGTCGGTCCTGGGTTTGGGGTCAGGTATCGTTGATAAAGGCTGGTCCTGCTCAGGGAGCAGTCCACCACTAATGCAGGCAGGTAAAAACTTAGGGCATTGACACACATGTGCAGGACAATTATAGTTGCAAGTGGGTCCTGGGTTTGGGGTCAGGTATACTAACCATAGTCTGGTCATGCACAGGGAGCAGCCCGCCACTGCTGTATCCAGGTAAAAACTTAGGGCATTGACCCACGGGAGCAGGACAATTGATTTGCTGATTTGTGGCTGATGGGCCTAGATCTGGTTCCTAAATCACGCCAGAGCATGGATACATGACAGGGTGGTCCCCCACCCCCAGTAGTCACAAGTGGTTCCTGGGTTTGGGGTCAGGCATAGTTGCCATAGGCTGGTCCTGAGTAGGAAGCAGCCTGCCACTGCTTCAGGTAGGTAAAAACTTAGGGCATTGACCCACGTGTGCAGGACAACTTATTTGCTGAGTTGTGGCAGAGGGGCCTAGATCTGACTCCTAAATCCCACCAGAGCATGGCTGACCGGCTGTTTTGCCTTGCCCCCAATCCGGAGTTGCAAGTGGGTCCTCGGTTTGTGGTCAGGCATAGTCGCCATAGGCTGTTCCTGCACAGGGAGCAGCCCACCACTGCTGCAGGCAGGTTAATACTTAGGGCATTGACCCACGTGTGCAGGACAACTGGTTTGCTCAGTTGTGGCAGAGGGGCCTAAATCTGACTCCTAAATCCCGCAAGAGCATGGCTGCCCAGCTGGGTGGCCCCACCAACCTGGGAGTCACAAGTGGGTCCTGTGTTTGGGGTCAGGCATAGTCGCCAAAGTCTGGTCCTGAGTATGAAGCAGCCTGCCCCTGCTGCATGCAAGTAAAAACTTAGGGCATTTACCCACGTGTGCAGGAGAACTGATTTGCTGAGTTGTGGCAGAGGGGTCTAGATCTGACTCCTAAATCCCGAAAGAGCATGTCTGCCCAGCTGGGTGGCCCTGCCTCCACGGTAGTCACAAGTGGGTTCTGGGTTTGAGGTCAGGCATAGTCGCCGTAGTTTGGTCCTGAGCACGGAGCAGCCCACCATGGCTGCAGGCCAGTAAAAACTTAGAGCATTGACCCATGGGTCCAGGACAACTGATTTGTTGAGTTGTGGCAGACGGGCCTAGATCTGACTCCTAAATCCTGCCAGAGTGTGGCTGCCTGGCTGGGTGGCCCCGCCCTCCCCAGGAGTCGCAAGTGTGTCCTGGATTTGTGGTCAGGCATACTCGCCATAGGCAGGTTCTGCGCAGGGAGCAGCCCGCCACTGTTGCAGGCAGGTAAAAATTTAGGGCATTGACCCACGTGTGCAAGACAATTGATTTGCTGATTTGTGGCAGAGTTTTCGAGATCTTACTCCTAAATCCTACCATAGCGTGGCTGCACAGCTGGGTAGTCCGCCCCCCCCCCCGGTAGTCGCATGTCGTTCCTGGGTTTGGGGTCAGGAATAGTCGCCATAGGCTGGTCCTGAGTAGGAAGCAGCCCGCCACTGCTGCAGGCAGTTAAAATCTTAGGGCATTGACCCACGTGTGCAGGACAACTGATTTGCTGAGTTGCAGCAGAGGGGCCTACATCTGACTCCTAAATCTCGCCAGAACATGGCAGCCCAGATGGTTGGCCTTGCCCCCAACCCAGAGTCGCAAGTGGGTCCTGGGTTTGGGGTCAGGCATAGTCGCCATAAGCTGGTCCTGTGCAGGGAGCATTCTGCCCCTGCTGCAGGAAGGTAAAAACTTAGGGCATTGACTCACGGGTGCAGGACAATTGATTTGCTGAGTTGTGGCAGAGGGGCCTAGATCTGACTCCTAAATCCCACCAGAGCATGGCTGCTCAGCTGGGTGGCCCCGCCTCCACGGTAGTCACAAGTGGGTCCTGGGATTCGGGTCAGGTATAGTCGCCATAGGTTGGTCCTGAGCACGGAGCAGCCCACCACAGCTGCAGGCAGGTAAAAAGTTAGGGCATTGACCCATGTGTGCAGGACAACAGATTTGCTGAGTTGTGGCAGAGAGGCCTAGATCTGACTCCTAAATCCCGCCAGAGCGTGGCTGCTTGGCTGGGTGGCCCTGCCCCCGCAGGAGTTGCAAGTGTGTCCTGGGTTTGTGGTCAGGCATAGTCGCCATAGGATGGTCCTGCACAGGGAGCAGCCTGCCACTGTTGCAGGGAGGTAAAAATTTAGGGCATTGAACCATGGGTGCAGAACAATTGATTTGCTGCTTTGTGGCAGAGGTTTCAAGATCTCACTCCAAAATCCTGCATTAGCATGGCTGCACGGCTGGGTGGTCCCCCATGCCAGGTAATCACAAGTGGTTCCTGGGTTTGGGGTCAGGCATAGTTGCCATAGTCTGGTCTTGAATAGGAATCAGCCTGCCACTGCTGCAGGCAGGTAAAAACTTAGGGCATTGACCCACGTGTTCAGGACAACTGATTTGATGAGTTGTGGCCGAGGTGCCTAGATCTGACTCCTAAATCCCGCCAGAGCATGGCTGACCAGCTGGGTGGCCACGCCTCCACGGTATTCACAAGTGGGTCCTGGGTTTCGTGTCATGCATAGTCGCCATAGGCTGGTCCTGAGCACGGAGCAGCCTGCCCCGGCTGCTGGCAGGTAAAAACTTAGGCCATTGACTCACAGGTCCAGGACAACTGATTTGCTGATTTGTCATTCCTGGGTTTGGCATCAGGCATAGTCGCCATAGGCTGGTCCTGAGTAGGAAGCAGCCCGCCATTGCTGCAGGCAAGTAATAACTTAGGGCATTGACCCACGGGTGCAGGACAACTGATTTGCTGAGTTGTGGCAGAGGGGCCTAGATTGGACTCCTAAATCCCGCCAGAGCATGGCTGCCTAGCAGGGTGGCCCCGCCTCCACGGTAGTCACAAGTGGGACCTGGGTTTGGAATCAGGCATAGTCGCCAAAGGCTGGTCCTGAGTATGAAGCAGCCCGCCACTTCTGCAGGCAGGTAAAAACTTAGGGCATTGACCAAAGTATGCAGGACAATGGACTTGCTGAGTTATAGCAGACGGGCCTAGATCTGACTCCTAAATCCCGGCAGAGCATGGCTGCCCGGCTGGGTGTCCCCGCCACTCCGGTTGTCGCAATTGGGTCCTGGGTTTGGGGACAGGCATAGTCGCCATAGGCTGGTCCTGTGCAGGGAGCAGCCCGCCACTGCTGCAGGCAGTTAAAAACTTAGGGCATTGACCCACATGTGCAGGACAATTGATTTGCTAAGTTGTGGCAGAGGGGCCTAGATCTGACTCCTAAATCCCGCCAGAGCGAGTGTGGCAGCTTGTGGCCCAGCATCCCCCCAGGTAGTCCCAAGTTTGTCCTGGCTTTGGGGTCAAGCATCATCGCCATAGGCTGGTTCTGCTCAGGGAGCAGCCCACCACTACTGCAGGCATGTAAAAACTTAAGGCATTGACCCACATGTGCAGGACAATTGATTTGCTGAGTTGTGGCAGAGGGGCCTAGATCTGACTACTAAATCCCACCAGAATGTGTCTGGCAGCTCGGGGCCCCGCGGCCCCCAGGTAGTCCCAAGTGTGTCCTGGTTTAGGGTCAGGCATAGTCGCCATAGGCTGGTCCTGCGAAGGGAGCAGCCTGCCATTGCTGCAGGCACGTAAATAATTAGAGCATTGACCCACGGGTGCAGGACAATTGATTTGCTGAGCTGTGGCAGAGGATCCTAGATCTGACTCCTAAATACTTCCAGATCGTGGCTGCCCGACTGGGTGGGCCCACCCCCTCGGTAGTCGCAAGTGGGTCCTGGGTTTGGGGTCAGGTATAGTCACCATAGGTTGGTCATGCGCAGGGAGCAGCCCGCCACTGCTGTATCCAGATAAAAACTTAGGGAATTGACCCACGTGTGCAGGAGAACTGATTTGCTGAGTTGTGGCAGAGGGGCCTAATCTGACTCATAAATACCGCCAGAGCGTGGCTGCCAAGCTGGGTGGCCTTGCACCTCCGGGAGTCACAAGTGGGTCCTGGTATTGGGGTCAGGCATAGTCGACACAGGCTGGCCCTGCACAGGGAGCATCCTGCCAGTGCTGCAGGCAGGTAAAATCTTAGGGCATTGACCCACTTGTGCAGGTCAATTGATTTGCTGAGTTGTGACAGAGGGGCCTAGATCTGACTCCTAAATTCTGCCAGAGCATGGCTGCCCAGCTGTGTGTCCCTGTCCCTCCGGTAGTCACAAGTCGGTCCTGGGTTTGGGATCAGGCATAGACACCATAGGCTGGTCCTGTGCAGGGAGCAACCCGCCACTTCTGCAGGCATATAAAAACTTAGGGCATTGACCCAAGTATGCAGGACAATTGATTTGCAGAGTTATGGCAGAGGGGCCTAGATCTGACTCCTAAATCCTGCCAGAGCGAGGCTGCCGGGCTGGGTAGCCACGCCCTACCGGGAGTCGCAAGTGGGTCCTTGGTTTGGTGTCAGGCATAGTCGCCATAGGCTGTTCCTGCACAGGGAGCAGCCCGCCACTGCTGCAGGCAGGTAAAAACTTAGGGCTTTGACCCACGTGTGCAGTTCAACTGGTTTGCTGAGTTATGGCAGAGGGGCCTAGATCTGACTCCTAAATCCCGCCAGAGCGTGGCTGCCCGGCTGGGTGGCCCCGACTCCCCGGGAGTCGCAAGTGGGTCCTGGGTTTTGGGTCAGGAATAGTCGCTATAGGGTGGTCCTGTGCAGGGAGCAACCCGGCACTGCTGCAGGCAGTTAAAAACTTAAGGCATTGACCGACATGTGCAGGACAATTGATTTGCTATGTTGTGGCAGAGGGGCCTAGATCTGACTACTAAATCCCACCAGAGCATGTCTGGCAGCTCGTGGCCATGCAGCCCCCCAGGTAGTCCCAAGTGGGTCCTGGCTTTGGGGTCAGGTATTGTCGCCATAGGCTGGTCCTGAATAGGAAGCAGCCCGCCACTGCTGCAGGCAGGTAAAAACTTAGGGCATTGACCCATGGGTGCAGGAAAACTGATTTGCTGAGTTGTTTCAGAGGGGCCTAGTTCTGACTCCTAAATCTCGCCAGAACATCGCTGCCTGGCTGGTTTGCCTTGCGCCCAACCCGGAGTCACAAGTGGGTCCTGGGTTTGTGGTCAGGCATAGTCGCCATAAGCCGTTCCTCTGCAGGGAGCAGCCCGCACCTGCTGCAGGCAGGTAAAAACTTAGGGCATTGACCCATGGGTGCAGGACAATTGATTTGCTGAGTTGTGGCAGAGGGGCCTAGATCTGACTCCTAAATCCCGCAAGAGCATGGCTGCACGGCAGGGTGGTCCCCCACCCCCGGTAGTCACAAGTGGTTCCTGGGTTTGGGGTCAGGCATAGTTGCCATAGGCTGGTCCTGAGTAGGAAGTAGCCTGCCACTGCTGTAGGCAGGTAAAAACTTAGGGCATTGACCCACCTGTGCAGGACAACTGATTTGCTGAGTTGTGGCAGAGGGGCTTGGATTTGATTCCTAAATCCCACCAGAGTGTGGCTGCCTGGCTCGTTGGCCTTGTCCCCCCACCCCCGGAGACGCAAGTGGGTCCTGGGTTTCTGGTCAGGCATAGTCAACATAGGCTGGTCCTGTGCAGGGAACAGCCTGCCCTGCTGCAGGCAGGTAAAATCTTAGGGCACTGACCCACGGGTGCAGGACAATTGATTTGCTGAGTTGTGGCAGAGGGGCCTAGAACTGACTACTAAATCCTGCCAGAGCATGGCTGCACGGCAGGGTGGTCCCCCACCCCCAGTAGTCACAAGTGGTTCTGGGGTTTGGCGTCAGGCATAGTCGCCATAGGCTGGTCCTGAGTCGGAAGCAGCCTGCCACTGCTGCAGGCAGGTTATAAATTAGGGCATTGACCCACGTGTGCAGGACAACTTATTTGCTGAGTTATGGCAGAGGGGCCTAGATCTGACTCCTAAATCCCGCCAGAGCATGGCGGCCCAGCTGGGTGGCCCCGCCTCCACAGTAGTCACAAGTGGGTCCTGGGATTCAGATCAGGCATAGTCCCCATAGGTTGGTCCTGAGCACAGAGCAGCCCACCATGGCTGCAAGCAGGTAAAAACTTAGGGCATTGACTCACGGGTCCAGGACAACTGATTTGCTGAGTTGTGGCAGAGGGGCCTAGATCTGTCTCCTAAATCTCACCAGTGTGTGGCTGCCTGGCTGAGTGGCCCCGCCCCCCCCAGTGTCACAAGTGTGTCCTGGGTTTTTGGTCAGGCATAGTCGACATAGGCAGGTACTGCGCAGGGAGCAGCCTGCCACTGTTGCAGGCAGGTAAAAATTTAGGGCATTGACCCAAATGTGCAGGACAATTGATTTGCTGATTTGTGGTAGAGTATTCGAGATCTTACTCCTAAATTGAGCCATAGCGTGGCTGCACGGCTGGGTGGTCGCCCCTCCCGGTATTTGATGTCGTTCCTGGGTTTGGGTCAGGCATAGTCACCACAGTCTGGTCCTGACTAGGAAGCAGCCTGCCACTGCTGCAGGTAGGTAAAAACTTAGGGCATTGATCCACGTGTGCAGGACAACTGATTTGCTGAGTTGTGGCAGAGGGGCCTAGATCTGAATCCTAAATCCCGCCAGAGTGTGGCTTCCCGGCTCATTGGCCTTGACCCCTACCCTGAGTGGCAAGTGGGTCTTGGGTTTGTGGTCAGGCATAGTCGCCATAGGCTGGTCCTGTGCACGGAGCAGCCTGCCCCTGCTGCAGGCAGGTAAAAACTTAGCGTATTGACCCACGGGTGCAGGACAATTGATTTGCTGAGTTGTGGCAGAGGGGCCTAGATCTGACTCCTACATCCAGCAAGAGCATGGCTGCCCAGCTGGGTGGCCCTGCCTCCACGGTAGTCACAAGTGGGTCCTGGGTTTGGGGTCAGGCATAGTCGCCATAGGCTGGTCCTGAGAAGGAATTAGCCCACCACTGCTGCAGGCAGGTAAAAACTTAGGGCATTGACCCACGGGTGCTGGACAACTGATTTGCTGAGTTGCGGCAGAGGGGCCTAGATTTTAGTCCTAAATCCCACCAGAGCATGACTGCATGGCAGGGTGGTCCCCTACCCCCAGTAGTCACAAGTGGTTCCTGGGTTTGATGTCAGGCATAGTCACCATAGGCTGGTCCTGAGTAGGACTGAGCCTGCCAATGCTGCAGGCAGGTAAAAACTTAGGGCATTGACCCACGTGTGCCGGACAACTGATTTGCTGAGTTGTGGCAGAGGGGCCTAGATCTGACACCTAAATCCCTCCAGAGCATGGTGCCCAGCTGGGTGGCCCCACCTCCACGGTAGTCAAAGTGGGTCCTGGGATTCAGGTCAGGCATAGTCGCCCTAGGTTGGTCCTGAGCACGGAGCAGTCCACCACGGCTGCAAGAAGGTAAAAACTTAGGGCATTGACCCACGGGTACAGGACAACTGATTTGCTGAGTTGTGGCAGAGGGGCCTAGATCTGACTCCTAAATCCCGCCAGAGCGTGGCTGCCTGGGTGGGTGGCCCTGCCCCCCAGAGTCGCAAGTGTGTCCTGGGTTTGTGGTCAGGCATATTCGCCATAGGCATTTGCTGCGCAGGGAGCAGCCTGCCACTGTTGCAGGCAGGTAAAAATTTAGGGCAATGACCCACGTGTGCAGGACAATTGATTTGCTGATTTGTGGCAGAGTTTTCGAGCTCTTACTCCTAAATCCTGCCATAGCATGGCTGCACGGCTGGGTGGTCCCCCCCTGGTAGTCGATGTCTTTCCTGGGTTTGGGGTCAGGCATAGTCGACATAGGCTGGTCCTGACTAGGAAGCAGCCTGCCACTGCTGCAGGCAGGTAAAAACTTAGGGCATTGACCCACGGGTGCAGGACAACTGATTTGCTGAGTTGATGCAGAGGGGCCTAGATCTGACTCCTAAATCCCGTCAGAGCATGGCTGCATGGAAGAGTGGTCCCCCACCCCCACGAGTCACAAGTGGTTCCTTGGTTTGTGGTCAGGCATAGTCGCCATAGGCTGGTCCAGTGCAGGGAGCAGCCCGCCCCTGCTGCAGGCAGGTAAAAACCTAGGGCATTGACCCACGGGTGCAGGACAATTGATTTGCAGAGCTGTGGCAGAGGGGCCTAGATCTGACTCCTAAATCTGACCAGAGCATTGCTGCCTACCTGGGTGGCCTGGCATCCACGGTAATCACAAGTGGGTCCTGGTTTTGGGGTCAGGCATATTCGCCAAAGGCTGTTCCTGATTATGAAGCAGCCCGCCACTTCTGTAGACAGGTAAAAACTTAGCAAAATTGACCCACTTGTGCAGGACAACTGATTTGCTGAGTTGTGGCAGAGAGGCCTAGATCTGACTCCTAAATCCGACCAGAGCATGACTGCACGGCAGGGTGGTGCCCCACCCCCAGTAGTCACAAGTGGGTCCTGGGTTTGGAGTCAGGCATAGTCGACATAGGCTGGTCCTGTGCAGGGAGCATCCCGCCAGTGCTTCAGGCAGGTAAAAACTTAGGGCATTGCCCCACTGGTGCAGGTCAATTGATTTGCTGAGTTGTGGCAGAGGGGCCTAGATCTGACTCCTAAATTCCGCCAGAGCGTGGCTGTCCAGCTGGTTGTCCCTGCCCCTCCGGAAGACACAAGTCGGTCCTGGGTTTGGGATCACGCATAGTCGCCATAGGCTGGTCCCGTGCAGGGAGCAACCCGCCACTTCTGCAGGCATATAAAAACTTAGTGCATTGTCCCAAGTATGCGGGACAATTGATTTGCTGAGTTATGGGAGAGGGGCCTTGATCTGACTCCTAAATCCCACCAGAGCGTGGCTGCCGGTCTGGGTGGCTGCACCCTACCGGGAGTCGCAAGTGGGTCCTTGGTTTGGTGTCAGGCATAGTTGCCATAGGCTGTTCCTGCACAGGGAGCAGCCCGCCACTGCTGCAGGCAGGTAAAAACTTAGGGCATTGACCCACATATGCAGGACAACTGGTTTGCTGAGTTGTGTCAGAGGGGCCTAAATCTGACTCCTAAATCCTGCCAGAGCGTGTCTGTCAGCTCGTGGCCCGCCACCCTCCAGGTAGACCCAAGTGGGTCCTGGCTTTGAGGTCAGGCATCGTCAGCATAGGCTCGTCCTGCTCAGGGAGCAGTCCGCCACTACTGCAGGCACGCAAAAACTTAGGGCATTGAAACACAAGTGCAGGACAATTGATTTGCTGAATTGTGGCAGAGGGTCCTAGATTGGACTCGTAAATCCCTCAAGAGTTGGCTGCCAGGCTGGGTGGACCCGCCACCCCAGTAGTCACAAGTGGGTCCTGGGTTTGGGGTCAGGCATAGTCGCCAGAGGCTGGTCCTGCGAAGGGAGCAGCCTGCCATTGCTGCAGGCAGGTAAATAATGGGAGCATTGACCCACAGGTGAAGGACAATTGATTTGCTGAGTTGTGGCAGAGGGACCTAGATCTGACTCCTAAATCCTGCCAGATTGTGGCTGCTGGACTGGTTGGCCGCGCCCCCTCGGTAGTCGCAAGTGGGTCCTGGCTTTGGGGTCAGGTATACTCACCATAGGCGGTTCATGAGCAGGGAGCTGCCTGCCACTGCTGTATGCAGGTAAAAATTTAGGGCATTGACCCACGGTTGCAGGACAATTGATTTGCTGAGTTGTGGCAGAGGGTCCTAGATCTGACTCCTAAATCCCGCCAGAGCATGACTGCATGGCAGGGTGGTCCCCCCATCCCTGGTAGTCACAAGTGGTTACTGGGTTTGGGGTCAGGCATAGTCACCATAGGCTGGTCCTGAGAAGGAAGCAGCCCGCCACTGCTGCAGGCAGTAAAAACTTAGGGCATTGGCCCACCTGTGCAGGACAACTGATTTGCTGAGTTGTGGCAGAGGGGCTTGGATCTGATTCCTAAATCACGCCAGAGCGTGGCTGCCAGGCTGGTTGGCCTTGCCCCCAACCCGTAGTCGCAAGTGAGTCTTGGTTTTTGTGGTCAGGCATAGTCGACATAGGCTGGTCCTGCGCAGGGAGTAGCCCGCCCTGCTGCAGGCAAGTAAAAACTTATGGCATTGACCCACGGATGCAGGACAATTGATTTGCTGAGTTGTGGCAGAGGAGCCTAGATCTTACTCCTAAATCCCGCAAAAGCATGGCTGCCCAGCTCGCTGGCCCCGCCTCCAAGGTAGTCACAAGTGGGTCCTGGGTTTCAGGTCAGGCATAGTCGCCATAGGCTGGTCCTGAGCACGGAACAGCCCGCCACGGCTTCAGGCTGGTAAAAACTTAGGGCATTTACCCACGTGTCCAGGACAACTGTTTTGCTGATTTGTGGCAGAGGTTCCGAGATCTCACTCCTAAATCCCGCCAGAGCGTGGCTGCCTGGCTGGGTGGCCCCGCCCCACCAGAGTCACAAGTGTGTCCTGGTTTGTGGTCAGGCATAGTCGCCGTAGGCAGGTACTGCGCAGGGAGCAGCCTGCCACTGTTGCAGGCAGGTAAAAATTTAGGGCATTGACGCAAGTGTGCAGGACAATTGATTTGCTGAGTTGTGGCAGAGGGGCCTAGATCTGACTCCTAAATCCCACCAGAGCATGGCTGCCCAGCTGGGTGGCCTCGCATCCACGGTAATCACAAGTGGGTCCTGGGTTTGATGTCAGGCATAGTCGCCAAATGCTGGTCCTGAGTATGAAGCAGCCCGCCACTTCTCCAGGCAGGTAAAAACTTAGGGAATTGACCCACATGTGCAGGAGAAATGATTTGCTGAGTTGTGGCAGAGGGGCCTAGATCTGACTCCTAAATCCCGCAAGAGCATGGCTGCCCAGCTGGGTGGCCTTGCCCCCCCCCTGGAGTCGCAAGTGGGTCCTGGGTTTGTGGTCAGGCATAGTCAACATAGGCTAGTCCTGCGCAGGGAGCAGCCCGCCCCTGCTGCAGACAGGTAAAATCTTAGGGCATTGACCCACGTGTGCAGGACAATTGATTTGCTGAGTTGTGGCAGAGGGGCCTAGATCTGACTCCTAAATCTCGCCAGAGCATGGCTGCACCGCTGTGTGGTCCCCCACCCCCAGTAGTCACAAGTGGTTCCGGGGTTTGGGGTCAGGCATAGTCGCCATAGGCTGGTCCTGAGTAGGAAGCAGCCTGTCACTGCTGCAGGCAGGTTAAAAATTAGGGCATTGACCCATGTGTGCAGGACAACTTATTTGCTGAGTTATGGCAGAGGGGCCTAGATCTGACTCCTAAATCCCGCCAGAGCATGGCTGCCCAGCTGGGTGGCCCCGCCTCCACAGTAGTCACAAGTGGGTCCTGGGATTCAGGTCAGGCATAGTCACCATAGGTTGGTCCTGAGCACAGAGCAGCCCACCATGGCTGCAAGCAAGTAAAAACTTAGGGCATTGCCTCACGGGTCCAGGACAACTGATTTGCTGAGTTGTGGCAGAGGAGCCTAGATCTGACTCCTAAATCCTGCCACAGCGTGGCTGCCTGGCTGGGTGGAGCCGCCCCCCCAGAGTTGCAAGTGTGTCCTGGGTTTGTGGTCAGGCATAGTCAACATAGGCAGGTACTTCGCAGGGAGCAGCCTGCCACTGTTGCAGGCAGGTAAAAATTTAAGGCATTGACACAAGTGTGCAGGACAATTGATTTGCTGATTTGTGGTAGAGTTTTCGAGATCTTACTCCTAAATTGAGCCATAGCGTGGCTGCACGGCTGGGTGGTCGCCACCCCCCCCCCGGTATTTGATGTCGTTCCTGGGTTTGGGGTCAGGCATAGTCGACATAGGCTGGTACTGACATAGCCTGCCACTGCTGCAGGTAGGTAAAAACTTAGGGCATTGACCCACGGGTGCAGGACAACTGATTTGCTGAGTTGTGGCAGAGGGGCCTAGATATGACTCCTAAATCCCACCAGAGCATGGCTGCCCAGCTGGGTGGCCCCGCCTCCACGGTAGTCACAAGTGGGTCCTGGGATTCTGGTCAGGCATAGTCGCCATAGGTTGGTCCTGAGCACGGAGCAGCCCACGACGGCTGCAGGCAGGTAAAATCTTAGGGCATTGACCCACAGTTCCAGGACAACAGATTTGCTGAGTTGTGGCAGAGGGGCCTAGATCTGACTCCTAAATCCCACCAGAGCGTGGCTGCCTGGCTGGTTGGCCACGCCCCCCCCAGGAGTTGCAAGTGTGTCCTGGGTTTGTGGTCAGGCACAGTCGCCATAGGCTGGTCCTGCACAGGGAGCAGCCCGCCACTGTTGCAGGCAGGTAAAAATTTAGGGCATTGAACCATGGATGCAGGAAAATTGATTTGCTGATTTGTGGCAGAAGTTTCGAGATCTCACTCTTAAAACCCGCATTAGCGTGGCTGCACGGCTGGGTGGTCCCCCATGCCAGGTAGTCACAAGTGCTTCCTGGGTTTGGGGTCAGGTATAGTCGCCATAGTCTGGTCCTGACTAGGAAGCAGCTGCCACTGTTGCAGGCAGGTAAAAACTTAGGGCATTGACCCATGTGTGCAGGACAACTGATTTGCTGAGTTGTTGCAGAGGGGCCTATATCTGAATCCTAAATCCCGCCAGAGTGTGGCTTCCCAGCTGGTTGGCCTTGACCCCTACCCGGAGTCACAAGTGGGTCCTGGGTTTGTGGTCAGGCATAGTCGCCATAGGATGGTCCTGTGCAGGGAGCAGCCCACCCCTGCTGCAGGCAGGTAAAAACTTAGGGCATTGACCCACGGGTGCAGGACAATTGATTTGCTGAGTTGTGGCAGAGGGGCCTAGATCTGACTCCTACATCCAGCAAGAGCATGGCTGCCCAGCTGGGTGGCCCTGCCTCCACGGTAGTCACAAGTGGGTCCTGGGTTTCAGGTCAGGCATAGTCGCCATAGGCTTGTCCTGAGCACGGAGCAACCCACCATGGCTGCAAGCAGGTTAAAACTTAGGGCATTGACCCACGGGTCCAGGACAACTGTTTTGCTGATTTGTGGCAGAGGTTCCGAGATCTCACTCCTAAAACCCGCCATATCGTGGCTGCACAGCTGGGTGTTACCCCCCTCCCCAGTAGTCGCATGTCGTTCCTGGGTTTGGGGTCAGGCATAGTCACCATGGGCTGGTCCTGAGTAGGAATGAGCCTGCCAATGCTGCAGGCAGGTAAAAACTTAGGGCATTGACCCACGTGTGCCGGACAACTTATTTGCTGAGTTGTGGCAGAGGGGCCTAGATCTGACAACTAAATCCCTCCAGAGCATGGCTGCCCAGCTGGGTGGCCCCGCCTCCTCAGTAGTCACAAGTGGGTTCTGGGATTCAGGTCAGGCAGAGTCGCCCTAGGTTGGGCCTGATCACGGAGCAGTCCACCACGGCTGCAAGCAGGTAAAAACTTAGGGCATTGACCCACGGGTCCAGGACAACTGATTTGCTGAGTTGTGGCAGAGGGGCCTAAATCTGACTCCTAAATCCCGCCAGAGCGTGGCTGCCTGGGTGGGTGGGCCTGCCCCCCCTGAGTCGCAAGTGTGTCCTGGGTTTGTGGTCAGGCATATTCGCCATAGGCAGTTGCTGCGCAGGGAGCAGCCTGCCACTGTTGCAGGCAGGTAAAAATTTAGGGCAATGACCCACGTGTGCAGGACAATTGATTTGCTGATTTGTGGCAGAGTTTTCGAGCTCTTACTCCTAAATCCAACCATAGCATGGCTGCACGGCTGGGTGGTCCCCCCCAGTAGTCACATGTCGTTCCTGGGTTTGGGGTCAGGCATAGTCGACATAGGCTGGTCCTGACTAGGAAGCAGCCTGCCACTGCTGCAGGCAGGTAAAAACTTAGGGCATTGACCCACGGGTGCAGGACAATTGATTTGCTGAGTTGTGGCAGAGGGGCCTAGATCTGACTCCTAAATTCCGCCAGAGAGTGGCTGTCTGGCTGGTTGTCCCCGCCCCTCCGGTAGACACAAGTCGGTCCTGGGTTTGGGGTCAGGCATAGTCGCCATAGGCTGGTCCTGTGCAGCGAGCAACCTGCCACTTCTGCAGGCATATAAAAACTTAGGACATTGACCCATGTATGCAGGACAATTGTTTTGCTGAGTTATGGGAGAGGGGCCTAGATCTGACTCCTAAATCCCGCCAGAGCGTGGCTGCCGGGCTGGGTGGCCCCGCCCTACCAGGAGTCGCAAGTGGGTCCTTGGTTTGGTGTCAGGCATAGTCGCCATAGGCTGTTCCTGCACAGGGAGCAGCCCGCCACTGCTGCAGGCAGGTAAAAACTTAGGGCATTGACCCACATATGCAGGACAACTGGTTTGCTGAGTTGTGTCAGAGGGGCCTAGATCTGACTCCTAAATCCCGCCAGAGCATGTCTGGCAGCTCGTGGCCCCACAACCCCCCAGGTAGTTCCAAGTGGGTCCTGGCTTTGAGGTCAGGCATCGTCAGCATAGGCTGGTCCTGCTCAGGGAGCAGTCCGCCACTACTGCAGGCACTTAAAAACTTAGGGCATTGAAACACATGGGCAGGACAATTTATTTGCTGAGTTGTGGCAGAGGGGCCTAGATCAGTCTCCTAAATCCCTCAAGAGTCTGGCTGCCAGGCTGGGTGGACCCGCCCCCCTGGTAGTCGCAAGTAGGTCCTGGGTTTGGGGTCAGGCATAGTCACCATAGGCTGGTCCTGCGAAGGGAGCAGCCTGCCATTGCTGCAGGCAGGTAAATAATGAGAGCATTGACCCACGTGTGCAGGACAATTGATTTGCTGAGTTGTGACAGAGGGGCCTAGATCTGACTCCTAAATCCCACCAAAGCATGCCTGCCGGGCTGGGTGGCCCCGCCCTACAGGGAGTCGCAAGTGGGTCCTTGGTTTTGTTGTCAGGCATAGTCGCCATAGGCTGTTCCTGCACAGGGAACCGACCCCCACTCCTGCAGGCAGGTAAAAACTTAGGGAATTGACCCACGTGTGCAGGACAACTGGTTTGCTGAGTTGTGGCAGAGGGGCCTAGAGCTGACTCCTAAATCCCGTCAGAGCGTGGCTGCCTGGCTGGGTGGCAATGCCATCCCGGGAGTCGCAAGTGGTTCCTGGGTTTGATGTCAGGCATAATCGCCAAAGCTGGTCCTGAGTATGAAACAGCCCGCCACTTCTGCAGGCAGGTAAAAACTTAGGGAATTGACCCACGTGTGCAGGCCAACTGATTTGCTGAGTTGTGAGAGAGGGACCTAGATCTGACTCCTAAATACCGCCAGAGTGTGGCCGCCCGCCTGGGTGGCCTTGCACCTCCGGGAGTCGCAGTGAGTCCTGGGTTTGGGGTCAGGCATAATTGACATAGGCTGGTCCTGTGCAGGGAGCATCCCGCAAGTGCTGCAGGCAGGGAAAAACTTAAGGCATTGACCCACTGGTGCAGGACAATTGATTTGCTGAGTTGTGGCAGAGGGGCCTAGATCTGACTCCTAAATTCCGCCAGAGCGTGGCTGCCTGGCTGGGTGTCCCCACCCCTCCGGTAGTCACAAGTCGGTCCTGGGTTTTGGATCAGGCATAGTCGCCATAGGCTGGTCCTGTGCAGGGAGCAACCCACCAGTTCTGCAGGCAAAAAAAAAAACTTAGGGCATTGACCCAATTATGCAGGACAATTTATTTGCTGAGTTTTGGCAGAGGGGCCTAGACATGACTCCTATATCCTGCCAGAGCGTGGCTGCCAGGCTGGGTGGCCCCGCCCTACCGGGAGTAGCAAGTGGTTCCTTCGTTTGGTGTCAGGCATAGTCGCCATAGGCTGTTCCTGCACAGGGAGCAGCCCGCCACTGCTGCAGGCAGTTAAAAACTTAGGGCATTGACCCACATGTGCAGGACAATTGATTTCCTAAGTAGTGGCAGAGGGGCCTAGATCTGACTCCTAAATCCAGCCAGAACGTGTCTGGTAGCTCGTGGCCCCACAACCCCCCAGGTAGTCCCAAGTGGGTCCTGGCTTTGGGGTCAGGAATCATCACCATAGGCTGGTCCTGCTCAGGGAGCAGCCCGCCACTACTGCAGGCACGTAAAAACGTAGGGCATTGAAACACATGTGCAGGACAATTGATTTGCTGAGTTGTGGCAGAGGGGCCTAGATCGGACTCCTAAATCCCTAAGGAGTCTGCCTGCCAGGCTGGGTCGACCCGCCCCCCCTGGTATTCGCAAGTGGGTCCTGGGTTTGGGGTCAGGCATCATCGCCATAGGCTGGTCCTGCGAAGGGAGCAGCCTGCCATTGCTGCAGGCAGGTAAATAATGAGAGCATTGACCCAAGGGTGCAGGACAATTGATTTGCTGAGTTGTGGCAGAGGGGCTTAGATCTGACTCCTAAATCCTGCCTGATCGTGGCTGCCCGACTTGGTGGCCCTGCCCCCTCGGTAGTCGCAAGTGGGTCCTGGGTTTGGGGTCAAGTATACTCACCATAGGCTGGTCATGCGCAGGGAGCAGCCCACCACTACTGCAGGCACGTAAAAACTTAGGGCATAGACCCACGGGTGCAGGACTATTGATTTGCTGAGTTGTGGTAGGGGGTCGTAGATCTGACTTCTAAATCCCGCCAGAGCGTGGCTGCACTGCAGGATGGTCCCCCACCCCTGGTAGTCACAAGTGGTTCCTGGGTTTGGGGTCAGGCATAGTCGCCATAGGCTGGTCCTGTGTAGGAAGCAGCCTGACACTGCTGCAGGAAGGTAAAAATTTAGGGCATTGACCCACACGTCCAGGACAACTGATTTGCTGAGTTGTGGCAGAGGGGCCTAGATCTGACTCCTAAATCCCGCCAGAGCTTGGCTGCCTGGCTGGGTGGCCCCGCCCCCCCAGGAGTTGCAAGTGGGTCCTGGGTTTGGGGTCAGGCACACTCACCATAGGCTGGTCCTGCGCAGGCAGCAGCCCGCACCTGCTGCAAGCAGGTAAAAACTTAGGGCATTACCCACGGGTGCAGGACAATTGTTTGCTGAGTTGTGGTCAAGGAGCCTAGATCTGACTCCTAAATCCCGCCACAGCGTGACTGCCCAGCTGGGTGGCCCCTCCACCAAACTAGTCGCAAGTGACTTCTGGGTTTGGGGTCAGACATAGTCGTCATAGGCTGGTCCTGCGCAGGGAGCAGCCTGCCACAGATCCAGGCAGGCATCTTGACCCACGGGTGCAGGACAATTGATTTGCTGAGTTGTGGCAGAGGGGCCTAGATCTGACTCCTAAATCCCGCCAGAGCTTGGCTGCCTGGCTGGGTGGCCCTGCCCCCCCAGGAGTCGCAAGTGGGTCCTGGGTTTGGGGTAAGGCACATTCACCATAGGCTGGTCCTGTGCAGGGAGCAGCGCACACCTGCTGCAAGCAAGTAAAAACTTAGGGCATTACCCACGGGTGCAAGACAATTGTTTGCTGAGTTGTGGTCGAGGAGCCTAGATCTGACTCCTAAATCCTGCCACAGCATGACTGCCCGGCTTGGTGGCCCCTCCACCAAACTAGTCGCAAGTGGCTTCTGGGTTTGGGGTCAGACATAGTCGCCATAGGCTGGTCCTGCGCAGGGAGCAGCCTGCCACAGATCCAGGCAGGTATCTTGACCCACGGGTGCAGGACAATTGATTTGCTGAGTTGTGGCAGAGGGGTCTAGATCTGACTCCTAAATCCAGCCAGAGCGAGGCGGCCCGGCCTGGTGACCCACCACCCTGGTAGTTGCAAGTGGGTCCTGGGTTTGGGGTCAGGCATAGTCGCTGTAGGCTGGTCATGCTCAGGGAGCAGCCCGCCACTGCTGCAGGCAGTTAAAAACTTAGGGCATTGACCCACGGGTGCAGGACAATTGATTTGCTGAATTGTGGCAGAGGGAACTAGATCTGACTCCTAAACCCCACCAGGGCGTGGCTGCACGGCTGGGTGGTCCCCGACCCCTGGTAGTCACAAGTGGTTCCTGGGTTTGGGGTCAGGCATAGTCGCCATAGACTGGTCCTGAGTAGGAAGCAGCCTGACACTGCTGCAGGAAGGTAAAATCTTAGGGCATTGACCCACGTGTCCAGTACAACTGATTTGCTGTGTTGTGGCAGAGGGGCCTAGATCTGACTCCTAAATTCTGCCAGAGCACGGCTGCCCAGCTGGGTGGCCCTGCCACCCCGGGAGTCGCAAGTCGGTCCTAGGTTTTGGGTCAGGCATAGTTGCCATAGGCTGGTCCTGTGAAGGGAGCAAATTGCCACTGCTTCAGACAGGTTAAATCATAGGGCATTAACCCACAGCTGAAGGACAACTGATTTGCTTAGTTGTGGCAGAGGGGCCTAGATCTGACTCCTAAATCCTGCCAGAGCGTGGCTGACTGGCTGGTTGGCCTTGGCCTTGCGCCCCCCCCAGAGTCTCAAGTGGGTCCTGGGTTTGTGGTCAGGTATAGTCGCCATAGGCTGGTCCTGCGCAGGGAACAGCCCGCCCCTGCTGCAGGCAGGTAAAAACTTAGGGCATTGACCCAAGGTTGCAGGACAATTGATTTGCTGAGTTGTGGCAGAGGGGCCTAGATCTGACTCCTCAATCCCGCCAGAGCATGGATGCCCAGCTGGGTGGCCCCTCCTCCACGGTAGTCACAAGCGGGTCCTGGGTTTCGGTCAGGCATATTCACCACAGGCTGGTCCTGAGCACGAAGCAGCCTGCCACGGCTGCAGGCAGGTAAAAACTTAGGGCATTGACCCACGGGTCCAGGACTAATGATTTGTTGAGTTGTGGCAATGGGGCCTAGATCTGACTCCTAAATCCCGCCAGAGTGTGGCTGCCTGGCTGGGTGGCCCCGCCCCCCCAAGAGTTGCAAGTGTGTCCTGGTTTTGTGGTCAGGCATAGTCGCCATAGGCAGTTCCTGTGCAGGGAGCAGCCTGCCACTGCTGCAGGCAGGAAAAATCTTACGGCATTTACCCACGTGTGCAGGACAATTGATTTCCTGATTTGTGGCAGAGGTTCTGAGATCTCACTCCTAAATCCCGCCATAGCGTGGCTGCACGGCTGGGTGTCCCCCCCCCCCGGTTGTCGCATGTCGTTCCTGGGTTTGGGGTCAGGCTTAGTCTCCATAGGCTCGTCCTGAGTAGGAAGCAGCCCGCCACTGCTGCAGGCAGGTAAAAACTTAGGTCATTGACCCACGGGTGCAGGACAACTGATTTGCTGAGTTGTGGCAGAGGGGCCTAGATCTGACTCCTAAACCTCGCCAGAGCGTGGCTGCCTGGCTGGTTGGCATTGCCACACCAGGAGTCTCAATTGGGTCCTGGGTTTGGGTCAGGCATAGTCGCCATAGGATGGTCCTGTGCAGGGAACAGCCCGGCCCTGCTGCAGGCAGGTAAAAACTTAGGGCATTTACCCATGGGTGCAGGAGAATTGATTTGCTGAGTTGTGGCAGAGGGGCCTAGATATGACTCCTAAATTCTGCCAGAGCATGGCTGCCCGGCTGGGTGAACCTACCATCCCAGGAGTCGCAAGTGAGTCATGGATTTGGGTCAGGTATAGTCGGCATAAGCTGGTCCTGCGCAGGGAGTAGCCCACCACTGCTGCAGGCAGGTAAAAACTTAGAGCATTGACCCACGTGTGCAGGACAACTGATTTGCTCTGTTTTGGCAGAGGGGCCTAGATCTGACTCCTAAATCCCACCGCAGTGTGGCTGCCCTTCTGGGTGGCCCCGCCTCCCTGGTATTCGCAAGTGGTTCATGGGTTTGGGGTCAGTCATAGTCGCCATAGGCTGGTCATGCACAGGGAGCAGCCCGCCACTGCTGCATACAGGTAAAAACTTAGGGCATTGAGCCAGGAGTGCAGGACATTTGATTTGCTGAGTTGTGGCAGAGAGGCCTAGATCTGACTCCTAAATCCCGCCAGAGCATGGCTGCCCAGCTGGTTGACCTCGCCCCTCATGGAGTCGCAAGTGGGTCCGTGGTTTGGGGTCAGGCATAGGTGCCATAGGCTGATCCTCTGCAGGGAGCAGCCCGCCCCTCTGCAGGCAGGGAAAAACTTAGGGCATTAAACCACGAGTGCAGGACATTGGATTTGCTGAGTTGTGGCAGAGGGGCCTAGATCTGACTCCTAAATTGCGCTAGAGCTTGGCTGCCCAGTTGGGCAGTCCCGGCCCAATGGTAGTCGCAAGTGGGTCCTTTGTTTGGGGTCAGGCATCATCGCCATAGTCTGGTCCTGAGTAGGAAGCAGCCCATCACTGCTGCATGCAGGTAAAACTTAGGGAATTGACCCACGTGTGCAGGACAACTGATTTGCTGAGTTGTGGCAGAGGGGCCTAGATCTGACTCCTAAATTCCGCCAGAGCATGGCTGCATGTCAGAGTGGTCCCCCACCCCCGGGAGTCACAAGTGGTTCCTTGGTTTGTGGTCAGGCATAGTCGCCATAGGCTGTTCCCGCACAGGGAGCAGCCCACCACTTCTGCAGGCAGGTAAAAACTTAGGGCATTGACCCACGGGTGCAGGACAACTGATTTGCTGAGTTGTGGCACAGGGGCCTAGATCTGACTCCTAAATCCCACCCGAGCATGGCTACCTGGCTGGGTGTCCCTGCCCCTCCGATAGTCACAAGTCGGTCCTGGGTTTGGGGTCAGGCATAGTCGCCATAGGCTGGTCCTGTGCAGGGAGCAACCTGCCACTTCTGCAGGCATGTAAATCTTAGGGCATTGACCCACGTGTGCCGGACAATTGATTTGCTGAGTTGTGTCAGAGGGGCCTAGATCTGACTCCTAAATTTCGGGAGAGGGAGTCTGGCAGCTCAGTGGCTCTGCACCCCCCAGGTAGTCACAAGTCAGTCCTGGGTTTGGTGTCAGGCATAGTCGCCATAGTCTGGTCCTGCACATGGATCAGCCTGCCACGGCTGCAGGCAGATAAAAACTTAGGGCATTCACCCACGGGTGCAGAACAATTGATTTGCTGAGTTGTGGCAGAGGGGCCTAGATCTGACTCCTATATCCCGCCAGAGCATGGCTGTCTGGATGGGTGGCCCCGCCCTCCCAGGAGTCGCAAGTGGGTCCTGGGTTTGGGGTCAGGAATACTCGCCATAGGCTGGTCCTGCGCAGGCAGCAGCCCCCAACTGCTGCAGGGAGGTAAAAACTTAGGGCATTGGCCCACGGGTGCAGGACAATTGATTTCTTGAGTTGTGGCAGAGGAGCCCAGATCTGACTCCTAAATACCGCCAGAGCGTGACTGCCTGGCTGGGTGGCCCCACCACCACACTAGTCGCAAGTGGGTTCTGGGTTTGGGGTCAGTCATAGTCGCCATAAACTGGTCCTGTGAAGTGAGCAGCCCGCCACAGATCCAGGCAGGTAAATACTTAGGGTATGGACCCACATGTGCAGGACAATTGATTTGCTGAGTTGTGTCGGAGGGGCCTAGATCTGACTCCTAAATCCCGCCAGAGTGAGGCGTCCCGGCTGGGTGCCCCCCCCCCCAGTAGTCACAAGTGGGTCCTGGGTTTGGGGTCAGGCATAGTCGCCATAGGCTGCTCCTGAATATGAAGCAGGCTGCCACTTCTACAGGCAGGCAAAAACATAGGACATTGACCCACGGATGCAGGACAATTTATTTGCTGAGTTGTGACAGAGGGGCCTAGATCTGACTCCTAAATCCTGCCAGATTGTTGCTGCCTGGCTGGGAGGCCCCGCCCACCCGGGAGTGGAAAGTGGGTCCTGGGTTTGTGGTCAGGCATAGTTGCCATAGGCTGGTCCTGTGCAGGGAGCAGCCCACCACTGCTGCAGGGAGTTAAAAACTTAGGGCATTGACCCATGGGTGCAGGACAATTGATTTGCTAAGTTGTGGCAGAGGGGCCAAGATCTGACTCCTAAATCCTGCCAGAGCGTGTCTGTCTTCTCGTGGCCCAGCAGCACCCAGGTAGTCCCAAGTGGGTCCTGGGTTTGGCGTCAGGCAACGTCGCCATAGGCTGTTCCTGCTCAGGGAGCTGCCCGCCACTACTGCAGGCAGGTAAAAACTTAGGGCATTGACCCATGTGTGCAGGAAAATTGATTTGCTGAGTTGTGGCAGAAGGGCCTAGACCTGTCTCCTAAATCCCTCAAGAGTCTGGCTGCCAGGCTTGTTGGGCCCCGCACCCCCGGTAGTGGCAAGTGGGTCCTCGGTTTTGTGTCAGGCATATTCGCCATAGGCTGGTCCTGTGAAGGGAGCTGTCTGCCACTGCTGCAGGCAGGTAAATACTTAGGGCATTGACCCACGGGTGCAGGAAAATTGATTTGCTGATTTGTGGCAGAGGGGCCTACATGTGACTCCTTAATCCTGCCAGATCGTGGCTGACAGACTGGGCGGCCCCACCCCCATGGTAGTCGCAAGTGAGTCCTGGGTTTGGGTTCAGGTATAGTCACCATAGGCTGGTCATGCGCAGGGAGCAGCCCGCCACTTCTGTATCCAGGTAAAAACTTAGGGCATTGACACATGGGTGCAGGACAATTGATTTGCTGAGTTGTGGCAGAGGGGCCTAGATCTGACTCCTAAATCCCGCCAGAGCGTGGCTGCACGACAGGGTGGTTCCCCACCCCCGGTAGTCACAAGTGGTTCCTGGGTTTGGGGTGAGGCATAGTCGACATAGGCTGGTCCTGAGTAGGAAGCAGCCTGCCACTGCTGCAGGCAGGTAAAAACTTAGGGCATTGACCCATGGGTGAAGGTCAACTGATTTGTTGAGTTGTGGCAGAGGGGCCTAGATCTGACTCCTAAATCCCGCCAGAGCATGGCTGCCCGGCTGGTTGGCCTTGCCCCCCCTCCCCCACGGAGTTGCAAGTGGGTCCTGGGTTTGTGGTCAGGCATAGTCGACATAGGCTGTTCCTGCACAGGGAGCAGCCCTCCCCTGCTGCAGGCAGGTAAAACTCACGGCACTGACCCACGGGTGCAGGACAATTGATTTGCTGAGTTGTGTAAGAAGAGCCTAGATCTGACTCCTAAATCCTGGCACAGGGAGACTGGCAGCTCAGTGGCTCCGCACCACCCCCCGGTAGTCCCAAGTTGGTCTTGGGTTTGGTGTCACACATAGTCACCACTGTCTGGTCCTGCGCATGGATCAGCCCACCACTGCTGCAGGCAGATAAAAACTTAGGGCATTCACCCATGGGTGCAGAACAATTGATTTGCTGAGTTGTGGCAGAGGGGCCTAGATCTGACTCCTATATCCCGCCAGAGCATGACTGCCCGGCGGGTTGGCCCCGCCACCACACTAGTCGCAAGTGGGTTCTGGGTTTGGGGTCAGACATAGTCGCCATAAGCTGGTCCTGCGCAGGGAGCAGCCCACCACAGATCCTGGCAGGTAAAAACTTAGGGAATTGACCCACGGTTGCAGGACAACTGATTTGATGAGTTGTGGCAGATGGGCCTAGATCTGATTCCTAAATCCTGCCAGAGCATTGCTGATCGTCTGGGTGGCCTTGCACCCACGGGAGTTGCAAGTGGGTCCTGGGTTTGGGGTCAGGCATATTCGACATAGGCTGGTCCTGCGCAGGGAGCATCCCGCCAGTGCTGCAGGGAGGTAAAAATTTAGGGCATTGACCCATGGGTGCAGGACAATTGATTTGCTGAGTTTTGGCAGAGGGACCTAGACCTGACTCCTAAAACATGCCAGAGCATGGCAGACTGGCTGGGTGGCCCCGCGCCCCCAGGAGTTGCAAGTGTGTCCTGGGTTTGTGGTCAGGCATAGTCGCCATAGGCAGGTCCTGCACAGGGAGAAGCCCGCCATTGCTGCAGGCAGGTAAAAATTTAGGGCATTGACCCACTGGTGCAGGACAATTGATTTGCTGATTTGTGGCAGAATTTCCGAGATCTGACTCCTAAATCCCGCCATAGCATGGCTGCATGGCTGGGTGGTCTCCCCCCCCCCGGTAGTCGCATGTCGTTCCTGGGTTTGGGGTCAGGCATAGTTGCCATAGGCTGGACCTGAGTAGGAAGCAGCCTGCCACTGCTGCAGGCAGGTAAAAACTTAGGGCATTGACCCACGTGTGCAGGACAACTGATTTGCTTAGTTGTGGCAGAGGGGCCCAGATCTGACTCCTGTATCCTGCCAGAGCATTCCTGCCTGGATGGGTGGCCCCGCCCTCCTGGGAGTCGCAAGTGGGTCCTGGGTTTGATGTCAGGCATACTCGCCATAGGCTGGTCCTGCACAGACAGCAGCCCGCAACTGCTGCAGGGAGGTAAAAACTTAGGGCATTGACCCACATGTGCAGTACAATTGATTTTCTGAGTTGTGGCAGAGAGGCCTAGATCTGACTCCTAAATCCTGCCAGAGCATGGATACATGACAGGGTGTTCCCCCACCCCCGGTAGTCACAAGGTGTTCCTGGGTTTGTGGTCAGGCATAGTCGCCATAGGCTGGTCCTGAGTAGGATGCAGCCTGCCACTGCTGCAGGCAGGTAAAAACTTAGGGCATTGACCCACGTGTGCAGGACAACTGATTTGCTGATTTGTGGCAGAGGGGCCTAGATCTGACTCCTAAATCCCACCAGAGCGTGGCTGTCTGGGTGGTTGGCCTTGCCCCCCCGCCCCCGGAGTCGCAAGTGGGTCCTAGGTTTGTGGTCAGGCATAGTCTCCATAGGCTGGTCCTGCGCAGGGTGCAGCCCACCACTACTAAAGGCACGTAAAAACTTAGGCCATTGACCCACGGGTGCAGGACAATTGATTTGCTGAGTTGTGGCAGAGGGGCCTAGATCTGACTCCTAAATCCCGCCAGAGCATGGCTGCCCAGCTGTGTGGCCCTGCCTCCATGGTAGACAAAAGTGGTTCCAGTGTTTCCGGTCAGGCATAGTCACTATAGGCTGGTCCTGTTCTCGGAGCANTCCTAGGTTTGTGGTCAGGCATAGTCTCCATAGGCTGGTCCTGCGCAGGGTGCAGCCCACCACTACTAAAGGCACGTAAAAACTTAGGCCATTGACCCACGGGTGCAGGACAATTGATTTGCTGAGTTGTGGCAGAGGGGTCTAGATCTGACTCCCAAATCCCGCCAGAGCATGGCTGCCCAGCTGTGTGGCCCTGCCTCCATGGTAGACAAAAGTGGTTCCAGTGTTTCCGGTCAGGCATAGTCACTATAGGCTGGTCCTGTTCTCGGAGCAGCCCGCCATGGCTGCAGACAGGTAAAAACTTAGGGCATTGTCCCATGGGTCCAGGACAACTGATTTGCTGAGTTGTGGCAGAGGGGCCTAGATCTGACTCCTAAATCCCGCCAGAGCATGTCTACCCAGCTGGTGTACCTGCCCCTCCAGTAGTCACAAGTCGGTCCTGGTTTAGGGTCAGGCATAGTCGCCATAGGCTGTTCCTGTGCAGGGAGCAACCCACCACTTCTGCAGGCATGTAAAAACTTAGGGCATTGAACCACATGTGCAGGTCAATTGATTTGTTGACTTGTGTCAGAGGGGCCTAGATATGACTGCTAAATCCCAGCAGAGGGAGTCTGGCAGATCAATGGCTCCACACCCCACCGGTAGTCCGAAGTGGGTCCTGGATTTGGTGTCAGGCATAGTCGCGATAGTCTGGTCCTGCATATGGATCAGCCTGCCATGGCTGCAGGCAGATAAAAACTTAGGGGATTCACCCACGGGTGCAGAAAAATTGATTTGCTGAGTTGTGGCAGAGCGGCCTAGACCTGACTCCTATATCCCGCGAGAGCATGGCTGCCTGGATGGGTGGCCCCACCCTCCCCGGACTCGCAAATGGGTCCTATGTTTGGGGTCAGGCATACTCGCCATAGGCTGGTCCTGCACAGGCAGCAGCCCGCAACTGCTGCAGTGAGGTAAAAACTTAGGGCATTGACCCACGTGTGCAGGACAATTGATTTGCTGAGTTGTAGCAGAGGAGCCCAGATCTGACTCCTAAATCCCGCCAGAGCGTGAATGCCTGGCTGGGTGGCCCCGTGACGAAACCAGTCGCAAGTGGGTTCTGGGTTTTGGGGTCAGACATAGTCGCCATAAGGTGGTCCTGCGCAGGGAGTAGCCTGCCACAGATCCAGGCAGGTAAATACTTAGGGTATTGACCCATGTGTGCAGGACAATTGATTTGCTGAGTTGTGGCAGAGGGGCCTATATCTGACTCCTAAATCCCGACAGAGTGAGGGGGCCCAGCTGGGTGCCCCCCCCAGTAGTCGCAAGTGGGTCCTGGGTTTGGGGTCAGGCATAGTCGCCATAGGCTGCTCCTGAGTATGAAGCAGCCCGCCACTTCTACAGGCAGGCAAAAACATAGGGCATTGACCCACGGATGCAGGACAATTTATTTGCTGACTTGTGACAGAGGGGCCTAGATCTGACTCCTAAATCCTGCCAGAGCGTTGCTGCCCAGCTGGGTGGCCCCGCCCCCCTGGGAGTCACAAGTGGGTCCTGGGTTTGGGGTCAGGCATAGTCGCCATAGGCTGGTCCTGAGCAGGGAGCAGCCCGTCACTGCTGCAGGCAGTTAAAAACTTAGGGCATTGACCCATGGGTGCAGGACAATTGATTTGCTAAGTTGTGGCAGAGGGGCCTAGATCTGACTCCTAAATCCCGCCAGAGCATGCCTGGCATCTCGTGGCCCCGCAGCGCCCAGGTAGTACCAAGTGGGTCCTGGGTTTGGGGTCAGGCATCGTCGTCATAGCCTGGTCCTGCTCAGGGAGAAGCCCGACACTACTGCAGGCAGGTAAAAAATTAGGGCATTGACCCACGTGTGCAGGAAAATTGATTTGCTGAGTTGTGGCAGAGGGGCCTAGACCTGACTCCTAAATCCCTCAAGAGTCTGGATGCCAGGCTGTGTAGCCCCGCCCCCCGGTAGTCGCAAGTGGGTCCTGGGAATGGTGTCAGGCATAGTCGCCATAGGATGGTCCTGCGAAGGGAGCCACCTGCCACTGCTGCAGGCAGGAAAATACTTTGGGCATTGACCCACGGTTGCAGAAAAATTGATTTGCTGAGTTGTGGCAGAGGGGCATATATCCGACTCCTAAATCCTGCCAGATCGTGGCTGCCCAACTTGGCTGCCCCGCCTCCCCGGTAGTCGCAAGTGGGTCCTGGGTTTGGGTTCAGGTATAGTCACCATAGGCTGGTCATGCACAGGGAGCAGCCTGCCACTGCTCTGTCCAGGTAAAAACTTAGGGCATTGACCCACGGTTCCAGGACAATTGATTTGCTGAGTTGTGGCAGAGGGGCCTAGATCTGACTCCTAAATCCCGCCAGAGAGTGGCTGCACGACAGGGTGGTCCCCCACCCCTATGTAGTCACAAGTGGTTCCTGGGTTTGGGTTCAGGCATAGTCGCCATATGCTGGTCCTGAGTAGGAAGCAGCCTGCCACTGCTGCAGGCAGGTAAAAACTTAGGGCATTGACCCACGTGTGCAGGACAACTGATTTGTTGAGTTGTGGCAGAGGGGCCTAGATCTGACTCCTAATTCCTGCCAGAGCGTGGCTGTCCGTGTGGTTGGCCTTGCCCCCCCTCCCGGAGTCGCAAGTGGGTCCTGGGTTTGTGGTCAGACATAGGCGCCATAGGCTGTTCCTGCACAGGGAGCAGCCCTCCCCTGCTGCAGGCAGGTAAAAACTTAGGGCATTGACCCATGGGTGCAGGACAATTGATTTGCTGAGTTGTGTCAGAGGAGCCTAGATCTGACTCCTAAATCCCAGCACAGGGAGTCTGGCAGCTCAGTGGCTCCGCACCCCCCTGGTAGTCCCAAGTGGGTCCTGGGTTTGGTGTTACGCATAGTCGCCATAGTCTGGTCCTGCTCATGGATCATCCCACCACTGCTGCAGGCAGATAAAAACTTAGGGCATTCACCCACGTGTGCAGAACAGTTGATTTGCTGAGTTGTGGCAGGGGGGCCACGATCTGACTCCTATATCCCGCCAGAGCATGGCTGGCTGCATGGGTGGCCCCGCCCTCCCAGGAGTCGCATGTGGGTCCTGTGTTTGGGTTCAGGCATACTCACCATAGGCTGTTCCTGCACAGGCAGCAACCCGCAACTGCTGCAGGGAGCTAAAAACTTAGGGCATTGACCCATGGGTGCAATAAAATTGATTTGACGATTTGTGGCAGAATAGCCTAGATCTGACTCCTAAATCCCGCCAGAGTATGACTGCCTGGCGGGTTAGCCCTGCCACCACACTAGTCGCAAGTGGGTTCTGGGTTTGGGGTCAGACAGTCGCCATAGGCTGGTCCTGCGCAGGGAGCAGCCCAACACAGATCCTGGCAGGTAAAAACTTAGGGAATTGACCCATGGTTGCAGGACAACTGATTTGCTGAGTTGTGGCAGAGGGTCCTAGATCTGATTCCTAATGCCAGAGCATTGCTGCCCGTCTGGGTGGCCTTGCACCCCCGGGAGTCGCAAGTGGGTCCTGGGTTTGGGGTCAGTCATATACGATATAGGCTGGTCCTGCGCAGGGAGCATCCCGCCATTGCTGCAGGCAGGTAAAAACTTAGGGCATTGACCCATGGGTGCAGGACAATTGATTTGCTGAGTTGTGGCAAAGGGGCCTAGATCTGACTCCTAAATCCGGCCAGAGCATGGCTGTCCAGCTGGTTGGCCTTGCCCCCCCACCCCGGAGTCGAAGTGGGTCCTGGGTTTGTAGTCAGGCATAGTCTCCATAGGCTGGTCCTGCGCAGGGTGCAGCCCACCACTACTAAAGGCACGTAAAAACTTAGGCCATTGACCCACGGGTGCAGGACAATTGATTTGCTGAGTTGTGACAGAGGGGCCTAGATCTGACTCCTAAATCCCGCCAGAGCATGGCTGTCCAGCTCTGTGGCCCCGCCTCCATGGTAGACACAAGTGGGTCCAGTGTTTCAGGTCAGGCATTGTTGCCATAGGCTGGTCCTGAGCACGGAGCAGCCTGCCACGGCTGCAGGCAGGTAAAACTTAGGGCATTGACCCACGTGTCCAGGTGAACTGATTTTCTGAGTTGTGGCAGAGGGGCCGAGATCTGACTCCTAAATCCCGCCAGAGCATGGCTGACTGGCTGGGTGGCCCTGCCCCCCCAGGAGTTGCAAGTGTGTCCTGGGTTTGTGGTCAGGCATAGTCGCCATAGGCAGGTCCTGTGCAGGGAGCAGCCTACCACTGCTGTAGGCAGGTAAAAATTTAGGACATTGACCCACGGGTGCAGGACAATTGATTTGCTGATTTGTGGGAGAAGTTACTAGATCTCTCTCCTAAATCCCGCCATAGCGTGGCTGCACAGGTGGGTAGTCCCCCCCCCCCCGGTAGTTGCATGTCATTCCTGAGTTTGGGTTCAGGCATAGTCGCCATAGGCTGGTCCTGAGTAGGAAGCAGCCCGCACAGGTAAAAACTTAGGGCATTGACCCACGGGTGCAGGACAACTGATTTGCTGAGTTGTGGCAGAGGGGCCTAGACCTGACTCCTAAATCTCATCAGAGAGTGGCTGCCTGGCTAATTTGGATTGCCACCCCAGGAGTCGCATGTGTGTCCTGGGTTTGCGGTCAGGCATAGTCGCCATAGGCAGGTCCTGTGCAGGGAGCAGCCGGCCACTGCTTCAGGCAGGTAAAAATTTAGGGCATTGACCCACGGGTGCAGAACAATTGATTTGCTGATTTGTGGGAGAAGTTAGGAGACCTCTCTCCTAAATCCTGCCATAGCGTGGCTGCACAGCTGGGTGGTGCTCCCCCCCCCCCCCAGTAGTCGCTTGCCGTTCCTGGGTTTGGGTCAGGCATAGTCGCCATAGGCTGGTCCTGAGTAGGAAGTAGCCCGCCACTGCCCTAGGCAGGTAAAAACTTAGGGCATTGACCCACGGGTGCAGGACAACTGATTTGCTGAGTTGTGGCAGAGGGTCCTAGATCTGCCTCCTAAATCTCACCAGAGCATGGCTGCCTGGCTGATTTGGATTGCCACACCGGGAGTCGCATGTGTGTCCTGGGTTTGTGGTCAGGCATAGTCGCCATAGGCTGCTTCTGTGCAGGGAGCAGCCCGCCATTGCTGCAGGCAGGTAAAAACTTAAGGCATTGACCCACGGTTAGGACAATTGATTTGCTGACTTGTGGCAGAAGGGCCTAGATATGACTCCTAAATTCTGCCAGAGTGTGGCTGACCTGGTGGGAGGCCCTGCCCCCACGGTAGTCGCAAGTGAGTCCTGGGTTTGGGGTCAGGCTTAGTCGCTATAGGCTGGTCCTGAGTAGGAAGCAGCCCGCCACTGCTGCAGGCAGGTAAAAACTTAGGGAATTGACCCACGGGTGCAGGACAACAGATTTGCTGAGTTGTGGCAGAGGGGCCTAGATCTGAGTCCTAAATCCCGCCAGAGCATGGCTACCTGGCTTGGTGTCCCCGCCCCTCCGGTAGTCACAAGTCGGTCCTGGGTTTGGGGTCAGGCATAGTCACCATAGGCTGGTCCTGTGCAGGGAGCAACCCCCCACTTCTGCAGGCATGTAAAAACTTATGGCATTGACCCTCGGATGCAGGAATATTGATTTGCTGAGTTGTGTCAGAGGGGCCTAGATCTGACTCCTAAATCCCGGCACAGGGAGTCTGGCAGCTCAGTGTCTCCGCAGCCCCCCGGAAGTCCCAAGTGGGTCCTGGGTTTGGTGTCAGGCATAGTCGCCATAGTCTAGTCCTGCACATGGATCAGCCCGCCATGGCTGCAGGCAGATAAAAACTTAGGGCATTCACCCACGGGTGCAGAACAATTGATTTGCTGAGTTGTGGCAGAGGGGCCTAGATCTGACTCCTATATCCTGCCAGAGCATGGCTGCACGACAGGGTGGTCCCCCACCCCTATGTAGTCACAAGTGGTTCCTGGCTTTGGGGTCAGGCATAGTCGCCATAGGCTGGTCCTGAGTAGGGAGCAGCCTGCCACTGCTGCAGGCAGGTAAAAACTTAGGGCATTGACCCACGTGTGCAGGACAACTGATTTGCTGAGTTGTGGCAGAGGGGCCTAGATCTGACTCCTAAATCCCGCCAGAGCATGGCTGACTGGCTGGGTTGCCCCACAACCCCCAGGAGTTGCAAGTGGGTCCTGGGTTTGTGGTCAGGCATAGTCGCCATAGGGAGGTCCTGTGCAGGGAACAGCCCGCCACTGCTGCAGGAAGGTAAAAATTCAGGGCATTGACCCATGGGTGCAGGACAACTGATTTGCTGATTTGTGGCAGAAGTCCGAGATCTCACTCCTAAATCCCGCCATAGCGTGGCTGCATGGCTGGGTGGTCCCCCCCACCCTGTAGTCTCATGTCGTTCCTGGTTTTGGGGTCAGGCATAGTCGCCATAGGCTGGTCCTGAGTAGGAAGTAGCCCGACACTGCTGTAGGCAGGTAAAAACTTACGGCATTGACCCACGGTGCAGGACAACTTATTTGCTGAGTTGTGGCAGAGGGACCTAGATCTGACTCCTAAATCTCGCCAGAGCATGGCTGCCTGGCTGGTTCGCATTGCCACACCTGGAGTCGCAAGTGGGTCCTGGGTTTGTGGTCAGGCATAGTCGCCTTAGGCTGGTCCTGCGCAGGAAGCAGCCCGCCACTTCTGCAGGCAGGTAGAGACTTAGGGCATTGACCCACGTTTTCAGGACAATTGATTTGCTGAGTTGTGGCAAAGGGGCCTAGATCTGATGCCTATATCCCGCCAGAGCATGGCTGCCCGGATGGGTGTAACCGCCCTCCTGGGAGTCACAAGTGGGTCCAGTATTTGGGGTCAGGCATACTCGCCATAGGCTGGTACTGTGCAGGCAGCAGCCCCCAACTGCTGCAGGGAGGTAAAAACTTAGGGCATTGGCCCACGGGTGCAGGACAATTGATTTGCTGAGTTGTGGCAGAGGAGCCCAGATCTGACTCCTAAATCCTGCCAGAGCGTGACTGCCCAGCTAGGTGGCCACGCCACCACGCTAGTTGCAAGTGGATTCCGGGTTTGGGGTCAGACATAGTCGCCATAAGCTGGTCCTATGCAGGTAGCAGCCTGCCACAGATCCAGGCAGGTCAATTCTTAGGGTATTGACCTACGTGTGCAGGACAATTGATTTGCTCAGTTGCGGCAGAGGGTTCTAGATCTGACTCCTAAATCCCGCCAGAGTGAGGCGGCCGGGCTGGGAGCCCCCCCACCGGTAGTCGCAAGTGGTTCCTGGGTTTGGGGTCAGGCATAGTCGCCATAGTCTGCTCCTGAGTATGAAGCAGCCCGCCACTTCTACAAGCAGGCAAAAACATAGGGCATTGACCCACAGATGCAGGACAATTTATTTGCTGAGCTGTGACAGAGGAGCCTAGATCTGACTCCTAAATCCTGCCAGAGCATTGCTGCCTGGCTGGGTGGCCATGCCCCCCCGGGAGTCACAAGTGGGTCCTGGGTTTGGGGTAAGGCAGAGTCGCCATAGGCTGGTCCTGCGCAGGGAGCAGCCCGCCACTGCTGCAGGCAGTTAAAAACTTAGGGCATTGACCCACATGTGCAGGACAATTGATTTGCTGAGTTGTGGCAGAGGGGCTTAGATCTGACTCCTAAATCCCTCAAGAGTCTGGCTGCCAGGCTGTGTGGCCCCGCCCCCCGGTAGTCGCAAGTGGGTCCTGGGATTGGTGTCAGGCATAGTCACCATAGGCTGGTCCTGCGAAGGGAGCAGCCTGCCACTGCTGCAGGCAGGTAAATACTTTGGGCATTTACCCACGGGTGCAGGAAAATTGATTTGCTGAGTTGTGTCAGAGGGGCCTAGATCTGACTCCTAAACCTGCCAGAGCATGGCTGCCTGGCTGTGCGGCCCCGCCACCCCCAGGATTCGCAAGTGGGTCCGGGGTTTGTGGTCAGGCATAGTCACCATAGGCAGGTCCTGCACAGGGATCAGCCCACCCCAGGTAAAACTTAGGTTGCAGGACAATTGATTTGCTGAGTTGTGGCAGAGCGGCCTAGATCTGAATCCTAAATCCCGCCAGAGCATGGCTGCATGACAGGGTGGTCCCCCACCCCCGGTAGTCACAAGTGGTTCCTGGGTTTGGGGTCAGGCATAGTCGCCATAGGCTGGTACTGAGAAGGAAGAAGCCTGCCATTGCTTCAGGCAAGTAAAAACTTAGGGCATTGACCCACGTGTGCAGGACAACTGATTTGCTGAGTTGTGGCAGAGGGGCCTAGATCTGACTCATAAAATCTCGCACAGGGAGTTTGGCAGCTCAGTGGCTCCGCACCCACCCGGTAGTCCCAAGTGGGTCCTGGGTTTGGTGTCACACATAGTCGCCATAGTCTGGTCCTGCGCATGGATCAGCCTGCAACTGCTGCAAGGAGCTAAAAACTTAGGGCATTGACCCATGGGTACAGGACAATTGATTTGCTGAGTTGTGGCAGAGGGGCCTAGATCTGACTCCTAAATCCCACCAGTGCGTGGCTGCACGACAGGGTGGTCCCCCACTCCCAGTAGTCAAAAGAGGTTCCTGGGTTTGGGATCAGGCATAGTCGCCATAGGCTGGTCCTGAGTAGGAAGCAGCCTGCCACTGCTGCAGGCAGGTAAAAACTTAGGGCTTGACCCACGTGTGCAGGAAAACTGATTTGCTGAGTTGTGGCAGAGGGGCCTAGATCTGACTCCTAAATCCCGCCAGAGCATGTCTGTCTAGCTGGTTGGCCTTGCCCCACTCCCCGGAGGTGCAAGTGGGTCCTGGGTTTGTGATCAGGCATAGTTGCCATAGGCTGGTCCTGTGCAGGGAGCAGCCCGCCACTACTGCAGGCAGGTAAAAACTTAGGGCATTGACCCATGGGTGCAGGACAATTGATTTGCTGAGTTGTGGCAGAGGGGCCTAGATCTGACTCCTAAATCCTGCCAGAGCATGGGTGCCCCGCTGGGTGACCCTGCCTCCATGGTAGTCACAAGTGGGTCCAGTGTTTTGGGTCAGGCATAGTCGCCATATGCTGGTCCTGAGCACAGAGCAGACTGCCACGGCTGCAGGCAGGTAAAAACTTAGGGCATTGACCCACGGGTCCAGGAAAACTGATTTGCTGAGTTGTGGCAGAGGGGCCTAGATATGACTCCTAAATCCCGCTAGAGCATGGCTGACTGGCTGGGTGGCCCCGCCCCCATAGGAGTTGCAAATGTGTCCTGGGTTTGTGGTCAGGCATAGTCGCCATAGGCAAGTCCTGCGCAGGGAGCAGCCTGCCACTGCTGCAGGCAGGTAAAAATTTAGGGCATTGACTCATGGGTGCAGGACAGTTGATTTGCTGATTTGTGGCAGAAGTTCTGCGATCTCACTCCTAAATCCCACCATAGTGTGGCTGCACGGCTGGGTGGTCCCCCCCAGTAGTCACATGTCGTTCCTGGGTTTGGGGTCAGGTATAGTTGCCATAGCCTGATCCTGAGTAGGAAGCAGCCCGCCACTGCTGTAGGCAGGTAAAATCTTAGGGCATTGACCCATGGGTGCAGGACAACTGATATGCTGAGTTGTGGCAGAGGGGCCTAGATCTGACTCCTAAATCTCGCCAGAGCATGGCTGCCTGGCTGGTTGGCATTGCCACCCCGGGAGTCACAAGTGGGTCCTGGGTTTGGGGTCAGGCATAGTCGCCTTAAGCTGGTCCTGCCCAGGCAGCAGCCCGCAACTGCTGCAGGGAGCTAAAAACTTAGGGCATTGACCCATGGGTGCAGGACAATTGATTTGCTGAGTTGTGGCAGAGGGGCCTAGATCTGACTCCTAAATCCTGCCAGAGCGTGACTGCCTGGCTGGTTGGGCCCGCCACCACACTAGTCGCAAGTGGGTTCTGGGTTTGGGGTCAGTCATAGTCGTCATAGGCTGGTGCTGCACAGGGAGTAGCCCGCCACAGATCTGGGCAGATAAAAACTTAGGGAATTGACCCACTTTTGCAGTACAACTGATTTGCTGAGCTTTGGCAGAGGGGCCTAGATCTGATGCGTAAATCCCGCCAGAGCATTGCTGCACAGCTGGGTGGCCTTGCACCACCGGGCGTCGCAAGTGGGTCCTGCGTTGGGGTCAGGCATAGTCGCCATATGCTGGTCCTGAGCACGGAGCAGCCTGCCACGGCTGCTGGCAGGTAAAAACTTAGGGCATTGACCCACGGGTCCAGGAAAACTGATTTGCTGAGTTGTGGCAGAGGGGCCTAGATCTGACTCCTAAATCCCGCCAGAGCATGGCTGCCTGGCTGGTTGGCATTGCCACCCCGGGAGTCACAAGTGGGTCCTGGGTTTGGGGTCAGGCATAGTCGCCTTAAGCTGGTCCTGCCCAGGCAGCAGCCCGCAACTGCTGCAGGGAGCTAAAAACTTAGGGCATTGACCCATGGGTGCAGGACAATTGATTTGCTGAGTTGTGGCAGAGGGGCCTAGATCTGACTCCTAAATCTCGCCAGAGCGTGACTGCCTGGCTGGTTGGGCCCACCACCACACTAGTCGCAAGTGGGTTCTGGGTTTGGGGTCAGTCATAGTCGTCATAGGCTGGTGCTGCACAGGGAGCAGCCCGCCACAGATCCGGGCAGATAAAAACTTAGGGAATTGACCCACGTTTGCAGGATAACTGATTTGCTGAGTTTTGGCAGAGGGGCCTAGATCTGACGCGTAAATCCCGCCAGAGCATTGCTGCCCAGCTGGGTGGCCTTGCACCACCGGGAGTCGCAAGTGGGTCCTGCATTGGGGTCAGGCATAGTCAACATAGGCTGGTCCTGTGCAGGGAGCATCCCGCCAGTGCTGCAGGCAGGTAAAAACTTAGGGCATGGAACCATGTGTGCAGGACAACTGGTTTGCTGAGTTGTGGCAGAGGGACCTAGATCTGACTCCTAAATCCCACCAGAGCGTGGCTGCCTGGCTGGGTGGCACCGCCCCCCCTGGTAGTGGCAAGTGCTTTTTGAGTTTGAGTTCAAGCATAGTCGCCATAGTATGGTCCTGCACAGGGAGCAGCCCACCAATGCTGCAGGCAGGTAAAAACATAGGGCACTGACCCACAGATGCAGGACAACTTATTTGCTGAGTTGTGGCAAGGGGCCTAGATCTGACTCCTAAATCCCACCAGAGCGTGGCTACCTGGCTGGGTGGCACCACCCATCCTGGAGTCAAAAGTGGGTCCTGGGTTTGGGGTGAGGCATAGTCACCATAGGCTGGTCCTGCACAGGGAGCAGCCCGCCACTGCTGCAGGCAGGTAAAAACTTAGGGCATTGACCTACGGGTGCAGGACAATTTATTGACTGACTTGTGACAGAGGGGCCTAGATCTGACTCCTAAATCCTGCCAGAGCGTGGCTGGCAGCTGGATGGCCCTGCAGCCCCCCAGGTAATCCCAAGTGGGTCCTGGGTTTGGGGTCAGGCATAGTCAACATTGGCTGGTCCTGCGCAGGTAGCAGACCGCCCCTGCTGCAGGCAGGTAAAAACTTAGGGCATTGACCCATGGGTGCAGGACAATTGATTAGCTGAGCTGTGGCAGAGGGGCCTAGATCTGACTCCTAAATCCCTCAAGAGTGTGGCTGCCAGGCTCGGTGGCCCCGCCCCCCCGGTAGTCGCAAGTGGGTCCTGGAATTTGGGTCAGGCATAGTCGCCGTAGGCTAGTCCTGCGAATGGAGCAGCCTGCCACTCCTGCAGGCAAGTAAATACTTATGTCATTGACCCACAGGTGCAGGAAAATTGATTTGCTGAGTTGTGGCAGAGGGGCCTAGATCTGACTCCTAAATCCCGCCAGAGCGTGGCTGCCTGGCTGGGTGGCTCCGCCCCCCCAGGATTCGCAAGTGGGTCCTGGGTTTGTGGTCAGGCATAGTCGCCATAGGCAGGTCCTGCACAGGGAGCAGCCCACCCCAGGTGAAAATTTAGGGCATTGACCCACGGGTGCAGGACAATTGATTGCTGATTTGTGGCAGAGGTTCTGAGATCTCACTCCTAAATCCCGACATTGCTTGGCTGGACGGCTGGGTGGTCCACCCTCCCGGTTGTCACATGTGGTTCATGGGTTTGGGGTTAGGCATAGTCGCCATAGGCTTGTCCTGAGTAGGAAGCAGCAGGCCACTGCAGCAGACAGGTAAAAACTTAGGGCATTGACCCATGGTTGCAGGACAACTGATTTGCTAAATTGTGGCAGAGGGGCCTAGATCTGACGCCTAAATCTCGCCAGAGCCTGGCTGCCAGGCTGGTTGGCATTGCCACCCCGGGAGTCGCAAGTTGGTCCTGGGTTTGGGGTCAGGCATAGTCGCCATAGGCTGGTCCTGTGCAGGGAGCTTCCCGCCACTGCTTCAGGCAGGTAAAAACTTAGAGCATTGATCCATATACAGGACAATTGACTTGCTGAGTTGTAGCACAGGGCCGTAGATCTGACTCCTAAATCCCACCAGAGCATGGCTGCTCGGCTGGGTGGCTCCGCCACCACATTATTCGCAAGTGGGTCCTGGGTTTGCGGTCCAGCATAGTCGCAATAGGCTGGTCCTGTGCAGGGAGCAGCCCGCCACTGCTGCAGGCAGGTAAAAACTTAGGGCATTTACCCAAGAGTGCAGGAAAACTGATTTGCTGAGTTGTGGCAGAGGGGCCTAGATCTGACTCCTAAATACTGCCAGATAATGGCTGCCAGGCTGGGTAGCCCCACCCCCCGGGAATTGTAAGTGGGTCCTGTGTTTGGGTTCAAGCATAGTCGCCATAGGCTGGTCCTGCGCATGGAGCAGACCGCCACTGCTGCAGGCAGGTAAAAACTTAGGGCATTGACCCAAGGGTGCAGGACAATTGATTTGCTGAGTTGTGTCAGAGGGGCCTAGATCTGACTTGTAATTCCTGCCAGGGGGACTCTGGCAACTCAGTGGCTCCACCACCCCCCGGTAGTCCCAAGTGATTCCTGGGTTTTGGGTCAGGCATAGTTGCCATAGTCTGGTCCTGCGCATGGATCAGCCTGCCACTACTGCAGGCAGATAACTTAGGGCATTGACCCACGGGTGCAGAACAATTGATTTGCTGAGTTGTGGCATAGGAGCCCAGATCTGACTCCTATATCCCGCCAGAGCATGGCTGCCTGGATGGGGGGCCCCACCCTCCTGGGAGTCGCAAGTGGGTCCTGGTTTTGGGGTCAGGCATACTCGCCATAGGCTGGTCCTATGCCGGCAGCAGCTCTCCACTGCTGCAGGCAGGTAAAAACATAGGGCATTCACCCACGGTTGCAGAACAACTGATTTGCTGAGTTGTGGCAGAGGGGCCTACATCTGACTCCTAAATCCCGCCAGAGCGTGACTGCCCAGCTGGGTGGCTCCGCCACCACACTAGTTGCAAGTGGGTTCTGGGTTTCGGGTCAGGCATAGGCGCCATAGGCTGGTCCTGCACAGGCAACAACCTGCCACTGCTTCAGGCAGATAAAAACTTCAGGCATTGACCCAAGTTTGCAGGACAATTGATTTGCTGAGTTGTGGCAGAAGGGCCTAGAACTGACTCCTAAATTCCACCAGAGCGGGGCTTCCCAGGTGGGCGGCCCCACCCCCCCGGTAGTCACAAGTGGGTCCTGGGTTTGGGGTCAGGCATAGTCGCCATAGGCTGGTCCTGAGTATGAAGCAGCCCACCACTGCTGCAGGAAGGTAAAAACTCAGGGAATTGACCCACGGGTGCAGGACAACTGATTTGCTGAGTTGTGGCAGAGGGTCTAGATCTGACTCCTAAATCCCGCCAGAGCATGGCTGCCAGGCCAGGGGGCCCCATCCCCCCGGTAGACACAAGTGCGTCCTAGGTTTGGGGTCAGGCATAGTCTCCAAAAGCTGGTCCTGCGCAGGGAGAAGCCCGCCATTGTTGCAGCCAGTAAAAACTTAGGGCATTGACCCACGTGTGCAGGACAATTGATTTGCTGAGTTGTGGCAGAGGGGCCTAGATCTGACTCCTAAATCCTGCCAGAGCATGGCTGCCAGGCCAGGGGGTCCCGTCCCCCCGGTAGTCACAAGTGCGTCCTAGGTTTGGGGTCAGGCATAGTCGCCATAGGCTGGTCCTGAGTAGGAAGCCGCCCACCACTGCTGCAGGAAGGTAAAATCTTAGGGAATTGACCCACTGGTGCAGGACAACTGATTTGCTGAGTTGTGGCAGAGGGTCTAGATCTGACTCCTAAATCCTGCCAGAGCATGGCTGCCAGGCCAGGGGGCCCCATCCCCCCGGTAGACACAAGTGCGTCCTAGGTTTGGGGTCAGGCATAGTCTCCAAAAGCTGGTCCTGCGCAGGGAGAAGCCCGCCATTGTTGCAGCCAGTAAAAACTTAGGGCATTGACCCATGTGTGCAGGACAATTGATTTGCTGAGTTGTGGCAGAGGGGCCTAGATCTGACTCCTAAATCCTGCCAGAGCATGGCTGCCCGGCCGGGTGGCCCTGACCCCCAGTAGTCACAAGTGCGTCCTAGGTTTGGGGTCAGGCATAGTCACCATAGGATGTTCCTGCACACGGAGCAGCACGCCACTGCTGCAGGCAGGTAAAAACTTAGGGCATTGACCCATGGGTGCAGGACAATTGATTTGCTGAGTTGTGGCAGAGGGGCCTAGATCTGACTCCTACATCCGGCCAGAGTGTCTCTGCCCGGCTGGGTGGCCCCAGCCCCTGGTATTCACAAGTGGGTCCTGGATGTGTGGTCAGGCATAGTCACCATAGGCTGGTCCTGTGCAGGGAGCAGCCTGCCACTGCTGCAGGCAGGTAAAAACTGAAGGTATTGACCCACGGTTGCAGGACAATTGATTTGCTGAGTTTTGGCAGAGGGGCATAGATCTGACTCGTAAATTCCCCCAGAGCATCACTGCCCGGCTGGGTGGCCCCGCCCCCCAGGTTTTCAAAGTGGGTCCTGGGTTAGGGGTCAGGAATATTCGCCATAGCCAGGTTCTGCGCAGGGAGCAGCCTACCACTGCTTCAGGCAGATAAACTTTTAGGGCATTGACCCACGTGTGCAGGACAATTGATTTTCTGAGTTGAGGCAGAGGGGCCTAGATCTGACTCCTAAATCCTGCCAGAGCATGGCCGCCCAGCTGGGTGGCCCCACCCCCTGGTAGTCGCAAGTGGGTCCTGGGTTTGGGGTCAGGCATAGTCGCCATTGGCTTGTCCTGCACAGGGAGCAACCCGTCACTGCTTCAGGCAAGTAAAAACTTAGAGCATTGACCCACGTGTGCAGGCCAATTTATTTTCTGAGTTGTGGCAGAGGGGCCTAGATCTGACTCCTATATCCGGCCAGTGTGTCTTTGTCCGGCTGTGTGGTCCAACCACCCCGGTAGTCGCAAGTGGGTCCTGGGTGTGTGGTCAGGTATAGTCGCCATAGGCTGGTCCTGGTCAGGGAGCAGCCTGCCACCGTTGAAAGCAGGTAAAAACTTAGGGCATTGACCCATGTGTGCAGGAAAATTGATTTGCTGAATTGTGGCAGAGTGCCCTAGATATGACTCCTAAATCACCCCAGAGCGTGGTTGTCTCCTGGGAGGCCCCGACCCCCAGATAGTCGCATGTGAGTCCTGGGTTTTGCATCAGGCATAGTCTCCATAGGCTGGACCTGCGCAGGGAGCAAACCACCACTGCCTCAGGCAGGTAAAAACTTTGGGCATTGCCCCACGGTTGCAGGACAATTGATTTGCTGAGATTTGGCAGAGGGGGCTAGATCTGATTCCTAAATTCTCCCAGAGGGTGGCTGCCCGGGTGGGTGCCCCCCCCCCCAGTTTAAGCAGTGGGTCCTGGGTTTGGGGACAGTAATAGTCGCCATAGGCTGGTCCTGTGCAGGGTTCAGCCCGCCACTTCTGCAGGCAGGTAAAAACTTAGGGCATTGAACCACAGTAGCAGGGTAATTGATTTGCTGAGTTGTGGCAGAGGGGCTTAGATCTGACTCCTAAATCACACCAGAGTGTGGCTGCCCGGCTGGGTGGCCCCGCACCCCCCCCCCCGGTGTTGCAAGTGGGTCCTGGGTTTGGGGTCAGGCATAGTCCCCATAGGCTGGTCCTTCTCAGGGAGCAGCCCGCCACTGCTGCAAGCAATTAAAAACTTAGGGCATTGACTCTTGTGTGCAGGACAATCGATTTGCTGAGTTTTGGCAGAGGGGCCTAGGTCTGACTCCTAAATCCCGCTAGAGCGTGGCTGCCCAACTGGGTGGCTCTGCCCCCTCGGTAGTCGCAAGTGGGTCCTGGGTTTGGAGTCAGGCATTGTAGACATAGCCTGGTCCTGCAAAGGGAGCAGCCCACCACATCCGCAGGCAGATAAAAATTTAGGGCATTGATCCACATGTGCAGGACAACTGATTTGCTTAGTTGAGGCAGAGGGGCCTAGATCCGACTCCTAAATCCTGCCAGAGCGTGGTTGCCTGGCTGGTTGGCCCCGCCCAACCGGTAGTTGCAAGTGGGTCCTGGGTTTGGGGCAGGCATTGTCGCCATAGGCTGGTCCTGCGCAGGGAGCAGCACGCCACTACTGCAGGCAGGTAAAAACTTAGGGCATTGACCCACGGGTGCAGGCCAATTGATTTGCTGAGTTTTGGCAGAGGGGCCTGGGTCTGACTCCTACATCGGCCAGAGTATCTCTGCCCGGCTGGGTGGCCCCAGCCCCTGGTAGTCGCAAGTGGGTCCTCGGTGTGTGGTCAGGCATAGTCGCCATAGGCTGGTCCTGGGCAGGGAGCAGCCTGTCACTGCTGCAAGCATGTAAAAACTTAGGGCATTCACCCACGTGTGCAGGACAATTGATTTGCTGAATTGTCACAGAGGGGCCTAGTTCTGACTCCTAAATCACCCCAGAGCATGGCTGTCTGGCTGGGTGGCCCCGCCCCCCAGGTAGTCGCATGTGGGTCCTGGGTTTGGCGTCAAGCATTGTCGCCATAGGCTGGTCCTGTGCAGGGAGCAACCCACCATTGCTGCAGGCAGGTAAAAACATAGGGCATTGACCCACGGGTGCTGGACATTTGATTTGCAGATTTGTGGTAGAGGGACCTAGATCTGACTCCTAAATCCCACCAGAGCATGGCTGAATGGCTGGGTGGCCGTGCCCCCCCCCCCCGTTAGTCGCAAGTGTGTCCATGGTTTGGTGTCAGGCATAGTCGCCATAGTCTGGTCCTGCACAAGGAGTAGCCACTGCTGGAGGCAGGTAAAAACTTAGGTTATTGACCCACGTGTGCAAGACAATTGATTTGCTGAGTTGTGGCAGAGGGGCCTAGATCTGACTCCTAAATCACCCTAGAGCGGGGCTGTCTGGCTGGGTGGCCCAGCCCCCCCGGTAGTCACAAGTGCGTCCAGGGTTTGGTGTCAGGCATTGTCGCCATTGGCTGTTCCTGCACGGGGAACAGCACGCCACTGCTGCAGGGAGGTAGAAACATAGAGCATTGACCCACGGATGTGGGACAATTGATTTCCTGAGTTGTGGCAGAGGGGCCAAGATCTGACTCCTAAATCCCTCCATAGCATGGATGCTGGGCTGGGTAGCCCCACCCCCCCGGGAGTAGCAAGTGGTTCCTGGGTTTGGGGTCAGGCATGGTCGCTGTAGGCAGGTCCTGTGCAGGGAGCATCCCTCCACTGCTGCAGGCAGGTAAAAACTTACGGCATTGACCCACGGCTGCAGGACAATTGATTTGCTGAGTTGTGGAAAAGGGGCCTAGAACTGACTCCTAAATCCCGCCAGAGCATGGCTGCCTGGCTGGGTAGCCCAGCCCACCCCTGTAGTCACAAGTGCCTCCTGGGTTTGGTGTCAGGCATTGTCGCCATTGGCTGGTCCTGCGCAGGGAGCAGCATGCCACTGCTGCAGGCAGGTAAAAACATAGAGCATTGGCCCACGGATGCTGGACAATTGATTTGCTGAGTTGAGGCAGAGGGGCCTAGATCTGACTCCTAAATGCCACCAGAGGATGGCTGCTGGGCTGGGTGGCCCTGACCCCCCTGGAGTAGCAAGTGGGTCCTGGGTTTGGAGTCAGGCATGGTCGCCATAGGCTGGTCCTGTGCAGGGAACATTCCTCCACTGCTGCAGGTGGGTAAAAACTTACGGCATTGACCCACGGCTGCAGGACCATTGATTTGCTGAGTTGTGGCAGAGGGACCTAGATCTGACTCCTAAATCCTGCAAAAGTGTGGCTGACCGGCTGTGTGGCCCCACCCCCCCGGTAGTCGTGAGTGGGTCCTGGGTTTGGGGTCAGGCATAGTCGCCATAGGCTGGTCCTGCGCAGGGAGCAGCCCGCCACTGCTGCAAGCAGGGAAAACTTAGGGCATTGACCCACGGATGCAGGACATTTTATTTGCTGATTTGTGGCAGAGGGGCCTAGATCTGACTCCCAAATCCTGCCAGAGGGTTTCTGCCCTGCTGGGTGGACCCACCCCCCGGGAGTCGCAAGTGGGTCCAGGGTTTGGGTTCAGGCATAGACGCCATACACTGGTCCTGCGCAGGGAGCAGCCTGCTGCTGCTGCTTGCAGGTAAAAATTTAGGGCATTGACCCATGTGTGCAGGACAATTGATTTGCTGAGTTGTGGCAGAGGGGCCTAGATCTGACTCCTAAATCCTGCCAGAGAGTGGCTTCCCGGCTGGGTGGAACCACCCCCCCGGGAGTCGCAAGTGGGTCCTGGATTGGGGTCAGGCATAGACGCCATACACTGGTCCTGCGCAGGGAGCAGCCTGCTGCTGCTGCAGGCAGGTAAAACCTTAGGGCATTGACCCACGTTTGCAGGAAAATTGATTTGCTGATTTGTGGCAGAGGGGCCTAGATCTGACTCCTAAATCCCGCCAGAGCGTTGCTGCCCTGCTGGGTGGCCCCGCCCCACAGGAGTCACAAATGGGTCTTGGTTTGGGGTCAGGCATAGTCGAAATAGTCTGGTCCTGTACAGGGAGTATCCCGCCACTGCGGCAGGCAGGTAAAAACTTAGGGCATTGACCCACAGCTGCAGGACAACTGATTTGCTGAGTTGTGGCAGAGGGGCCTANGCAGGGAGCTGCCCACCACTGCTGCAGGCACCTAAAACCTTAGGGCATTGACCCAAGTGTGCAGGACAATTGATTTGCTGTTTTGTTGCAGAGGGGCCTAGATCTGACTCCTAATTCCTGCCAGAGCTTTGTGCCTGGCCCCCCCCCCCCCCAGGAGTCACAAGTCTGTCCATGTTACGCGTCAGGCATTGTCGCTGTAGGCTGGTCCAGTGCAGGGAGCAGCCTGCCACTGCTGCAGGCAGGTAAAAACTTAGGGCATTGACCCACCGGTTTAGGACAATTGATATGCTGAGTTTGGCAGAGGGGCGTAGATCTGACAACTAAATCCCGCCAGAGCGTGGCTGCCCGGCTGGGTGGCCCCAACCCCCTGGAGTAGCAAGTTGGTCCTTGGTTTGTGGTCAGGCCTAGTCTACATATGCTGTTCATGCGCAGGGAGCCGCCCGCCACTGCTGCAGGCAGGTAAAAACTTAGGGCATTGTCCCACGTGTGCAGGACAATTGATTTGATGAGTTGTGGCAGAGTGGCCTAGATCTGACTCCTAAATCCTGCCAGAGCCTGGCTGCGTGCCTGGGTGGCCCCGACCCCCGGTAGTCGCAAGTGGGTCCTAGGTTTGGGGTCAGGCATAGTCACCATCAGCTGATCCTGTGCAGGGAGCAGCCTGCCACTACTGCAGGCAGGTAAATCTTAGGGCATTGACCCACAGGTGCATGCCAATTGATTTGCTGAGTTGTGGCAGAGGGGCCTAGATCTGACTCCTACATCTGGCCAGATCGTGGCTGCCCGTTGGGTGGCCCCGTCCCCCGGGTAGTCGCAAGAGGGTCCTTGGTGTGTGGTCAGACATAGTTGCCATAGGCTGGTCCTGCTCAGGGAGCAGCCTGCCACTGCTGCAAGCAGGTAAAAACTTAGGGCATTGACCCACGTGTGCAGGACAACTTATTTGCTGAGCTGTGGCAGAGGGGCCTGGATGTGACTCCTAAATCACCCCAGAGCAAGGTGTCCAGCTGGGTGGCCCCACCCACCTGATTGCCGCATGTGGGTCCTGGGTTTGGGGTCAGGCATAGTCACCATAGGCTGGTCCTGCACAGGGAGCAACCCACCACTGCTGCAGGCAGGTAAAAACTTAGGGCATTTGCCACACCCACTCCAGCATCATCTGTGTGAGCATAATAATGGATGAGGAGATATGTGCCTCCCGAGGTTAAGCTCCCTGGTGGTCAGTGACAGAGTACCCGGCCTCAGCTTCTAAGATCATGATGCATTACAAAGATGTTATGCTTCATAAGTGTTGGGCTTTGTACAATGTCTTTTGACTCTCCTCCTGAGCCCCAGCGCACAACCTCAGCCCCAGACAAGGGACAGTTAAACGTGTTTAAAAATAAATCAGGCAACAGAAGCCAAGCTCAATGAACACGAAGTAAAATCATACAGAAATTACAAAATTTAAAAGCGCAATTGTCCTAAAGTATATTGTAGACATTATACTAAGTGAGATCATAGGTTAGTTACAAATAATAAAAGTGTCCTTCAAAACTTAATAACAATAAGACTCAGTCCTTTAAGCAGAAAGCTACATCTAATAAAGTTAGTAAGATAAAGTTTAGCTACATTTATACATATTAAAGTGTAACACATAGTTAGAGGCACATGGCGGGGATTTCTCCTTTAAGAAAAACAGTGTGTAATTAATGAAGAGCTAAAAGGACATTTCAGGCTTGTGGCTTAAATCACAACCTGGAGATAACAAGCGGCCTTGGAAAATTTCTAGCCCCAGGAAGGATGAGAACAATCAATGGGAACTAAAAGAAACAAAGACTGGTAATGGCTTGTGATTCTAAGACTGCTTTTTTATTGCTTATCAAGACATTGTGAGCAGTAAACTTTCATTGATTTATCTTGTTGGCCTTGTAAGGCCACGTTGCGAGTTCCTAAGGCAGTAAGCCCTTTGTTCTCGAGGAGACGCAAATCCCCTGCCTGTCACCTCAACCCTCCCCCCCCTCCTGCCTGTTAAGCCAGCAGTTTTGCTTGCCGTTTTGCCTGTCTGTATAAAACTTAACTTGATCTCAGTAAAGGTACACTAGATTCAAAAACTTTCTCTCTGGTGTCGTGTTCAATTATTTCGCCTAATCTGCTCCCTCCTGTACAAGACTCTGATTTCAAGCAGGTGAAAGAAATCCGACTGGATTAGTCTGGCAGGCAGGCATTGACCCATGGTTGCAGGATAATTGATTTGCTTAGTTGTGGCAGAGGGGCCTAATCTGACTCCTACATCTGGCCAGATCGTGGCTGCCCGTTGGGTGGCCCCGTCCCCCAGGGTAGTCGCAAGAAGGGTCCTTGGTGTGTGGTCAGACATAGTGCCATAGGCTGGTCCTGCTGCAGGGAGCAGTCTGCCACTGCTGCAAGCAGGTAAACTTAGGGCATTGACCCACGTGTGCAGACAACTGATTTGCTGATCTGTGGCAGAGGGGGCCAGTTGGGACTTAGACGGACTCCTAAATCACCACCAGAGCACAGGCTGCTCCAGCTGGGTGGCCCCACCCGCCTGATTGCCACATGTGGGTCCTGGGTATTGGGGGTCCAGGCATAGTCACCATAGGCTGGTCCTCAGGAGCAACCTCCACTTGCTGCAGGCAGGTAATAAACTTAGGGCATTNGGGAACAGCACGCCACTGCTGCAGGGAGGTAGAAACATAGAGCATTGACCCACGGATGTGGGACAATTGATTTCCTGAGTTGTGGCAGAGGGGCCAAGATCTGACTCCTAAATCCCTCCATAGCATGGATGCTGGGCTGGGTGGCCCCACCCCCCCGGGAGTAGCAAGTGGTTCCTGGGTTTGGGGTCAGGCATGGTCGCTGTAGGCAGGTCCTGCGCAGGGCGCATCCCTCCACTGCTGCAGGCAGGTAAAAACTTAGGGCATTGACCCACGGCTGCAGGACAATTGATTTGCTGAGTTGTGGAAAAGGGGCCTAGAACTGACTCCTAAATCCCGCCAGAGCATGGCTGCCTGGCTGGGTAGCCCAGCCCACCCCTGTAGTCACAAGTGCCTCCTGGGTTTGGTGTCAGGCATTGTCGCCATTGGCTGGTCCTGCGCAGGGAGCAGCATGCCACTGCTGCAGGCAGGTAAAAACATAGAGCATTGGCCCACGGATGCTGGACAATTGATTTGCTGAGTTGAGGCAGAGGGGCCTAGATCTGACTCCTAAATGCCACCAGAGGATGGCTGCTGGGCTGGGTGGCCCTGACCCCCCTGGAGTAGCAAGTGGGTCCTGGGTTTGGAGTCAGGCATGGTCGCCATAGGCTGGTCCTGTGCAGGGAACATTCCTCCACTGCTGCAGGTGGGTAAAAACTTACGGCATTGACCCACGGCTGCAGGACCATTGATTTGCTGAGTTGTGGCAGAGGGACCTAGATCTGACTCCTAAATCCTGCAAAAGTGTGGCTGACCGGCTGTGTGGCCCCACCCCCCCGGTAGTCGTGAGTGGGTCCTGGGTTTGGGGTCAGGCATAGTCGCCATAGGCTGGTCCTGCGCAGGGAGCAGCCCGCCACTGCTGCAAGCAGGGAAAACTTAGGGCATTGACCCACGGATGCAGGACATTTTATTTGCTGATTTGTGGCAGAGGGGCCTAGATCTGACTCCCAAATCCTGCCAGAGGGTTTCTGCCCTGCTGGGTGGACCCACCCCCCGGGAGTCGCAAGTGGGTCCAGGGTTTGGGTTCAGGCATAGACGCCATACACTGGTCCTGCGCAGGGAGCAGCCTGCTGCTGCTGCTTGCAGGTAAAAATTTAGGGCATTGACCCATGTGTGCAGGACAATTGATTTGCTGAGTTGTGGCAGAGGGGCCTAGATCTGACTCCTAAATCCTGCCAGAGAGTGGCTTCCCGGCTGGGTGGAACCACCCCCCCGGGAGTCGCAAGTGGGTCCTGGATTGGGGTCAGGCATAGACGCCATACACTGGTCCTGCGCAGGGAGCAGCCTGCTGCTGCTGCAGGCAGGTAAAACCTTAGGGCATTGACCCACGTTTGCAGGAAAATTGATTTGCTGATTTGTGGCAGAGGGGCCTAGATCTGACTCCTAAATCCCGCCAGAGCGTTGCTGCCCTGCTGGGTGGCCCCGCCCCACAGGAGTCACAAATGGGTCTTGGTTTGGGGTCAGGCATAGTCGAAATAGTCTGGTCCTGTACAGGGAGTATCCCGCCACTGCGGCAGGCAGGTAAAAACTTAGGGCATTGACCCACAGCTGCAGGACAACTGATTTGCTGAGTTGTGGCAGAGGGGCCTAGATCTGACTCCTAAATCCCGCCAGAGTGTGGCTACCCGGCTGGGTGGCCCCGCCCCCCCAGTAGTCACAAGTGGGTCCTGGGTTTGCAGTCAGGCATAGTTGCCATAGGCTGGTCCTGTGCAGGGATTAGCCCGCCACTGCTGAAGGCAGGTATCAACTTATGGCATTGACCCCCGGGTGCAGGACAATTGATTAGCTGTGTTGTGGCCAAGTGGCCTAGACCTGACTCCTAAATCCTGCAAGAGCGTGGCTGCCCGGCTGAATGGCCCTGTCCCCCCAGTAGTCGTGAGTGGGTCCTTGGTTTGGGGTCAGGCATAGTTTCCATAGGCTGTTCCTGCACACGGAACAGCTCGCCACTGCTTCAGGCAGGTAAAACCTTAGGGCATTGACCCACGGGTGCAGGACATTTAATTTGCTGATTTGTTACAGAGGGGCCTAGATCTGACTCCTAAATCCTGCCAGAGGGTGGCTGCCATGCTGGGCAGCCCCACCCCCTGGGAGTCGCAAGTGGATCCTGGGTTTGTGGTCAGGCATAGTCGCCATAGGCTGGTCATGCGCAGGGAGCATCCCGCCACTGCTGCATCCAGGTAAAAACTTAGGGCATTGACCCCCGGGTGCAGGACAATTGATTTGCTGAGTTGTGGCAGAGGGGCCTAGATCTGAATCCTAAATCCCACCAGAGTATGGCTGCCCGGCTGGGTGGACCCGACCCTCCAGGAGTTGCAAGTGGGTCCTGGGTTTGGGGTCAAGCATAGACGCCATACACTGGTCCTGCGCAGGGAGCAGCCCGCCGTTGCAGGCAGGTAAAAACTTAGGGCATTGACCCACGTTTGCAGGAAAATTGATTTGCTGATTTGTGGCAGAGGGGCCTAGATCTGACTCCTAAATCCCTCCAGAGCGTGGCTGCCCTGCTGGGTGGCCCCGCCCCACGGGAGTCGCAAGTGGGTCCTGGGTTTGGGGTCATGCATAGTCAAAATAGTCTGGTCCTGTACAGGGAGTATCCCGCCACTGCTTCAGGCAGGTATAATCTTATAGCATTGACCCATAGATGGAGGACAATTGATTTGCTGAGTTGTGGCAGAGGGGCTTAGTTCTGAGTCCTAATTCCCGACAGAGCATGGCTGTCCAGCTGGGTGGCCCCACCCTCCCCGGTATTCCCAAGTTGGTCCTGGATGTGCGGTCATGCATAGTTGGCATAGGCTGGTCCTGAGCAGGGAGCAGCCTGCCACTGCTGCAGGTAGGTAAAAACATAGGGCATTGACCCAAGTGTGCAGGACTATTGAATTGCTGAGTTGTACCAGAGGGGCCTAGAACTGACTGCTAAATCCCGCTAGAGCGTGGCTGCCTGGCTGGGTGGCCCTGCCCCCCTGGGAGTCGCAAGTGGGTCCTGGGTTTGGGGTCAGGTATAGTCACCATAGTCTAGTCCTGCACAGGGATCAGCCCGCCACTGCGGCAGGCAGTTAAAAACTTAGGGCATTGACCCACGGGTGCTGGACAATTTATTTCCTGACTTGTGGCAGAGGGGCCTAGATCTGACTCCTAAATCCAGCAAGAGCATGGCTGTCCGGCTGGGTGGCCCCGACCCCCCGGTTGTCGCAGTGGGTCCGGGGTTTGGGGTCAGGCATAGTCGCCATAGGCTGGTACTGCACAGGGAGCAGCCTGCCACTGCTGCAGGCAGGTAAAATCTTAGGGCATTGACCCACAGATGCAGGACAATGGATTTGCTGAGCTGTGGCAGAGGTGCCTAGATCTGACTCCTAAATACTGCTAGAGTGTGGCTGCCCAGCTGTGTGGCCCCGCCCCCCAGCAGTTCCAAGTGGGTCCTGGGTTTGGGGCAGGCATAGCCGCCATAGGCTGGTCCTGCCAGGGAGCATCTCGCCACTGCTGCAGGCAGGTAAAATCTTAGGGTATTGACCCATGGATGCAGGACAATTGATTTGCTGAGCTGTGGCAGAGGGGCCTAGTTCTGACTTCTAATTCCCGACAGAGCGTGGCAACCGGGCTGGGTGACGCCACCCCCCCTCCCCCGGTATTCACAAGTGTGTCCTGGGTGTGTGGTCAGGCATAGTCGCCATAGGCTGGTCCTGCACAGGGAGTAACCTGCCACTGCTGCAATCAGGTAAAAACTTAGGGCATTGACCCACGTGTGCAGGACAATTGATTTGCTGAATTGTGGCACAAGGGCCTAGATCTGACTCCTAAATCACCCCAGAGTGGGGCTGTCTGGCTGGGTGGCCCCGTCCCCCAGGTAGTCACATGTGGGTCCTGGGTTTCGTTTCAGGCATAGTCTCCATAGGCTGGTCCTGTGCATGGAGCAACCCACCACTGCTGCAGGCAGGTAAAAACTTACGGCATTGACCCACGGGTGCAGGACAATTGACTTGCTGAGATTTGGCATAGGGGCCTTGATCTGACTCCTAAATTCCCCCAGAGCATGGCTGCCTGGTTGGGTCGCCCCGTTCCGCTGGTTTTCACAAGTGGGTCCTGGGTTTGGGGTCAGGAATAGACGCCATAGGCTGGTACTGCACAGGGAGCAGCCCGCCACTGCTGCAGGCAGGTAAAATCTTAGGACATTGACCCACGGATGCAGGACAATGGATTTGCTGAGTTGTGGCAGAGGGGACTAGATCTGAATCCTAAATCCCGACAGAGCGTGACTGCCTGGCNCCCGCTTTTTTCCTGCCTGTATAAAAACTTAACTTGATCTCAGTAAAGGTACACTAGATTCAAAAACTTTCTCTCTGGTGTCGTGTTCAATTATTTCGCCTAATCTGTGCCCTCCTCTACAGACTCTGATTCCCCGTAGGTGAAAGAAATCCGATTGCATTAGCCTGCAGCAGGCATTGACCCACGGGTGCAGGACAATTGATTTGCTGAGTTTGGCAGAGGGGCCTAGATCTGACAACTAAATCCTGCCAGAGCATGGCTCCCCGACTGGTTGGTCCCACCCCCTCCCCGTGAGTAGCAAGTGGGTCCTTGGTTTGGGGTCAGGCATAGTCGCCATAGGGTGGTCGTGCACAGGGAGCCGCCTGCCATTTCTGCAGGCAGGTAAAAACTTAGGGCATTGACCCACAGTTGCAGCACAATTGATTTCCTGAGTTGTGGCAGAGGGGCATGGTTGCCCGGCTGGGTGACCCCACCCCCCAGTTAGTCACAAGTGGGTCCTGGGTTTTGGGTCAGGCATAGATGCCATAGGCTGGTACTATGCAGGGAGCAGCCTGCCACTGCTGTAGGCAGGTAAAAACTCAGGGCATTGACCCACGGTTGCAGGATAATTGATTTCCTGAGTTGTGGCAGAGGGGCATAGATCTGACTCCTAAATCCCCCCGGAGTGTGGCTGCCTGGCTGAGTGGCCCCGCTCCCCCAGTAGTCACAAGTGGGTCCTGGGGTTGGGGTCAGGCATAGTCACCATAGGCTGGTCCAGCACAGGGAGCAGCCCACCACCGCTACAGGCAGGTAAAAACTTAGGGCATTGACCCATGGATGCAGGAAAATTGATTTGCTGAGTTGTGGCAGAGGGGCTTAGTTCTGAGTCCTAATTCCCGACAGAGCATGGCTGTCTGGCTGGGTGCCCCCCCCCCAGTATTCGCAAGTTGGTCCTGGATGTGCAGTCATGCATAGTCGGCATAGGCTGGTCCTGAGCAGGGAGCAGCCTGCCACTGCTGCAAGCAGGTAAAAACTTAAGGCATTGACCCAGGTGTGCAGGATAATTGATTTGCTGAATTGTGGCAGAGGGGCCTAGATCTGACTCCTAAATCACCCTAGAGCGGGGCTGTCTGGCTGGGTGGCCCCAGCCCCCAGGTAGTCGCATGTGGGTCCTGGGTTTCATGTGAGGCATAGTCTCCATAGGCTGGTCCTGCTCATGGAGCAACCTACCACTGCTGCAGGAAGGTAAAAACTTAGGGCATTGACCCACGTGTGCAGGACAATTGACTTGCTGATATTTGGCAGAGGGGCGTAGATCTGACTCCTACATTCCCCCAGAGCGTGGCTGCCCAGGTGGGTCGCCCCACCCGCCTGGTTTTCACAAGTGGGTCCTGGGTTTGGGGTCAGGAATTGTCGCCATAGGCTGGTCCTGCGCAGGGAGCTGCCCACCGCTGCTGCTGGCAGGTAAAATCTTAGGGCATTGACCCACGGGTGCAGGATAATTGATTTGCTGAATTGTGGCAGAATGGCCTAGATCTGACTTCTACATCTGGCCAGAGTGTCTCTGCCTGGCTGGGTGGCCCCAGCCCCTGGTATTCGCAAGTGGGTCCTGGGTGTGTGGTCAGGCATAGTCACCATAGGCTGGTCCTGCGCAGGGAGCAGCCTGCCACTGCTGCAGGTAGGTAAAAAGTGAAGGTATTGACCCACGGTTGCAGGATTATTGATTTGCTGAGTTGTGGCAGAGGGGCATAGATCTGACTTCTAAATTCCCCCAGAGGGTTGCTGCCCAGCTGGGTGGCCCCGCCCCCCTGGTTTTCACAAGTGGGTCCTGGGTGTGGGGTCAGGAATAGTCGCCATAGGCTGGTCGTGCGCAGGGAGCAGCCCACCAGTGCTGCAGGCAGGTAAAAACGTTGGGCATTGACCCACAGTTGCAGGACAATTGATTTGCTGAGTTGTGGAAAAGGGGCCTAGAACTGACTCCTAAATCCCACCAGAGCGTGGCTGCCTGGCTGGGTAGCCCAGCCCACCCCTGTAGTCGCAAGTGCCTCCTGGGTTTGGTGTCAGGCATTGTCGCCATTGGCTGGTCCTGCGCAGGGAGCAGCACGCCACTGCTGCAGGCAGGTAAAAACATAGAGCATTGACCCACAGATGCTGGACAATTGATTTGCTGAATTGAGGCAGAGGGGCCTAGATCTGACTCCTAAATGCCGCCAGAGGATGGCTGCCGGGCTGGGTGGCCCCGACCCCCCCAGAGTAGCAAGTGGGTCCTGGGTTTGGGGTCAGGCATGGTCGCCATATGCTGGTCCTGTGCAGGGAGCATTCCTCCACTGCTGCAGGTGGGTAAAAACTTAGGGCATTGACCCACGGCTGCAGGACAATTGATTTGCTGAATTGTCACAGAGGGGCCTAGTTCTGACTCCTAAATCACCCCAGAGCATGGCTGTCTGGCTGGGTGGCCCCACCCCCCAGGTAGTCGCATGTGGGTCCTGGGTTTGGCGTCAAGCATTGTCGCCATGGGCTGGTCCTGTGCAGGGAGCAACCCACCATTGCTGCAGGCAGGTAAAAACTTAGGGCATTGACCCACGGGTGTTGGACATTTGATTTGCGGATTTGTGGTAGAGGGACCTAGATCTGACTCCTAAATCCCACCAGAGCATGGCTGAATGGCTGGGTGGCCGTGCCCCCCCGTTAGTCGCAAGTGTGTCCCTGGTTTTGTGTCAGGTATAGTCGCCATAGTCTGGTCCTGCACAAGGGGTAGCCTGCCACTGCTGGAGGCAGGTAAAAACTTAGGGTATTGACCCACGTGTGCAAGACAATTGATTTGCTGAGTTGTGGCAGAGGGGCCTAGATCTGACTCCTAAATACTGCTAGAGTGTGGCTGCCCAGCTGTGTGGCCCCGCCCCCGAGCAGTTCCAAGTGGGTCCTGGGTTTGGGGCAGGCATAGTCGCCATAGGCTGGTCCTGCCAGGGAGCATCTCGCCACTGCTGCAGGCAGGTAAAATCTTAGGGTATTGACCCATGGATGCAGGACAATTGATTTGCTGAGTTGTGGCAGAGGGGCCTAGTTCTGACTCCTAATTCCCGACAGAGCGTGGCAACCGGGCTGGGTGACGCCACCCCCCCTCCCCCGGTATTCACAAGTGTGTCCTGGGTGTGTGGTCAGGCATAGTCGCCATAGGCTGGTCCTGCACAGGGAGTAACCTGCCACTGCTGCAATCAGGTAAAAACTTAGGGCATTGACCCACGTGTGCAGGACAATTGATTTGCTGAATTGTGGCAGAGGGGCCTAGATCTGACTCCTAAATCACCCCAGAGTGGGGCTGTCTGGCTGGGTGGCCCCGTCCCCCAGGTAGTCACATGTGGGTCCTGGGTTTCGTTTCAGGCATAGTCTCCGTAGGCTGGTCCTGTGCATGGAGCAACCCACCACTGCTGCAGGCAGGTAAAAACTTACGGCATTGACCCACTGGTGCAGGACAATTGACTTGCTGAGATTTGGCATAGGGGCCTTGATCTGACTCCTAAATTCCCCCAGAGCATGGCTGCCCGGTTGGGTCGCCCCGTTTCGCTGGTTTTCACAAGTGGGTCCTGGGTTTGGGGTCCAGGAATAGACGCCATAGGCTGGTACTGCACAGGGAGCAGCCCGCCACTGCTGCAGGCAGGTAAAATCTTAGGACATTGACCCACGGATGCAGGACAATGGATTTGCTGAGTTGTGGCAGAGGGGACTAGATCTGAATCCTAAATCCCGACAGAGCGTGACTGCCTGGCTGCGTGGCCCTGCCACCACACTAGTCGCAAGTGGGTCCTGGGTTTGGGGTCAGGCATAGACTCCATAGGCTGGTTCTGTGCAGGGAGCCACCCGCCACTGCTGCAGGCAGGTAAAAACTTAGGTCATTGACCTACGTGTACAGGAGAATTGATTTGCTGAGTTGTGGCAGAGGGGCCTAGATCTGACTGCTAAATCCCGCTAGAGTGTGGCTGCCCGGCTGGGTGGCCCCACCCCCCAGGAGCCCCAGGTGGGTCCTGGGTTTGGGGCAGGCATAGTCGCCATAGGCTGGTCCTGCGCAGGGAGCAGCCTGGCACTACTGCAGGCAGGTAAAATCTTAGGGCATTGAGCCCTGGATGCAGGACAATGGATTTGCTGAGTTGTGGCAGAGGGGACTAGATCTGAATCCTAAATCCCGACAGAGCATGACTGCCTGGCTGCGTGGCCCTGCCACCACACTAGTCTCAAGTGGGTCCTGGGTTTGGGGTCAGGCATAGACGCCATAGGCTGGTCCTGCGCAGGGAGCCGCCCGCCACTGCTGCAGGCAGGTAAAAACTTAGGTCATTGACCCACGTGTTCAGGACACCTGATTTGCTGAGTTGTGGCAGAGGGGCCTAGATCTGACTGCTAAATCCTGCTAGAGTGTGGCTGCCCGGCTGGGCGGCCCCAACCCCCAGGAGCCCCAAGTGGGTCCTGGGTTTGGGGCAGGCATAGTCGCCATAGGCTGGTCATGCGCAGGGAGCATCCCGCCACTGCTGCATCCAGGTAAAGTCTTATGGCATTGACCCAGGGATGGAAGACAATTGATTTGCTGAGTTGTGGCAGAGGGGCTTAGTTCTGAGTCCTAATTCCCGCCAAAGCATGGCTGCCCATCTGGGTGGCCCCACCCCCCCGGTATTCGCAAGTTGGTCCTGGATGTGTGGTCATGCATAGGCGGCATAGGCTGGTCCTGAGCAGGGAGCAGCCCGCCACCGCTGCAAGGCAGGTAAAAACTTAAGGCATTGACCCAAGGGTGCAAGTTATAATTGATTTTGCTGAATTGTGGCCAGAAGGGGCCCTAGAATTCTGACTCCTAAATCACCCTAGAGTGGGGCTGTCTGGCTGGGTGGCCCCGCCCTCCCCAGGAGTCGCAAGTGTGGTTCCTGGGTTTCATGTGAGGCATAGTCTCCATAGGCTGGTCCTGGCCAGGGAGCAAACCTACCGTGATGCATCGGCAGGTAAACTTAGGGCATTGACCCACGTGTGCAGGACAATTGACTTGCTGATATTTGGCAGAGGGGCTTAGATCTGACTCCTAAATCCGCCAGAGCATGGCTGCCTGGCTGATTTGGATTGCCACACCGGGAGTCGCATGTGTGTCCTGGGTTTGTGGTCAGGAATTTTCGCCATATGCTGGTCCTGTGCAGGGAGCTTCCACCGCTGCTCTGGGGAGTAAAATCCTTAGGGCATATGACCACGGTGCAGATAAATTGTCTTGTCCTGAGTTGTGGCAGAATGGCCTAGATCTGACTTCTACATCTGGCCAGAGTGTCTCTGCCTAGCTGGGTGGCCCCACCCCCTGGTAGTCGCAAGTGATTCTTGGGTTTGGGGTCAGGCAATAGTCACCTAATAGGGCTTGGTCCTTGTGCAGGGAAGCAGCCTGCCACTGCTGCACGCAGGTGGTTAAAAAGTGAAGGTATTGACCACGGTTGCAGGATTATTGATTTGCTGAGTTGTGGCAGAGGTGACTGGTGGACCTAGACCCGACTAATAATTCCTGCCAAGGCATGGCTGCGCTGCTGGGTGGCCCCGCCCCCCAGTAGTCGCAAGCTGGTCCGGGGTTTGGGATCAGGCAGAGGGATATAGTCTTCATTGGCTGGTCTTGCGCAGGGAGCAGCCCGCCGTGCTGCAGGCAGGTAAAAACTTTGGGCATTGACCCACGGTTGCAGGACAATTGATTTGCTGATTTGTGGCAGGGGGGCCCTAGATCTGACTCCTAAATTCCCCCAGAGGGTTGCTGCCAGGGTGGTTGGACCCGCCCCCCCAGTTTCAGAAGTGGGTCCTGGGTTTGGGGTCAGGAATTGTCGCCATAGGCTAGTCCTGTGCAGGGTTCTGCCCGCCACTTCTGCTAGCAGGTAAGAACTTAGGGCATTGACCCAAAGGTGCAGGACAATTGATTTGCGGAGTTGTGGCAGAGAGGCCTAGATCTGACTCCTAAATCATGCCAGAGCATGGCTGCCCGTCTGGGTGGCCCCGCCCCCCCAATGTCATAAGTGGGTCCTGGGTTTTGGGTCAGGCATAGTCCCCATAGGTTGGTCCTGAGCACGGAGCAGCCCACGACGGCTGCAGGCAGGTAAAAACTTAGGGAACTGACCCACGGGTGCAGGACAATTGATCTGCTGAGTTGTGGCAGAGGGCCTAGATCTGACTCCTAAATACTGCTAGAGTGTGGCTGCCCAGCTGTGTGGCCCTGCCCCCCCTGTTTTCACAAGTGGGTACTTGGGTTTGGGGTCAGGAATAGTCCCGCCATTGGCTGGTCCTGCGCAGGGAGCGGCGCGCCACCGCTGCAGGGCAGTAAAAACTTAGGGCATTGAGCCCTTTTACAATGTGCAGGACAACTGATTTGTTGAGTTGTGGCAGAGGGGCTTAGATCTGACTCCTAAATCCCCCCAGAACATGGCTGCCCAGCTGGGTCGCCCCCCTGGGTGTTGCAGTGGGTCCTGGGTTTTGGGTCAGGCATAGTCGCCATAGGCTGGTCCTGAGCACGGAGCAGCCCACGACGGCTGCAGGCAGGTAAAACTTAGGGTGCGGAGAATTGATTTTGCTGAGTTAATGGCAGAGGGGCCGTAGATTGGACTCTTAAATCCCGCCAGAGCCTGGCTGCCCAGCCGGGTGGCCCCGACCCCTGGTAGTCACAAGTGGTTCCTGGGTTTGGGGTCAGGCATAGTCGCCATAGGCTGGTCCTGCTCAGGGAGCAGCCTGCCACTGTTGCAGGCAGGTAAAAATTTAGGGCATTGACCCACAGTTGCAGGATGATTGACTTTCTGAGTTGTGGCAGAGGGGCCTAGATCTGACTCCTAAACCTGCCAGAGCATGGCTGCCTGGCTGGGTGCCCCCACCCATACCGGTACTCTTCACAAATGGGTCCCTGGGTTTTTGGGGTAAGGGCATAGTCCGCCATTGGCTTGGTCCTGTGAGGAGCAGCCTGCCACTGGTGCAGGCAATTAAAAACTTAGGGCATTGAACACACGTGTGCAGGATAATTGATTTGTTGAGTTGTGGTAGAGGGGCCTAGATCTGACTCCTAAATCCCACCAGAGCGTGGCTGCCTGGATGGGTGGCCCCGCCCCCCGGGAGTCAATAAATTTGGGTCCGTGGGTTTGTGGTCAGGTATAGTCGCCATAGGCTGGTCCTGGGCAGGGAGCTGCCCACCACTGCTGCAGGCACCTAAAACCTTAGGGCATTGACCCAAGTGTGCAGGACAATTGATTTGCTGTTTTGTTGCAGAGGGGCCTAGATCTGACTCCTAATTCCTGCCAGAGCTTTGTGCCTGGCCTGGGGTGCTCCGCCCCCCCCCAGGAGTCACAAGTCTGTCCATGTTACGCGTCAGGCATTGTCGCTGTAGGCTGGTCCAGTGCAGGGACAGCCCACCACTGCTGCAGGAAGGTAAAAACTTAGGACATTGAAACCCACGGTTAGGACAATTGATTTGCTGAGTTTGGCAGAGGGGCGTAGATCTGACAACTAAATCCCTCCAGAGCGTTTTGGCTTGCCGGCTGGGGTGGCCCCAACCCCCTGGAGTAGCAAGTTGGTCCTTGGTTTGTGGTCAGGCCTAGTCTACATATGCTGTTCATGCGCAGGGAGCCGCCCGCCACTGCTGCAGGCAGGTAAAAACTAGGCATTGTCCCACGTGTGCAGGACAATTGATTTGCTGAGTTGTGGCAGAGTGGGTCAGTGACTGGCGGACCTAGACTGAACTCCTAAATCCTGCCAGAGCCTGGCTGCGTGCTGGGTGGCCCCGCCCCCGGTAGCCGCAAGCTGGTCCTGGGTTGGGGTCAGGCATAGTCACCATCAGCTGATCCTGTGCAGGGAGCAGCCCACTATGCAGGCCAGGTTTAAATCCTTTAGGCATTGACCCACGGGTGCATGCCAATTGATTTGCTGATTGTGGCAGAGGGCCTAGATCTGACTCCTACATCTGGCCAGATCGTGGCTGCCCGTTGGGTGGCCCCGTCCCCCGGGTAGTCGCAAGAGGGTCCTTGGTGTGTGGTCAGACATAGTTGCCAATAGGTCTGGTCCTGCTCAGAGAGCAGTCCTGCACTTGGCTGCAAGCAGGTAAACTTAGGGCGTTGACCCACGTGTGCAGGACAACTTATTTGCTGAGCTGTGGCAGAGGGGCCTGGATGTGACTCCTAAATCACCCCAGAGCAAGGTGTCCAGCTGGGTGGCCCCACCCACCTGATTGCCTGCATGTGGGTCCTGGGTATTGGGGTCCAGGCAATAGTCACCATAGGCTGGCCCTCACAGGAGCAACCCACACTTGGCTGCAGGCAGGTAATAAACTTAGGGCATTTCCACAGCCCATCCGGCAATCATCTGTGTGAGCAATGATGAATGGAAGTAGGAAGATATGTGCCCTCGCGAGGTTAAGCTTCCTGGTGGTCAGTGAAGAGTACCCGGTCTCAGCTTCTAATATCACGAAGCATTACAAAGATGTTATGCTTCACGAGTGTTGGACTTTGTACATAGTCTTTTGACTCTCCTCCTAAACTCAGCACAACCTCAGTCCCAAACAAGGGACAGTTAAACATCTCTAAAAATAAAACAGGCAAACAGAAGCCNCCAAGTGGGTCCTGGGTTTGGGGTCAGACATAGTCGCCATAGTCTGGTCCTGCGCAGGCAGCAGCCCACCACTGCTGCAGGCAGGTAAAAACTTACGGCATTGACCCACTGGTGCAGGACAATTGACTTGCTGAGATTTGGCATAGGGGCCTTGATCTGACTCCTAAATTCCCCCAGAGCATGGCTGCCCGGTTGGGTCGCCCCGTTTCGCTGGTTTTCACAAGTGGGTCCTGGGTTTGGGGTCAGGAATAGACGCCATAGGCTGGTACTGCACAGGGAGCAGCCCGCCACTGCTGCAGGCAGGTAAAATCTTAGGACATTGACCCACGGATGCAGGACAATGGATTTGCTGAGTTGTGGCAGAGGGGACTAGATCTGAATCCTAAATCCCGACAGAGCGTGACTGCCTGGCTGTGTGGCCCTGCCACCACACTAGTCGCAAGTGGGTCCTGGGTTTGGGGTCAGGCATAGACTCCTTAGGCTGGTCCTGTGCAGGGAGCCGCCCCCACTGCTGCAGGCAGGTAAAAACTTAGGTCATTGACCCACGTGTACAGGACAAATGATTTGCTGAGTTGTGGCAGAGGGGCCTAGATCTGACTGCTAAATCCCGCTAGAGTGTGGCTGCCCGCCTGGGTGGCCCCACCCCCCAGGAGCCCCAGGTGGGTCCTGGGTTTGGGGCAGGCATAGTTGCCATAGGCTGGTCCTGTGCAGGGAGCAGCCTGGCACTACTGCAGGCAGGTAAAATCTTAGGGCATTGAGCCATGGATGCAGGACAATGGATTTGCTGAGTTGTGGCAGACGGGACTAGATCTGAATCCTAAATCCCGACAGAGCGTGACTGCCTGGCTGCGTGGCCCTGCCTTCACACTAGTCTCAAGTGGGTCCTGGGTTTGGGGTCAGGCATAGACGCCATAGGGTGTTTGTGCACAGGGAGCCGCCTGCCATTTCTGCAGGCAGGTAAAAACTTAGGGCATTGACCCACAATTGCAGGACAATTGATTTCCTGAGTTGTGGCAGAGGGGCATGGTTGCCCGGCTGGGTGACCCACCCCCCAGTTAGTCACAAGTGGGTCCTGGGTTTTGGGTCAGGCATAGACGCCATAGGCTGGTACTATGTAGGGAGCAGCCCGCCACTGCTGCAGGCAGGTAAAAACTCAGGGCATTGACCAACGGTTGCAGGATAATTGATTTCCTGAGTTGTGGCAGAGGGGCATAGATCTGACTCCTAAATCCCCCCGGAGCGTGGCTGCCTGGCTGGGTGGCCCCGCTCCCCCAGTAGTCACAAGTGGGTCCTGGGGTTGGGGTCAGGCATAGGCACCATAGGCTGGTCAAGCACAGGCAGCAGCCCACCACTGCTACAGGCAGGTAAAAACTGAGGGCATTGACCCATGGATGCAGGAAAATTGATTTGCTGAGTTGTGGCAAAGGGGACTAGATCTGACTCCTAAATCCCGCCAGAGCATGGCTGCCCAGCTGGGTGGCCCCGCCCCCCAGGTAGTCGCAAGTGGGTCCAGGGTTTGTGGTCAGGCATAGTCGCCATAGGCTAGTCCTGCACAGGGAGCAGCCCACCACTGCTGCAGGTACGTAAAAACTTAGAGCATTGACCCATGTGAGCAGGACAATTGATTTGCTGAGCTGTTGCAGAGGGGCCTAGATCTGACTCCTAAATACCGCCAGAGCTTGGCTGCCCGGCTGGGTTCCCCCCCCCCCCCC